>CM068306.1:71264888-71822388 GCA_034768735.1 Schistosoma mekongi | reverse complement strand
GGCTGGGTCACTGGTTCATTAGGAATAGCTTCATTACGTGTCACATGTATTGGTGGTTGTTACTGTGAATAGTCATATCGAAATTATTGTTTAGCTCCAAACGTACCAGTATTGAGTTTTGAACACGTCATTTACAGTACGGAAAAATGTTGACGAATATATAGCGAGGCTTAGACTTCGAGACTTCTAAAGCTGATTATTGTACCACTTTTCTACTATAAAAATGCAGTACACTTTATGTTAATCTCATTTCAGGGTGCCGAGAGGTATCCTCCTCCATGGTTGATTGCTATGCAGCGGTATGGCCCACCTCCTTCTTATCCCAATTTGAAAATCCCTGGATTAAATGCTCCTATTCCTGATGGCTGTGCGTTCGGTTACCACCCTGGTGGGTGGGGTAAACCTCCTGTGGATGAACTTGGGCGTCCTGTTTATGGTGATGTGTTTGGAAATGGAGGTAATATAGCTGGCGTGCCGCCCCCACCACCTCCACCGACCACTTTTGAGGATGCAGACGAGCAGATTGGTGAGTTTATTTTATTATTGTTTACATACTTGACTCAACATTATCTTGTCAAATTTTTGGCATTGTGTTTTGATCACAATCAAATTTTAAATTTGTTGGAACGTTTATTGTGAAATTCTTTTTAAATTAGGAATAAAGGTAAATAGTGTTAGGTCTTATTTCAGGCGGCGAGTTATTAGATTGTCATATTTTTTAGTGAACACTTTGTCATGCTAATGGTAACATTACATATATATATATATTTTATATATGCATTGCTAGTTTGCTATGCTCATGTTTTAACAGTATAATTGATAAAGTTAAAAGCAAAACACTAGTGATGACCTATTTTCCTTATTCTGGAAAGAATATTCGAATAAATAGATTATAGGATTAACACAAATTTTGGTACTTACGGTTCTGTTACCATAATATGCTAAGCAGAGACAATAAATACAAATGTGCTTGAACTGTTAATTATCTGCCATAATAATCATTTATGATTCGTTTCTTCTTATAGCGGTTTTTTCAGTCGGCGTTGCTTTCCAAGGATTTCTTCCCCACTATTGTCATTAACAATTGAAGACGGGCTTAGTTGTTTTCTTGGTACCGCATACCTAGCAACGCATCCATTTTAGAACAACGAACAGGGAATATTCAGTCTAGCGGTTTCTTTCCCTAAAGTCTAAGAAACCTGGTCATTAAAGACTATCAGTGAACAAAGTCAGCTCAAAATAAAGACTATTTAACAATTGGGATGCCAAAGTTTAAAAGCTCCTCCCAATTATTTCCAAATATACTTAGGACGATTTGATTCATTAGTATTGCACCAGTTGGATATGTACTGACTTTTGTATCATTCTGTGTTATCTATTATATTAAACTAGCTCATGGGAATATCAGTTATTGGGGTGAGTTGGAATCCGACGAAGAATCCGAAGGTGAAGATGGTGACCAGGATATGGACACAGAGGATGAGAGTGATGAAGATCAAGCTGCAGGATCAGCAGTGGTTGAAAATGAAGCACAAAAGATGCTTGCTACTATGCCAAGCGTTGGGTCTATTCCTCGACATAACAAAATTAAGTCATACTAATACGACTATCTACAAAAGGGCCTCAAGTAGTAGAACCTTGGGCTTTGTTATCACAGAACCAAGTCAGGGACATCAACAAAAAATACCTTTCCGTAGTGTAAGCAAGTTGTTAGTAAAAGCTTTCATCATAGCTTTAGTAAAATAGATGTATCTCACACCAGAACTACTTAATAGTATAATCATAGTCTTTACTTCATTTAATTAATTCATTTACAAAGTACAGTATAATTAACTTGGACATGAGCCACAATAAATGTAAGTTAATAACACCAAACGCCTGCTCAAACTATATCACGAAGAGTAGGATACAAGCTAACAAGCAAATAGCTGAAGTTGTATTTTAAACCACTTGGCGTCGATCTACTAATAGTAAATAACAAAGAATTCATTGCATACATCGAATCAAAAGATAGCTAACAGTCATATGTTATAAAACAGATATTTATTGTTTCGGAAATGTTTATTTTAATATTTACAAACAAATATGAATTGAAAATTATGACAAATTATTTACCGCTGAGTAATACATATTCAAATATGCTTATACTAACAATAAAGATGAAGTGGTGAACAATTTTTATCTTATTATGTAAAACAAGAAAACCATAAACAGAGTTAATTAGAGTATTGCTGACTAAAACTTGAATTCCTTATATTTCTTCGATGCGGACGGAACAGTTGATTCTGGAACGTTACTTCCAACTGCACTACCAGCGCCAGACTTAACTCCACTCATTGAATCCTGCTGAGATTCAGTGCCTGAAATGCGTTTACGTAGCATACGCTCACGAGGATCTTCAGCCTAGTAAGAGGATTTAAACAACAATCAAGTTAATAGTTGGAATATAAATATAATTTATCTTACATGCAATTCTATCACACTGAACAATCTCAAGATCTAAAGGAAGGCAAATAGTGAACACATTTGCATCACAGCAATTGATTCTTAACTTAGTCAACCAATGTTGCCAACCACTGGTTGCAGTTACTGCGCAGATCCTAAATGCAAGTTATCTGCACCTATCAGCGCGCCTCAGAGCAACAGTCAATAACGTCGTAGACTGATGCCATAATCAGGGTTGCTAGCCCTTAGCCTTCATCTAACCTACACATACTCTAGCCAACATGTTCCATCGAGGTAGGCAGTGATTGAGGAAGCGTAGCACATCGTAATCAATAAAGATTCTTCATATCATTAACCAACTTGCAAACATTTTGCATTTAACCAAGCGTCAAACTGTAACATTTCTCCACCTATAAGGAACGAATAAATGCTATATACAACATACATCAGAACATAGGACAGTACAGTAAAATAAGATGAAACAATCAATTGACTATGCCAAGAGACAAACGAGTGAAAGAAAACATAAAAAATATGATGGAATAATTTTGAACGTTGGATATAGTCAAAACCTGAAAAGTAGTTTGGAATGTAACAATTCGTCAATAAAGTTAGGGTATTGATACGAATTTGTCTGGACAAACTGGATTCTTAAAATTTTGTTAAAAAAATCGATTGAGCCGAGGTTTTGTCATTATTGGGAGTTAATATAGTTCAGAAAATGTCAAGTTAACTGAGCTAATTTGTTATGACTGAGGAGCTACTGAAGTTTCAGAATATTAATGCGATTCTTGAATTGACCAGATGGTTTCTTAATCGAATAACAACCTTGATGTTTATTCCCAAAACTCAAATGCGATAACAACACGTCACCAAACGAACGTTTAATTTACCACTGTCAATAAGAATACACAAAGTTTCTGAATGATATAGACTTCCGATAATGACAGAAACACTCCGCTCAGCCGATTCTCGGGACAATATCTGCCAATATAGGAATTTTGTCCATCCACAAATATTCAGTAATTTCAGCACCTCAACTTCCTTGAGCTCCCCCCACCACCGAAATTGGAGTTACTTCTTTCTTCCCAAACTGAGTTGCTAGGGGTTACGTAGCCAGCATCAAATAAATAGTGCTTAGCGAACAATGGTATCTCTACTTCACTAAATTTTCGTAGAATAGTTCAAATCTTTCTTTGGTCGCTGTTTAAGGAAATGCAGGCAAACCCTTAGATTGGCATGGGGTAGATGAATCGCGAACTAGATTTTCATCATAACGAGTTATGATGAAGCACAATTCTAATTTATATTGTTTATTAGAGTACTGCAGTTAGTTTATAGACTAATGCATCGTCAAAACAGAATCAAGAAAGTGATTTGTTAGATATATTTGATAAAACTGTGTCGATGAAGTTTATTTCTGAACTTAAAACATTGATGTCCCAGTTCGATCAACTCGTATCGTATATTTTTAATCAGTATATTTAAAATAATGTTTGTGTCGAATTACTCTGTGTCTGAGATAAAGCCCATCGCAGCTATTGTGATGGTGACTGTTTTGTACACGAAGTAGCTAACCCTATTGTAATTACTGAATCGCTAACAAATAGAGCATATATTGAAAATCTGATTGTGGAGATGGACACTTTCCAGAAAACTCGTCTTCCTGTTATTATCTGGTCGGTGCGAACGAGAAGCAAATTATGTTGATGAATACCTCCCTTGGAAAGACCATGAAGCACTTAAGTTTCATAAATGGAAGAATCAGCATAAACTTGTATCAATTAGAATAGAATTTAAAGCCTATTAAAACGATGCCATTACCACACTGTGCTGTTGGTAAACGTTTGGAATCTTTACAAATCTTCTATTTAACTGATTCTAATGCGGCTGACGTTTTTAGAAATGATGCGAGTAACAATTATCGCAACTGCTATCATCAAGTAGATTTATCTAGAATGCTTATCATTGTGATTAAGACTTTATGGTATCAGATGTCATTTAAATATGAACCTAGAAATAGGATGTTGCAATGCATTAGTAAGTCAAACGTGTTTGGAACTGAGTAGTAGCTTGGTCTCGTGTTTCTATGAGTTTATCGAACTAACTACTTTGAATATTGTTGGATTTAATTCTGACTTAAATGTCTACAAGCTCTGCATACATCTGACTATTGTAGTCAATGTTGTTCGGTTTCGCTTCAGTATTCACTTTGTTGTACGTGAATACTGAGAAATCGTAAAGTGGTTTTTAAGTTGGTTGACGATGCAAATCTTGTTATTGATGATATAGCCGTTAAGAATAGTGGCAGAATATGGTTTCTGCAAATGTTTCAATGTGAGGTGTTGTGGTAAACGAATCGATGACTTTCCCACTTACTAGGAGTCATGCTGAATAAAGATAAAGCAATGATATGGTGCAGAACAATATGGATCATCAACTAGGGTATAGTTGTAATGTATGATAAGTGGTTTCAAGAGTACTGCTATTAGTCCTGAAGGCTAACTGTTTGTATGATGTTTGATTGAGATTTATTGACCACTTCAGTGTGTACATAGTTAACATTCATTGAACAAATGGCAGGTTATGTGCAAGAACTTGTTTTAGTGAGTGTGTGTACATGTAATATGTCGTCGAACGTGTTTGTGTGTCTGTTTATTTGATGCTGGCTGCGTAACCCCTAGCAACTCAGTTTGGGAAGAAAGAAGTAACTCCAATTTCGGTGGTGGGGGGAGCTCAAGGAAGTTGAGGTGCTGAAATTACTGAATATTTGTGGATGGACAAAATTCCTATATTGGCAGATATTGTCCCGAGAATCGGCTGAGCGGAGTGTTTCTGTCATTATCGGAAGTCTATATCATTCAGAAACTTTGTGTATTCTTATTGACAGTGGTAAATTAAACGTTCGTTTGGTGACGTGTTGTTATCGCATTTGAGTTTTGGGAATAAACATCAAGGTTGTTATTCGATTAAGAAACCATCTGGTCAATTCAAGAATCGCATTAATATTCTGAAACTTCAGTAGCTCCTCAGTCGTAACAAATTAGCCTAGCTAATTTAGCACCTATTAATAAAATTATATATTGCACTTGTAAAGCCAACATATTTTTTAACCATGATCTAAAATGTATCGCACTAACTAAAATTCCACAATGAATGGGGAAACTTAGACGAACCCAAAAAATATTGGACGTTTGTCAAGTGATAAGTAATGTTTAGCAAGGGTAGAAAATTATATGCAGATGCATGTAAAAGACATGTATGCAATGTAGATTTCTGAACTGCTTAGACCAATAAAAAGTAGCGGATGATTTGAGATTAGAGACTTTTTGTGGAAATTGTTTTTTTAGGTTAGCTTAATACACTAGACATTTATCTACTTAAAACGGTTAAGTCAACCACTATCGGAGACTGTGAATTTATGTTCCTTTTGGGTTTCTTTGAACAAACTTGCTACAATAAAATAGGATTTCATGAAAACCTATGATTGTTGTTTGTATAAAAGAGAGTTCATTGAATAAGTGGCTATGTAATAAATTGAAACAGCTGGAAAATGAATATACGCTGAAGTTATGGTTATATGCACACTAAAGTATACTTACTTCAATTCCACGCTGAGCGCCTGTTACGCCAGCTACATCATATAACTTGGTGCTACCCATAAGTGCATTAGGTTGTAAATTAGTTTCAGTTTCTGGAAGTATACGATACAACTGAGTGGATGGTGTAACTAAACCAGTACTATCTTCCATTGCCTCTTCTATAGTTTTCTTACGTAGTTCAATCATACTCTGTGGAGTTTCTAAGCCAGCACCAACACTAGATACACCACTAGGTGTTATTAATCTGCAACACAAAAATAAAACTGTATAGAAAATACTAGACAGGATTAAACTAAAAAGCATGCATTACCATAAAACTTCCTTATACAATTAGCAATCTCTAAAGTGACCACGTTCAACTGAGGAAAGAAACTAACAAAAATAGTAAGCAGATAGTGAGAATGGTATTTACAATTTTCAACCCTTATTCAACAAACAAATGACAACTGTATCCAATTGAAACATTAAATCTTAAAATCTAACAACTTTTGTCCAACGTCCTGTATTATATAACGAACTCACTGAACAACTTTATACTATTATTACCATTATTATCATTATAGCAGCAATAATACTAAATGTCTGATGGAGTATTGCCTTAACGATTGAGGCGTTTGATTTTCAATAAGGCAGATTTAGGTATACGGGTGGTATCACTAGCCCTCATACAGTGTAGGCTGAAGATATGTACACGAATCTATAATTGGTAGGTATAATAAAATATAATATAACATGATAAATGCTCAATAAAAAAGACACAATCGGATGAACAAAAATTGTAAAAACAAACACGGAGACCAATAAAAGTCGTGATATTTCTCACTAAAACAGTTGATGAGAAATGTGTTTAACTAACCTTCCCAGAACAAAATTATTATTATTAAAGATCTGTTAATGTGACAGTAGTAATAATACTAAGCCGATTATAAAACATCTAAAAATAAATTCACTAAATGTCAAACAAGGAAATAATAATATAAAATGTTTACTTTTTCCCAAAAAGAGGATCAGATGATATAACCTCATAACCGAATACAATTTTATATACTGGGCATTTTAACCACACTGCTATGCATGAACACTAAATATACTACCCGACTGCTACCAAAAACACAATAGGTGCATTTCAGTTCAAGAATATGACAAACTGGTTAAAAGATGCTGCAAGTGCTTTAACCATTAAGCCACTGCTCCAAAAACATGTTAAAATTGATAATAAAGTAAAAGAAGTTGAATCCCTTGAACTTTATGACTAAACTTAACAAATAGACAGAATTGGAGAACTAAAGCAAATGAAGTTTATGCAACAGGATCTCGATTATTTTCTAGCAGACGAAAAAACAGTTCAACATGATGAATTCCAACAACAACTCACATTTACTAATGTTTCCTGCAACACCGATAAAGTTGGGCATTATAGATGATACTCGTGGCATAAATTGAACTACACTCAACAATATTATACCATTTAATTTGTGGTAGGATACAAATCATAATAAAAGAAAAGAAATAAGAACCTACCCTCCAGCAGGTGTGACCAAACCACCGACATCTACTGGTCGAGGAATAGATCCAACACTTGGCATAGTAGCAAGCATCTTTTGTGCTTCATTTTCAACCACTGCTGATCCTGCAGCTTGATCTTCATCACTCTCATCCTCTGTGTCCATATCCTGGTCACCATCTTCACCTTCGGATTCTTCGTCGGATTCCAACTCACCCCAATAACTGATATTCCCATGAGCTAGTTTAATATAATAGATAACACAGAATGATACAAAAGTCAGTACATATCCAACTGGTGCAATACTAATGAATCAAATCGTCCTAAGTATATTTGGAAATAATTGGGAGGAGCTTTTAAACTTTGGCATCCCAATTGTTAAATAGTCTTTATTTTGAGCTGACTTTGTTCACTGATAGTCTTTAATGACCAGGTTTCTTAGACTTTAGGGAAAGAAACCGCTAGACTGAATATTCCCTGTTCGTTGTTCTAAAATGGATGCGTTGCTAGGTATGCGGTACCAAGAAAACAACTAAGCCCGTCTTCAATTGTTAATGACAATAGTGGGGAAGAAATCCTTGGAAAGCAACGCCGACTGAAAAAACCGCTATAAGAAGAAACGAATCATAAATGATTATTATGGCAGATAATTAACAGTTCAAGCACATTTGTATTTATTGTCTCTGCTTAGCATATTATGGTAACAGAACCGTAAGTACCAAAATTTGTGTTAATCCTATAATCTATTTATTCGAATATTCTTTCCAGAATAAGGAAAATAGGTCATCACTAGTGTTTTGCTTTTAACTTTATCAATTATACTGTTAAAACATGAGCATAGCAAACTAGCAATGCATATATAAAAATATATATATATATGTAATGTTACCATTAGCATGACAAAGTGTTCACTAAAAAATATGACAATCTAATAACTCGCCGCCTGAAATAAGACCTAACACTATTTACCTTTATTCCTAATTTAAAAAGAATTTCACAATAAACGTTCCAACAAATTTAAAATTTGATTGTGATCAAAACACAATGCCAAAAATTTGACAAGATAATGTTGAGTCAAGTATGTAAACAATAATAAAATAAACTCACCAATCTGCTCGTCTGCATCCTCAAAAGTGGTCGGTGGAGGTGGTGGGGGCGGCACGCCAGCTATATTACCTCCATTTCCAAACACATCACCATAAACAGGACGCCCAAGTTCATCCACAGGAGGTTTACCCCACCCACCAGGGTGGTAACCGAACGCACAGCCATCAGGAATAGGAGCATTTAATCCAGGGATTTTCAAATTGGGATAAGAAGGAGGTGGGCCATACCGCTGCATAGCAATCAACCATGGAGGAGGATACCTCTCGGCACCCTGAAATGAGATTAACATAAAGTGTACTGCATTTTTATAGTAGAAAAGTGGTACAATAATCAGCTTTAGAAGTCTCGAAGTCTAAGCCTCGCTATATATTCGTCAACATTTTTCCGTACTGTAAATGACGTGTTCAAAACTCAATACTGGTACGTTTGGAGCTAAACAATAATTTCGATATGACTATTCACAGTAACAACCACCAATACATGTGACACGTAATGAAGCTATTCCTAATGAACCAGTGACCCAGCCACACTATCCACACAGAAGTCCAACTTCAATAGGAAGGTATAATTTCACAAGCGGTCAGAAAGACGAATAAATTAAGCGCACAGTACATGCGTGTGTATGCAGGAAAAATATCGTTGGAAAAGTTAGATTGGTAGATTCAAAAGGAATAACTAACTTTCAACACTGTTTTAGAAGGTGACCTCAACTGCTTTGGTTGTGAGCAGAATAAACATTTTATTTTTATCATCACTATGTCCCTCGTGCCCTATCCTGTTTAGCACATTTACTGTTAGTATATCGTTTCCCATTTATGAACAACAGTTAATTGATTGTGTACACGTCACCTTAATTCACTACCACTGTCGCCCTTATTTTGTACTGATGTCAAATTCCGTCTGGAGCCCCCACGGGGTTGCTGCCGGTCCCAAGCCCGGACAAAGGAGGAGGGTTGGACATGGGGTTAGCAACTCCACCCCGTAAAACAACTACCATGCTAAAAAACAGCTTACGAGTAAAAACCTCTATAACCATTCTAACTCTACCCTGGGAGTTGGAAGGACTGGTATGACGCTTCATGGTGTAGGCCGAGTTTCGTCGGAAGCCAAGAGGCCGATGCCTCCCCTTCTGACAACCGGAGCAACAATTAATATACTTGACCGACCTCAAACAGCTGTCCCCTGGGCACTGAGGTCACATTCTCAGGTCATCAAGACCTCCCCTAATCCTCTTTCTCTTTCAGGTTCCTAAAGAAGAACCCTTCCACGGTGTGGGCAACCGGGAAGTGATAACCGCATTCATACCTCCAATAGCACTCGAGTTGACCTAATTGGTGGACTGTTTGGTCTGGTTTGCGTATATATCAAGAAGTACATGAAATATAACACGATTTTGTCTGGTTGATTCATTGTCTTATGTTCATTCTTATTTCGGCCTGGGATTAAATGGGCATTCGGCAGACGTACAGGGACTGAATAGACACTCACATTGGTGCTAGTTGTTGTAACTTCGCGCGTACAATGTCTCGCCAATTAATTGATCATACTCTTTCAATCATAACAGTTTTTGGCGTCATAACAAAAGGTTACAAAATTAGCGTAGTAAAATAGATATAAACCAATCATATATGGCTTGACTGGCGGTAGCGTGGGAGCTCTTGTCGCGAGAATAAGAAATTTCGAATCTTTATGGATAAAATTCAAGAATAGCAAGGTCACCACGTTACTATCCTCTACTAATGCACATACTTCGATTTAAATAGTCGGTTATTTTATTATTATTATTATTATTATTATTATTATTATTATTATTAAAGACCTTTCAAAGTACTACATAATCTTCTACACGGAATGCTATCTGATTACTGTTTCATGTGATACTATCGCATTTCTTATGTAATTATATGTGTGAATATGAACCACATAAACCCATATTTAAAACTACTAAATTCAAATCAGTGATCAAGTATATGGTGTGAAGCTCACCTAGCGTAGTTGAGCTTCAATAATTTTTAGATGTCTAACTAAGACTAATGAACTGCAAATGTGAAAAAGGTTGGTTTTAGACCTTGTTAGAACTCTATTAACCGATTGTTTACTATTCGTCAAGTTTTAGAATACATACGTACACATAGGAGTCCAAAAATGACGATTTTTTTTTACTTGAAAGAAGCCTTTGACTCCATGAAACGAGGAGTTCTATATCAGTGTCCGTCAATAAAAGCCATACCTCATAAGTACATAAACTTTGTGAAAATCCTTTACTCCTACTTAACTAATTGAGTCAAAGCCTGTGGAGAACTATCATCTGAACTTGTGACGTTAAGTGGCATCCGTCAAGATTTTCCACTAACCTCATTTTTGTCTAATCTCATCACTAATTTACTGTTAGAAGTAATGATCTTGTTGTCGGAATTTCCAGGAAGTGACCTCCTACTAGGTTTTCTCATTGACTTGTAATACCCAGACGATACAATCCTGTTTGGTGAAGACGCTGATAAAATGCAGACTTCTGATAGCATTGAGCAACAATCCACGCAAGCTTAGAATGTGCTTCTCTCCTTTTAAGTGTAAATTGTTGCTTCACGACTGGTCTGCATCAAAAAGTAAACTAAAGATAGCGAGTGAAGCAGCTGAACGCGTCAACCACCTCACCTGTAAGTCTGATTAGCCCCGGTGAGCTGGTGTATGACGGAATCTCGATACGAATTCAAAGAAGCTTTTGAACACTTACGGTGTAGGTGAGATATCCATCTACCAATAATACATAGGACGAGTTAACAGTAACTGAATTTTTACTACCTACTTTTGCAATATTATTTTCAATATTTTGACTACATAAGCACTAAACGTTTTATTTCTATTATTTGAATATTCCAATCGCACTAACTTCCCGTTTGACCAATTGACTATTATTGTAGCATCTTCCACGCACGAACTAAAACTAATTAGTTGCACACGCGCTATCCAGTATTTCTATCATAATTGTCTTTGTTTTGTACTGATGTCATTTTCCTTATTGGTGACTGAATAGGAGTAAGATGACAGAAAACTAGGGGTGGGCAAACTAAAACATAGCATCAGTCCATGAAGCCACTGAGAGCTGATCTGAGCCATATTGATAGATGCAGATTAAATGGTTGGGGTTCGCGGGATTGTCGTAACCAAGGAACAGAGACTCAGGATGATATGGCTAAGAATCGGTCACAGTGGCGCAGGTGCAATCACGTTGTCTTCCACTAAATCGTGAGCTTAAAATCACTTTGCCTTTTTTTCCACGAACTAATTTTTCCTCCATGTATCATATTTTGTATGTTCGCACGTTTTTTACCATTATCGATGAAACTACTAATATTAATTTGGTGCTTATTTTGTTGTGCTAATGAGGTGTGGCAACTTTGATGGACATTCCAGGTTCTTCGATGTACATATGCACATACTATAGTGTAGTCAAGTTAATCAGATTATCAACTAAGATTATGATAGGAGGGATGAATGAAATCCTTAAAACGATAAATTGCAAATAAATTTTCAAATATATGAGCACATCAACGCTAGACTATCTTGTAACGTATCCACTAAATTTTCATTACTACTCAGATAAAAAACCAGTGAAGCTAACCACTCTAAAACAGATATCAGTCGGTCATCGGAGAATAGCCAGTGTCGAATTAGTTGATACCAATTTTTCACAATATGCACCATTCAGATATGTAATCTGATCACTGAATTGAAGGCCTTGATATTATCTTGCATAGTATTTAGTAGTTTCCACTAACTTTTAATAAGAAAGCTGTCACATTTTAGAATGACTGAAGGAGATTAAAATTGGCTAAAAATCTAAGTCACATTATTTAGAAAGACTGTACATCTGAGTTTGTCTAACATCCTTTTTCCACTTTCTTTATGGTTCTAACTTGTATCAACTAGAGCCAATGTCACGGACGTTACAGTTAAGCTACTCAGATTGCAAATGAATTTACCCAAAATCAGTTTGTTCATAAGTTGTTACTGGGAAGTTACTGATGTGTATAATCAACATAGAACCTGGTACATGTGTGCATCGGTTAAAGTTGCCATACCTCCGCAAGATGAACACCACCACCATTAGTAGAAGTTACTTCAATAAAATAAAATAATAATAGTAACAAGGAGTGTGAACATATAGAATATGGCTCAGGAAGCGTAGAAAGAAAGCTATGGAATAATTTAAAGCTCATGATTTAAAGAAGGACAATGAGTGAATACATCTGCGCCATTGTGACCGATTCTGGGCCATGTCACACAGTGTTTCTAGCCACTGGTTACGGTAATTGCGAGGACCCCATCCAGGTAGTCTGCAGCTACCGACACGACTTAAACCGGCAGTCAGTGACTTCATGGACTGATGCCATGTTTTAGTTTGGCCACCTCTAACTCTCTTCCATCCTATTCCTATATCAGCCAACATTGCGCGTCGAGGAAGATAGTGGTTGGGCATACGCAACACATGTCCCAACCACCTCAGTCGATGAAGATTCACAACCTCATCGACCGATTTACCACATTTGCCTAACATCCGTCGTCTAACCTCGTTATTACTTACTCGGTGATCCCACCTAACGCGAGCGATGTTTCGTAGACATCGAAGTTACTGATACGACATTTTAAATCTTTGTGCCAGGGTACCTTACTCAAGAAAAGCATTGCAGTCATTAACTCAGCCAGGGCCCCTCCCAGGGTTGCTGCCGGTCACATGCCCGGATAAAGGAGGAGGGTTGAGCATGGGGTTAGCAACCCCATCCCATATAACAACAACCTTGCTAGAAAAACGCTTACGAGTAAAAACCTCTATAACCATTCTAACTCTACCCTGGGAGTTGGAAGGACTGGTATGACGCTTCATGGTGTAGGCCGAGTTTCGTCGGAAGCCAAGAGGCCGATGCCTCCCCTTCTGACAACCGGAGCAACAATTAATATACTTGACCGACCTCAAACAGCTGTCCCCTGGGCACTGAGGTCACATTCTCAGGTCATCAAGACCTCCCCTAATCCTCTTTCTCTTTCAGGTTCCTAAAGAAGAACCCTTCCACGGTGTGGGCAACCGGGAAGTGATAACCGCATTCATACCTCCAATAGCACTCGAGTTGACCTAATTGGTGGACTGTTTGGTCTGGTTTGCGTATATATCAAGAAGTACATGAAATATAACACGATTTTGTCTGGTTGATTCATTGTCTTATGTTCATTCTTATTTCGGCCTGGGATTAAATGGGCATTCGGCAGACGTACAGGGACTGAATAGACACTCACATTGGTGCTAGTTGTTGTAACTTCGCGCGTACAATGTCTCGCCAATTAATTGATCATACTCTTTCAATCATAACAGTTTTTGGCGTCATAACAAAAGGTTACAAAATTAGCGTAGTAAAATAGATATAAACCAATCATATATGGCTTGACTGGCGGTAGCGTGGGAGCTCTTGTCGCGAGAATAAGAAATTTCGAATCTTTATGGATAAAATTCAAGAATAGCAAGGTCACCACGTTACTATCCTCTACTAATGCACATACTTCGATTTAAATAGTCGGTTATTTTATTATTATTATTATTATTATTATTATTATTATTATTATTATTAAAGACCTTTCAAAGTACTACATAATCTTCTACACGGAATGCTATCTGATTACTGTTTCATGTGATACTATCGCATTTCTTATGTAATTATATGTGTGAATATGAACCACATAAACCCATATTTAAAACTACTAAATTCAAATCAGTGATCAAGTATATGGTGTGAAGCTCACCTAGCGTAGTTGAGCTTCAATAATTTTTAGATGTCTAACTAAGACTAATGAACTGCAAATGTGAAAAAGGTTGGTTTTAGACCTTGTTAGAACTCTATTAACCGATTGTTTACTATTCGTCAAGTTTTAGAATACATACGTACACATAGGAGTCCAAAAATGACGATTTTTTTTTACTTGAAAGAAGCCTTTGACTCCATGAAACGAGGAGTTCTATATCAGTGTCCGTCAATAAAAGCCATACCTCATAAGTACATAAACTTTGTGAAAATCCTTTACTCCTACTTAACTAATTGAGTCAAAGCCTGTGGAGAACTATCATCTGAACTTGTGACGTTAAGTGGCATCCGTCAAGATTTTCCACTAACCTCATTTTTGTCTAATCTCATCACTAATTTACTGTTAGAAGTAATGATCTTGTTGTCGGAATTTCCAGGAAGTGACCTCCTACTAGGTTTTCTCATTGACTTGTAATACCCAGACGATACAATCCTGTTTGGTGAAGACGCTGATAAAATGCAGACTTCTGATAGCATTGAGCAACAATCCACGCAAGCTTAGAATGTGCTTCTCTCCTTTTAAGTGTAAATTGTTGCTTCACGACTGGTCTGCATCAAAAAGTAAACTAAAGATAGCGAGTGAAGCAGCTGAACGCGTCAACCACCTCACCTGTAAGTCTGATTAGCCCCGGTGAGCTGGTGTATGACGGAATCTCGATACGAATTCAAAGAAGCTTTTGAACACTTACGGTGTAGGTGAGATATCCATCTACCAATAATACATAGGACGAGTTAACAGTAACTGAATTTTTACTACCTACTTTTGCAATATTATTTTCAATATTTTGACTACATAAGCACTAAACGTTTTATTTCTATTATTTGAATATTCCAATCGCACTAACTTCCCGTTTGACCAATTGACTATTATTGTAGCATCTTCCACGCACGAACTAAAACTAATTAGTTGCACACGCGCTATCCAGTATTTCTATCATAATTGTCTTTGTTTTGTACTGATGTCATTTTCCTTATTGGTGACTGAATAGGAGTAAGATGACAGAAAACTAGGGGTGGGCAAACTAAAACATAGCATCAGTCCATGAAGCCACTGAGAGCTGATCTGAGCCATATTGATAGATGCAGATTAAATGGTTGGGGTTCGCGGGATTGTCGTAACCAAGGAACAGAGACTCAGGATGATATGGCTAAGAATCGGTCACAGTGGCGCAGGTGCAATCACGTTGTCTTCCACTAAATCGTGAGCTTAAAATCACTTTGCCTTTTTTTCCACGAACTAATTTTTCCTCCATGTATCATATTTTGTATGTTCGCACGTTTTTTACCATTATCGATGAAACTACTAATATTAATTTGGTGCTTATTTTGTTGTGCTAATGAGGTGTGGCAACTTTGATGGACATTCCAGGTTCTTCGATGTACATATGCACATACTATAGTGTAGTCAAGTTAATGAGATTATCAACTAAGATTATGATAGGAGGGATGAATGAAATCCTTAAAACGATAAATTGCAAATAAATTTTCAAATATATGAGCACATCAACGCTAGACTATCTTGTAACGTATCCACTAAATTTTCATTACTACTCAGATAAAAAACCAGTGAAGCTAACCACTCTAAAACAGATATCAGTCGGTCATCGGAGAATAGCCAGTGTCGAATTAGTTGATACCAATTTTTCACAATATGCACCATTCAGATATGTAATCTGATCACTGAATTGAAGGCCTTGATATTATCTTGCATAGTATTTAGTAGTTTCCACTAACTTTTAATAAGAAAGCTGTCACATTTTAGAATGACTGAAGGAGATTAAAATTGGCTAAAAATCTAAGTCACATTATTTAGAAAGACTGTACATCTGAGTTTGTCTAACATCCTTTTTCCACTTTCTTTATGGTTCTAACTTGTATCAACTAGAGCCAATGTCACGGACGTTACAGTTAAGCTACTCAGATTGCAAATGAATTTACCCAAAATCAGTTTGTTCATAAGTTGTTACTGGGAAGTTACTGATGTGTATAATCAACATAGAACCTGGTACATGTGTGCATCGGTTAAAGTTGCCATACCTCCGCAAGATGAACACCACCACCATTAGTAGAAGTTACTTCAATAAAATAAAATAATAATAGTAACAAGGAGTGTGAACATATAGAATATGGCTCAGGAAGCGTAGAAAGAAAGCTATGGAATAATTTAAAGCTCATGATTTAAAGAAGGACAATGAGTGAATACATCTGCGCCATTGTGACCGATTCTGGGCCATGTCACACAGTGTTTCTAGCCACTGGTTACGGTAATTGCGAGGACCCCATCCAGGTAGTCTGCAGCTACCGACACGACTTAAACCGGCAGTCAGTGACTTCATGGACTGATGCCATGTTTTAGTTTGGCCACCTCTAACTCTCTTCCATCCTATTCCTATATCAGCCAACATTGCGCGTCGAGGAAGATAGTGGTTGGGCATACGCAACACATGTCCCAACCACCTCAGTCGATGAAGATTCACAACCTCATCGACCGATTTACCACATTTGCCTAACATCCGTCGTCTAACCTCGTTATTACTTACTCGGTGATCCCACCTAACGCGAGCGATGTTTCGTAGACATCGAAGTTACTGATACGACATTTTAAATCTTTGTGCCAGGGTACCTTACTCAAGAAAAGCATTGCAGTCATTAACTCAGCCAGGGCCCCTCCCAGGGTTGCTGCCGGTCACATGCCCGGATAAAGGAGGAGGGTTGAGCATGGGGTTAGCAACCCCATCCCATATAACAACAACCTTGCTAGAAAAACGCTTACGAGTAAAAACCTCTATAACCATTCTAACTCTACCCTGGGAGTTGGAAGGACTGATATGACGCTTCATGGTGAAAGCCGAGTTCCGTCGGAAGCCATGAGGTCGATGCCCCTTCTAATGACCGGAGCAACAATTAATAGAGGTGACCGACTCCAAACAGTTGTCACTTGGGCACTGCGGTCACACTCTCAAGTCATCAAGATCTCCCCTAATCCACTTTCTCTTTCAGGTTCCTAAGGAAGAACCCTTCCTCGGTGTGGGCAACCGGAAAGTGATAACCACCCTCATACCCCTACGAGCACTCGAGATCACTTTGATGATAATGATAGCAGTCATTCTAGCATGTGCTTTACCATTGCGTGATTAGAGCCAGTTACCAGAAAGTCCTGAACTTGGGCTTTGAGATTATTTATACTTAACAGTAAGGAATATATCTGTAAACTCAATAAGTTTCAGCCGGCACTATAGACTGGAGTGTAGGAGTGACTACGATTTAGTGGTCAGTCTACTTATATAATACGTGCATCTTGACTGTTTCATATTATTCTGATCGATATGGGCAGGAGTGAAAATTGCGAGGTTTGTTCATACCTAAGCATTTCTTTAACCGTAGTATGACGTAGAGTGTCTCGCGGCTTCTCAGAATAAAAATTAAGTTTTTATATATTAAATCTACAAATAAGAAATCAAAACTTGATATTTCGACGAAACTTGATGTATCCTACGGTCATAGAATACATATTGAATAGCTGAATCTGAATTAATATCTAGTTTGGAAGAAAACATATGTTTAGCAGTTTTCAAGCTGATCACCAGTTCATATCTACAGCGAGTACATATTCACACGTTACTGAGATATAGCTACAATATATCACATGGAAATGGTTAATAACACGAAAATTGTAAGAATGGTGTAAATCAAGCAAATGATTGACTAACAAAAATTATTTGTATTCAAGTATCCTTAATATCCAAATGATGTATTTGTTTCAGAATTGGCTATTTCTGTGATCATTAACTTTGAACTCAATTGTAGAACCTGATGAAAACTGACTGAGAAGAACATTTTTCGTTCAAACGTCTGTGTTTTGATAAACACGGGAATTTTTAAACAATTTACTAATAGTTGATTACACTTAAGAGGAGTACTAATAAAACTAGCTAATAACAAGATCGTTGTCTGAGAAGTTTGATTTGGTGAGATAATTAATCCACAGGGGTTGTAACAAAATAATACACGATAATCTATTGTAATGTGAGAAACACTTAAAACTTACGGAGCCAGACGGCAAACCAAGAGCATTTCGAAGTTCATCTGACATATTACCGGGCTTTTTTTCCTTCAGCTTAACTTCGAATTCCTTGCCTTCATAATACAGATCGCCATGAATTGACAGTTTGGGCTTAGTTTGGTATTTAAAGAAAGCATCGTGCAGTTTGTGGTAATCGATATCCACCTTTCCAACTTTGGGGCGGATTTTCTCACGCATTTTGGTCTTCAGCGTTTTATCAGAATCCTGAAAGTTTTTGAAAAAACGTATTACTATTGCACAATTTATACCAGCAGAAAGCTGTAAAATATCTTACTGAAATATTAACTAGAACGTAAAAGCCATCATCTATATGACGCTTATAAGAAGATGGATTAAAAGGATAACATTTAATCAACTCACTTTGTCTTGTAGTGTTTGCCGCATTTCCATTATTCCAGTGCGAGCAATGAACTCGGGTAGACGGAAAGGAGGCTTCTCGAAACCACGTTTACCTTGTAGATATTTTCTTTTAGCACACCAATGTTTAGGAACTGGCACAGTATTGCGATATGCTTTCAAGAAAGCCAGTAAGAGTGGATCCTTGGCACAAACATCCCACATTTCGATGACATCGGGACGTGCTACCATTTGTTTAAGTGCAGCAACACTAGGACGGTTAAGACGCTTTAACTTTTTCTTGCTTAATATCTCAATCCCATTAGTTCCTGAGTCTATTCCTCCTGCAGAACCGGCCTTGGATTGTTGACTTTTATTCGATTCGGGATCTTGACTTGGAAAACGCCTTCTGGTCTCATTTGCTGAAGCTTCTTCAGCTAAAAGTGCAGCAGTACGAGCCTTCAAATTAATGTCAGTATGTGATACCGGTTTTGAGGGAACTAAGTCTGTCTCGTCATCAGCCAACTAAAAATAAAATAGTGATAAGAAGATAAGTGCGGAGTAGATATATCGTACGATGGAGTTCGAAAAACAGTGAAGCGAAGGATTTTCAGTGACGCAGTGTTACAAGGAGATCAATTCTATTCAATGGCATCGTAATCTTAGCTTACCCACAATCTCCAAGCTACCCGAATGGAAAACTGACACAGGTCCCCCAACTCTCAGTGAAGTTGAAAACGTCATAAGTAAATTGAAACGAGGGAAAGCAGAAGGACCTGATATGTTGTCTACCGATATCTTTAAGGATGGTAGTCTAGTTTTAGCGTGCAGGTTGACTGATAAACCAGCCAAAGTCTGGGAACTAAACTCCATCCCCTCTGACTGGTCTCGATCGCTGATCGTTCCAGTCTACAAAAAGGGACAGAAGTCCTCTTGTGATAACCACAGAGGAATCAGTTTGACTAATATAGTATCTAAAATATTAGCCACTATAATCATCCGACGTTTAACCAACACTAGGGAGCAACAGACTCGAGAAAACCAGGCTGGTTTCAGACCTGGCCGGGGCTGCATTGATCACATATTCACCCTGCGCCAGGTCCTCGAACACAGACATATGTACCAACGCCCAACTATAGTTGTATTTCTTGACTTAAAAGCAGCGTTCGACTCTGTTGACCGTGAAGTCTTGTGGCAATGTTTGTCATTAAAAGGCGTACCTCAAAAGTACATTAACCTTATAAAGGCTCTCTACTCGGTCACCACTGGTCGAGTCAGAGCATATGGCGAATTGTCACGAGAAACTTCATCCTCAAGTGGAGTCCGTCAGAGTTGCTCCTTATCCTCTTTTTTATTTAATCTCACCATAGATGTACTGTTAGAAATCTCTCTCACTTCTGTTAAGTCCTCAGGAATTAATCTCCTTCCAGGAGGTTCTCTTGTCGACTTAGAATATGCAGATGATATAGTCATGTTTGGTGAAGACTCACACAGCATTCAAGGTCTCTTGAACACCTTGAGTAACAATGCAGGCATATTTGGGATGCGCTTCTCCCCTCCCAAATGCAAAATGTTACTCCAGGACTGGTCTGCTTCATCCCCCAAATTATTTATAGGGAGTGAAGTAATTGAATGCGTTGATCGCTTCACTTATCTCGGAAGTCTCATCACCCCTGGTGGGTCGGTGTCTGATGAAATCTCGGCGCGGATTCAGAAAGCTCGATTGGCATTTGCCAATCTACGGCACTTGTGACGCAGAAGAGATATCCGTGTCTCAACGAAAGGCCGGGTGTACTGCGCAGCAGTCCGCGCCATTTTAACATATGGCTGCGAAACATGGGCCATGAAAACTCAAGATATGCGTCGTCTCCAGATATTTGACCATAGGAATCTTCGGAACATCGCTCGTATACCATGGAATAACCGGACTAGTAATAGTGAGGTTAAACAAAAGGTTCTTGGGAAACACGGTAAATCAGTCGAAGATGTCACTAACCTTCATCGACTGAGATGGCTGGGATATGTATTGCCCATGCCCGACCACCGCCTACCCCGTCGCGCCATGTTGGCTAGGGCTGAAATAGGATGGAAGAAGGTTAGGGGCGGCCAAACTAAAACATGGCATCAGTCCATGAAGTCCTTGACTACTGGTCTAAGCCATGTAGGTAGATGTAGACTACCTGGTTGGGGTCCGCGTGATGATCGCAACAAATGGCTGGAGACACTAGGTGATATGGCTCAGAACCGGTCACAGTGGCGCAAGTGTATTCACTCTCTAACCTCATCTAAATCTTAAATTCTATTGTTATTTTCTGGACATCTTTACTTACTCTTCTCTCTTGTATTCTGTCTATACGTTACCTCAATATTCTCGTAGTGCTAGTGTGGTATGGCAACTTGAACCTACAGGCGTTTGTGCCCGGTTCTACGTTGCTGATGATGATGATGAATGGCATCGTAAGCCACAAGTTCAAACCATAATACAGCACTGGAAAAACCCGACCATCAGAAATTCAGTAGCAAATTAGGACGTCTTATAAGATAATTTTTAATCTAAAATGATAGATGGTGAACAAATTGTGTGAGATACCAATACTACTGTTAACTTTTGTTGACAACACGACCTGGAACGAACCTGTCTCGGTACCCGTAAATTATGTCAACACAGAGTGAGGATATAAGGAAGATGAGGATCAGGGAAGAGGGAATAACTTAAAGTGCAGTGTAAAAACAAGACCGAATAGTGCAACTGTAGCACCGGATATATACTGCTACTAGGCTTGGACTTGTGTAAATGAAAACAAACATCCAGAATTCGAAACAAGTACTTCATATTACTCAGCTATTTACGCCCAGTATATTACGTGGCTAGACTTTTAAAGCTATAGAAGCTTAATGACTTGGGGCGAAAACTAACATTATCACATTTAATGAAAGGAACAGGACTAAATTCGAATTTGTCTTAACCGAATGTTTGGAAGTCTTGGCTTTCAGTAGTATGCTTATTCTGACGCTGCTACGAGCATCCTGTTCGCAGTTGTTTTACAGGTTATGGATATAGATGGGATATGATCAACAGAATACTAAATACCTTAGGCACGAGGCTATGATATTCAACGTGACAAAACGTCACATCATACTTGAGATAAAAGACGTGGTTAAACATGCTTTACGTTTTAGAATAATCAGTAAAACAAATTCTCTGAAGCGTTGTGAACATAATTTGTCATTACATCGAAATTCATAGAAACAACAAAAACTATTATTAAAGATCACAACAGATCGCTAAGCATTGACTCACTTTAAAACGTTCAAATGGCCCTTTGTATTGAAATTCTATTATCTCATCTTCCGGTTCAGGGTCACTTTCTTCGTCATCATGCAATCCTTTAGCTTCATTCGAAACACCATTTACCAAAAGCGGCTGGTTTTTTAACTCTCTTCGCCGCTTTAACGAAGCCTTTTTCCGTAATTTCTTTTTCCTGTTTCGCTCCTGTTGTCTACTCAGACCATATGAAAAATCGATAGAATCAAATGATGGTTCAACTGAACTCGCAAAAGTCAACGCCATACCCCAGTAACGCCGTAATGCTAATGTGGCGCATTTCATGATATCGACCAATATCCAATACCTTCTTAATGAGCAAGTATAAACTACTTGGTTTCCTAGCTCCCGTTTCTTGTTGCATTATCGGTGTAAATAAGTGCAGGAAAGCTTACATTCTCTTAAATGTAACTGATGAAGATACGAAACAACAGAGAGAATAGTATTGCTTCTTATGATACTCGGGGCGACGTAGTCCTCCGGTCAGAGTCAACCCTATTTGCCCTGGTGTAGGGCTGTCTGACGTAGTGATGAGCTAGTGTAGGTTACATGATTTCGTGGTTCTGGTGTCCTTGTGTTATGATACTGATTCTTGTTTCAAATGGCGGAACATGATGAAGTTTGTATAGCCACCAAACTATGCTGGTCTTTGATATTTCTCAAACGTTTAGCATTACTATTGATGACACTATTGATTTTTGTTGATCTCCACCTTACCATGTTATACATTTTCGGACTGAACACTAGGGTTAGTGGTGACCGTGGCTGTTCAACACCATGGAGTTGTACAGGTAAATAATTTCATAAATAAATAGTTGCACAGACTTTGGTCATTGATCCTGACCATGTTCGTTGTGGCAGACTTGACTAGTTAAAGGCTTTTGTTAACATTTTACAAGTCATTAAAAGTTGTCATAAACCTGCGTGTATTCAGAGGAACGCTAGTCTAATAGTGACCTGCATCCAATGTATTTTTTAAGCTTGAGTTCTGTTTTTTTTTTTAATGAAAGCGTAGAAACTTTTTTCATACTTAAGAAGAGCGTGAATTATGCTGATAAGAATTACGTGGAAAGTCCTACTGTAAAACTAGTTAAGACTGCCTTTATAAAATTAGTAGTGCTCGTTTGGCTCTGAAGGCGTTTTTGTAGCAGTTGGCGTACGATTTAAAATCGTGTGTGACTGAAACACCTAATCCATCTTTCTATTCGTAACATTATGATAAGGAATTCTCTCCAAAGTTCATCGTAATTGACAATGAGTAGTAACTCTGATGAAGGTTGACCGGTTATTTATATAAATTAAAAATGAAGAGGTCCCAAAACTAAACCCTGGAGAATATTTTAGGATATCCTACAGTTTGAAGAATGGGTGGTGTACTCTTACCTTGAACAGGCAACTATCGAGACAAAACTTAAGGTGGTCCGGTGTCGATGGCTTTATACCTGAGTGCTCCAGTATGTGAATGAGACCGTCATGAATATTTGGATCGAACGCTTTCGAGAAGTCGTGATATATCACATCGGCTACTTTGTTTAACAGAGAAAGACAGTTAAGTTATTCAACGTAAAGCAGATACATGGTGCTGCACCGTCTTTTCCTTTCAGCGATTCTGTTGGAGTACAACGTAATAAATGAATGCTGGATTGCCTTTCAAGTCATCTCAGAATAACAACTTTATAATTTTAGAGCGTACCTGATGGGAAGTCACTGGCCGGTAGTTTGTGGAGTTACTTTTTTAGCCTTGAGTGAGAAACAGAATTGTTCACCAGCCCCTACTTGTCCGAACCACATTTCTTAATATACAACTCCTTCAGTAATGCTTCGGCAGTATTACCTTGCTCTAGTTGCAACTGAACCGTATCCTGCAATAACAAAATAAAACACGTTAAGGCGAAACTCCGAAAGTTTAAACTTAATTCCTGTAAACCGAGCGGCATCCCCTTCACTAGTTTTTCTCTTCTTGATTGGTTAGAAACACAACGGGATTACAGTAATGCTAGGCAACTAAGGTAATCTTTTACAGTATCTCTGTCAGTTATTCCGTACATAAAATAAGGGAAACTCTATTAAAGTCCA
Organism: Schistosoma mekongi; assembly: GCA_034768735.1. Classification (NCBI taxonomy): domain Eukaryota; kingdom Metazoa; phylum Platyhelminthes; class Trematoda; order Strigeidida; family Schistosomatidae; genus Schistosoma; species Schistosoma mekongi. The sequence goes on along the minus strand of CM068306.1, from coordinate 71,798,057 downwards.
AAGTGCTGTGTGAGTGCGAAGGAATGGATAACAACTGCCCTATCCTTCTTTATTTTAAGTCTACTCAGGATTCTATGCTCATATATCAAGACATCGTTTTTCAAGGATAACCAGACTTCTAGGTTGCTGCCTTTAGTGTTAATACCTAACAAATAACAACGAAATTTAGTCATATGTAAACGCTTACTGTACTATTTTCTCATCCAGGAATTTTTATATTTTTCTCATAATTATTCACCATATTACCTCCACATTTTATAAAACTTCCTATTTAATTACAACTTTTCATGAATAAACGCTTTAATTTTTTATTGTAATCCCCAGAGTTGATTAACCTCTCAGAAATAATAAATATTTCAGATAGTAGAACTGACACACGTGAGTCATTGAAACTACAAACAGTTTTGTAGTATAAATAACTCAGACCCCGTTGTATTGCTCGTTTTTCTCGTTTTAGAAGACGCCGATACACTACTCTGATTACAACGCCAGACATTAAGGCTCAGTAGCGAATGGTGTATTTGTTGTAGAAATACAATACTCCACTCCTTGAAGAAAGATGTCTTGGCGGACGAACATATCTAACAGGATGTTGTGTGCGCAAATCATAGTGACAAATAGATTTAGCTATTCTACTGCTTCTGTCAAAACCATGGTGTGTAACCACAAACATGAAACAAGTTACGCCTAACAGACGAGGACTTCTTTTCACACGTGGTTGCTGTGTAGCATGCTTGAGTTATGTATTTTAATTGATTGAGGGGGCCAAAGCAACGTTTGGCTGACTGCTAGGAACTCGACTCAGGCAGGTTTTTAAACATGTTTAATGTTCCATGTACCAAGTGGAGGATTATATTCGATGTGGCCGGTTATAGATTAAGGATACTGCTGTGTTGTCCAGTTCCCTCTTGTTTTACTGTGACATCTTGTTCTACTTCTTAAGCATCGGGAATAACTGTGTAGGCTGGATTCCACTTCATATTCCACTTTCAGAACTACGGCTAAATGCTGTGAAATAATAAACGTAGTAACCATTAGTCAAGGAGAGTTGATAGTTGTGAAGTGTGAGGAATGGAATTGTTGATATACAAGAGAAGCAATAGATAAATGAATTTTATGAACGCAGCATCTGAGAATGCAACAACTGACCGAGTCTCAACAAACTTATTCATCGGAGGGAGATACGGGCAACGAAGTGGATATTTCCAAATTGTTCAATTGAAACCAGCCACTTTTATTTTTTAGGAATTAAACGGAAAGAAGATTAATTAAGAGAATCTCGACAACTACACCACTAAATCAGTGTTACGATTACTGAGGAATCTCGTAATCAGCTTCGTGATTCACAGTACTGCCGTTCCAGGTTATCTTCCACACCCAGCGATCTACACATTTTTGTCAGGGAGAGTAAAATCGAGAATCGATAGTGGTGGTTTGTAGAATATCGTGTCGTGCTTTTTTGGCGAGTTTTTTTCGCGAAACCTTGAATATTGTATAATACACTATTATCAACTCATGTTCACTATTTTAATTTGTCAGCATATGGCCAATCTGACTTTGATCATCTGAGTTCTTTAAAAATTTATATGCTGTTTGACTGATTACTGATACAGTCTTGTGGGGATGAGAATTTTATGAATCGCGTGAGGTTGGTTGCTTCATAAAAAAATTTTCTAAAGGTTCTCGTAATTTGTTACTTGGAAGGAATATTCAAATACCCTCACAATAAAGCCATCATTGTCCTGATTACAACTTAGTCGCGTCCCACATTGTTATCCTAGTCCCACTAGTTGTTCGGAATGAAGACAACTATATCAAATACTTACTGCGGGTTTTCACGAAATGCCTCGAAATTTGAATTGACCGACCAGTTATATATACTTAGTGGACTTTCTGGTCAAATATACCTTATGACAACATCATCAATTAAACAAAGACTGAAACCCAGAGAAGCTTCTTTTCTAAACTCTTTCTGTACAATACTCTTTAGCTATTGGCTACCTTTTCCTGACACTGGTTCATCATTTAATAAAACGTATATATCACTAAGTTCCAATCAAATGTAGATGTGCTCCAAGCCTACTTTAGATAAAGTACTATTGAAGTATGCCTTTTCTACATAGACAACATAACCTATCCCCGATTTGACACCAAATTTTGCTTATCACCTTACCTCACATATTTTCATATATAAATACCGATCCCCAAACTTGCAGCAACACTATTTGATGTTAAGTTATAAATGACTGTCTCATTGGTTAAGCTATTCAGTTATTCTACTATTAGGTGTTCATGTTACATATGCTTGAAATTTTATTCAGCTTTATGAATCAGTATTTTGGGGAACACTTAGGCATTATCTAAGTCTCCCTACTGAACCACCAAACTGTGGTTATATTAACCATGTCTAAAACTTTTAATTTGTGTTAAGTGATTCACTTTTATCTATCGTAACGATGTCAAATCTTACTTTTAGATTGCACGGATCATCATATTAGTACTACTTTTCGTATAGGATATGTTTTTTTGTGGATAAGTAAACAGATCAATAAATGTTCCCTGACGTCATTACAATCCTCATAAGTACTCAGGCTAATAGGTAGTTCTTACGAAATCAACTTCAAAATTAGAAATTAAATATATATAAGCAAAGATAATGTAATGTGGTTATGCTGCAACACAGCTATATTTAACTGCATAAATGTAGATTTCCAATTATGGCTTTGATACGATTCCACTTATTTGCTCAAAACAGGTGGCGTAACCAGTTAATCAACTATTCAATGAATGCATAGGTAATCAGGGGTCATGCTTTGTATTCCTGTTACTATCTAAATTTGCATTATATTAAATATAGACACTTTCAAATCTTGATGCCTCATAACCACTAGATGTAATTACTTTACAAGCCATTGTTCTCCAGCCCAAATCCTCATTGTATGTTTAACTCAACAACGACTAATCAACCTTATCTATATTTATCCACAAGGTACTTCACTGGTATAAGACAACATTTTTACACGAAGCGATCACAAAAATACTTGGTACTATTAATAAACCTATTAGAAGGACATGTGTTGATAAATTAACGTGTATATTTTGTTAGTGATTGAAGCACTACTCACAAGTGGCTTTTGTTAATTAACATTGTTAATCTCAGTATCAATATTATCTGGTGTCCTACTAAAAAGTTTATCGTTGTCGGGCTAGCTAGCTGTCTAATGACAAATATTCATTCGCCTTAATCATCAGTTGAAGCAGTCCGGAAAGTCTCTTGCAATCTGAAAGTAATATCACATTTTCTCAACCACAAATAACATTTATCAGATATGCTTATTACCATTATGATTAGGAAACTAATGGGAGCTTCAGGAAATTAATTTAATCCTTCTACAGGCTGATAATTGCTTCTTCTAAACTAAGTATCGACGCTGACTGCTGATCTGAAAGCTCTGAAGTAAGGAAGAATTTTTACTGAGTTACTGTTTCAAACTTGTTTGTGTCTCCTTAAAGCCGGTGAACTTGCACAGTTATTGAAAACGTCGTATTATTGCCTACTTTGGTTGACCGAATGTTACACGCTTATAGTAACAAGCGCCATAGCTACTGATCTGGTTTTTGAAATAATAATAACTTGTATTCGAAAGGTTTACTAACCCAACCAATAGGGTCTATGCAAGTAGCTTACCTGATGCATACTTTAAATGAAGTTGTATATCTGAACGACGCCATGTCGCGACACAAATGGCTTCAATCAGACAATCCTGAAAACTATGTCCGTCAACAGTGGGAGTGGATTGGACCAAACAAGCACCAATCGTGCCAATATGTCTGTCAGACTTTACAACAGGGACAAGACTCTGTAGTGACAACTTGTCATGTGATTGCTTTCCGCGCAGCTTCAGTTAATACCATGCAAACGACCTCCAATTAACTGTTAATATATTATTGGTGGAGCAACATTTCAAGGTTTACCTATGTTAAATGATCCTATTTTGTTTTACTCCACTTAATTATCAAATTCCTCCTGGACGACATTTCAAGCCTGTTGACAGAAATCCATAATCTTCAAGGTTATTAATGGTTGTTATATCCTTACAAGTCTCCGCCACGATATTTTGTTTTTCCTTCAGTTTGTAAACACCCGAAGGATTTCTATCATCTATTCCGCTGCAATCTCTGTTGTCCAACAACCCCATAGGATTTGAGGAATAATCAAATACACCTTGACTCTTGTTGTGGTATGCAGTATAGTGACTGAATTAATTTGATCCCACCACACCTATCATTCACCACCTCACAATAACTGGAATGAAGATGACTAGAGAATGTCAGTATGTTTGAATACAATTGGTCAAAGTTTATGATGGCAACTTACACACCATTCGTCGATATATGTACTTATTACTACCATCAAAACATGACAACATCCTGACACCTATGACTACGGTGAGTTAAGCCAAGGGGATCACCGCAGTTCGTAGCTTCTACTTAATTTGATTATTTAGAATGCCTTACTTAAGGTTGGAGACGGGTTCATTGAGTTTAAATTCAAAATATAAGCGATATAGGAACTCATCCATTCGGTTTTTACAGATCTTCCTCTATTAGGAGTAGAAGCGCGCTGTTCGAAGGTTGTTACTTTTTTACATGTGGTTTATATGTTTTGATCTTTGTGACAAAATTAGCCAACCGCCTTATCCATAGTATTATAAAACATTATATCGCATTAAATATATATTGTATATCACGTTATTCGAGCTAACACATTTTCATACAAATAGCTGTAATCTTAGTTACAAACTTGCCACTACCTAATGAAAGTATACTTCATACTGAAATCTCACCCTCCTGTTTATAAATGGCTCGAAATAAGGCTAAAAGGTCCAAGCTGGATAGCAGTTCTCCCAAAGACCCTGAATCTTCCTCTAATGACCTATTTGCCACTGAACCGCTGATAATAGGCAATCGCACACCACTTGTCAAGGCTATCAACCTGACTGATCTAAACAGTGATATTGCTGACTATAGAAACAAAGTCAAAGAAGTACAATTAGCATTTATCAAAATGCAATCTATCTTAAGTGACCTAACTCCTTTAACCTACTTGCTTGGAAAGCATGAAGACATATAAATAAATATGGCAAAGCAAGCTGAAACGTTCCTAGATTTCATTGCAGCAGAAGTTGTAAAGCGACTCACCTCGCTTCACAAAGCTATCGTCTACAATGTTCCAGGGAATTTTCCCCTTAAAAAGGTTAGAGCGACCCTACTAAAGGCTAGTGGCATGTCTCATATTCCATGCGATTGTAACAGACTGCGTAAAAAGACTGGCAGACTAGCTGCCCAATTCTATTTCACTTTGCATCCATCATAGATTGCAAGCGTTTTATAAAATCAGTAAACTGTATTAGATCCAGAAGTGACTTCAAAAATATACTAATAGTTGCTGATAAAACGCCTCTACAAAGTAGATCCCTCAACCGTTACGGTGCTGTTGTTTCAGACATAAAAGATTTCAAGTCACAATTAACCACTCCAAATAAATTTTCCAAGACAAAGTCTACGACGCACTCTAGTGGTAGTACACCACCACCTAGACTTTGCACTCCACCCAGCCCAACCATACCCACAATTCTACCTGGTATAGACACTCATACCCCAATACCTCTCACAACCAACGAAAATGGCAGCGACCTAGTAGATTTAGACATCACTCCCAAGGGGAGTACAGTTATCTCACAAAATAAAGAGGTAAACAAGATCAAACCATACAACTTAATCCACCGCCCTACCGTTAAAACAGAAACAGAATTCATATCTTATCCTTACAACAGGCCTAATGCTCTCCTTATCAATAAGGCTCAGCATAACCCCATCCCTAACATTCAGAGTAATAAAATAAGTAACAAACGCCAAACCGCTAGGCACAATATCTCTGAATCACTAGGTTTGAAGGTCAGTGTTAAGAACAGCAACAAGCGGTTCCTCTCCTATCACCCTATATCTGTTCCGTCGCATAAATACTTGAAAAGCAATAGAATGACGTATGCAACTGCGTCAGAGCACCATGTGTGAATGACCCCGAAAGCCGATCCCAGGAAGAAAAGCCTCCTTCCTCTACCCATACCGTTCCTGTCCCAAACAGATACTGGGAATAATTTTAACTTGGGATGTCACCCGTTCTATCAACACAAGAACCCTCCTAGACTTGGAAACTTACAACAGTTGTAACTACAACTACTTGGCTGCATCCCAAAACTCATTACCTAACTACTATGATCTATATGTCACGTACACACACTCGAACCATTTTTTAGAGTATCCTCGTACGACTACTCACAACCATTCTCACTCCTACTCATTGTCCCCGCAGCCATTACTAAGTCAGCTGGTGACGAGCCCGAACACCACCAACTTCCAGCTCTGCCACTACTAAGTAACCAATCTTACAGCACTACATCTCCACTAATCACAAACACTTTGAGCGTAAAAAATGACGATAGCAGTGATAACCTAAACATTGAGACTGCTGAGCAATCACCCATTATCTACTCACTAGTATCTGAACAATGCGAAACTCAGCTATCCCCAAGTCAAAGTCTCATCCAGAATTCTAAACCTGACGCCTTCATCCATGACGCTTTAAGTTATTTCAACCTCATTGGCCACTCGCTTAGTCTATGCCTACTTAACTCACGATCAATATGAAACAAAATGATCGACTTAGCTCTGTTTGCATCAATCTGCCAACCATCAATTATTATGGTAACTGAGGCATGGACTACCCTTGACGTCTCTGATCTAAGTATATCCCTTGATAATTATAATCTGTATCCTAGTGACAGGCTGCATGGACGTGGAGGGAGTTGTTTAATATATGTTAACATAAAGTTAAACTCATTTCTGTTTGATACAACAGACTTAAATAAATTACAAGACTCAGTGTGGATTGTTATGAGACCTACTGTATCACAGTCTTACCTATTCTGTTGCGTATACCAACAGCCTAGCCCACCAATAGAGAATATAAACTTACTGTCAGACATTTTTACACTGGCCTCCTCCATACTCTTTACAGGTAAGGTTATTTGTGGAGACTCTAACATGCCTAAAATCTCATGGTTCCCCACCAAAGCGCCGAAACGCTATGACTTGCTTATGGAAAGTTTAGAGCTTGGTGGCTGGTTACAGTATGTCCGTAGCCCTACCAGATATAAAAATATTTTGGATTTAGTTTTTACAAATGAACTCTCCCCATGCACCGTACGTACAGGCAAACAATTCCCAGGTAGTGACCACAACGTTGTTATGTGTAGCTTTGACTTACAGACTACACTGTATAAATGTCCGATTACAATACCTAGCAGATCCTTCCACAAGATAGACTGGAAAAGCTTTAAGACTTACTTCAAATGTCTTGATTGGAACAACTACTTCACGGAAGACGATGCTGATAAGCTGACTGGTATACTCTACTCCAACACTTATAATGTATTAGATATGGTTGCACCTTTAGGATATACTAAACCTAGAATTCCGAAGTGTATGCTTATCGCCACTACTGCAAGAAGTCTACGTAAACATGCAAATAAATTTTATAAACTTAAAGATTTTTCCTCCCTCATAACTATGAAAGAAATATGCATTAAGGCCAGGGCAGAGCGTATACAGATGGAAGTTGCACTAGAAAAACAGGCTACTGCACAGAATAACTCTATGGGACTTCTGAAGACCTTCCGGAACAAAATCAGTAGCTCTAAGATAAAGGGTGGAAACCTCTTTATCTGTGGCAATGAAGTATATGATGGCCCCTGACGCATAGCTGATGTATTCAGTGAGCACTTTGCCACCTCACTTACTATTGAAAACCACATAGATGGGATCGAACCCACTACGCCACTATCATGCAAAATCAGGGATATAACATTCACTATAGAAAATTTTACCAAGACCATCACTACGCTACGACACTCATACACTTTGGGCCCTGATGGTATACCAGCCACTGTACTTAAAAATGGTGGCACGGACTTCCATCTGGCACTTCTCAAACTATTTGCAATGTCACTCTCTACTGCATGCTGCCCTACCCTTTGGAAAATTACACACGTCATTCCTAAGTTTAAATCCCGACCTGTAGGAAATATAGAGAACTACTGCCCTATTAGTCTAACCTCTGCTGCATCAAGAGTAATGGAAAAGATAATCAAGAAGGGATTATTTCAATATTTACTTAAAAACGAACTACTCTTCCCTTCCCAACATAGATTCTTAAAGAATAGGTCGTGTGACACATGCTTGTTAGACTACCTAGATGACATAACTACACAACGGGACAAAGGGCTTCTAGTGTCCAGTTTATTTCTCGACTTCAGTAAAGATTTTGACAAAGTCCCTCATAAGCGACTGCTCATTAAACTTAAGTCATATGGGGTCAAAGACCCACTTCATTCATGGTTTGCATCTTTCCTGGTAGGAAGTCAGCAAACAGTAAGGTTCAACAATAGTCTATCATCGCTTAAACCAATTACCAGCGGGGTTGTACAGGAAAGTGTACTGGGTCCCTTATTGTTCGTTATTTACATAAATGACATAAATAACGTCATAAAACATGGCCGGCCGTGTTTATATGCAGACGATCTGAAGATTGTTTATAGCTTTAAACCGGACTCTTTAGAAGAAGGCATGGCTCTAATTCAAAAGGACCTCCATAACCTAACTTCCTGGAGCCAAAAATGGCAACTACCACTTAACTACAGTAAATGTGGAATCATGCACATAGGCAACTACAACCCACAGTCCACGTTCTTATCTAAATGGGTCGAAGATCCAAATACTCCAGTCAACAAGCGATTTGGGTATTAAATATTCCAGCAACTTAAAGTTCACGGAACAAGCCTCCACTATTATCTCTAAAACTAGAAGATTAACAGGCTTCCTTCTTAAAAACTTCCATACATGGAGGCTAAACTTACTCTGTTTAAGATATGTGTAAGACCTATACTCGAGTACTGCTCATTTATCTTTTCGAGTATGAATAGCATAGATAGAAAACGCGTCGAAAGTGTACAGAGAAGTTTCACACGTCGAATTCTGGCAACTAACGGAAACATGGACTACACGACTAGATGTAAAACACTCTCTTTAGAACCCCTGTGTCGTCGCCGACTACGACATAACTTAATATTCTTCTGTAAAATAATCAACGGAATATCATTCTCAGCTTTCTCTCCCATGTGGAACCAAACGCCTAGATACGATCTTCGGAACTACGAAACAACATTACTTATCGACAGATACCAAACACAACATCGCGGTAAGTTGTTTATCGTATTCTACAGCAAACTCTGGAATAAACTACCACAAAATATCCGCGCTACTAAATCTATCCTAATGTTCAAACGCCTGATCTCCCCATATCTAGAATGGAAAGACTTGTACCAAATCTTCGACGACTTACCACTAAACCTCGAATCAATAAACAATGGCTTATTAGGGTACTAAAACTGCAAACACTAAAATCATGTACGTTGTAGTAAAAAAAAAACATAAAAACGGAAAAAGATTCTAGTTTGAAACTGATTATTTTGATACCACTAATTAAATTTATTTTTTTCCTTCTATCGCGTAATCCATGTCACTGTCTTCCCGAGTTTATGGTCTGGACTAGCAAAGAACTGATCCCCTTTAAGCAACTTACTCCAAACGCTGGCCTGGAACGTAATCAATGCACCAACAACTCACCGTTCAAGACCAGTCCACACAAACTGGCTGCCTTAACCAAATTTCAAAATACCAGCCTTGTCCTGTCTCTGGATAGTCCCCATGGTTCTTCCTGCTCTCTCGCAGCTATTCCCTGAGATTACAGCACTAGGGACAAAAAGCGCGCGGTTGTTTACTGGAAGTGTTCTGTAATACAAAACATACCTCTGGTACTGCAGTACTGTAGACTGTGAAGCTAGCTACCGTTGGCTCCCTAATTAATTTATATCTTTGTATATCGTCAATTCCATAACAATAACTCTACTAAGACTCTGTTACAATTATGCCGTATCATTCTGGTCATGCCTGTAAACTGGTATGCTCTCATGTACAAATTGTTACTCGAGAATAAATTATTATTATTATATTTTCTCTTTCTAATAGCTGTTTCAACGATTCTCCCGATGCTTCCAAGTGACAAATTTAAGCTCAACATGATTTCTGAGCATACGTCTCTACAGTGCTGATACCAGTGCACCGCTGATACTTCTCTTACATCTGCGAGAGACGATGCCAGAGTGACAGGCAACTGTATACTCCACAATACAACTAACATGCAGGTTTGCCGCAGTGTTAGTTTAAACTTGCTGAAAAACTACCTGTTCTTAACGACTTTTTTCTCCAGCAGCCATTCCAACAGAAGGCTACGCCATCTCGACTATCTATGGATTGTATTTGAGTCATATTGAGGTCACAATCACGAATGAACTCTCTACGAAGTAGTCCGAGAGCTAGTAGGTTAGAAATAATAACGTCTTCATTGAAAATTGCAATAAGCGATCTAATGTGAGCATTTTGAAGTTAAATGAGAGCGCGACCTTAAAACAAATACCTTGGTTCCCATTGGCTATCTCAAGTTCGTCGGCGTAGTTTAGTCTTACCATATTTTTGACAGCTCTGTGTAAAAATCCCTCCAAGTAACATTTTTTAATTGTAATTCGTTGTTAAGTGTTTAAAGTTGCATTTGTTCCTTCTAATTCGCTTAGTTGTACATTCTAACGACCTCATGACTCGAAATGAGATAGGTGCTATCTATTTTCATTGTAATATTTGTTTTTTCTTGTGTTTGTACTGAATTTCTATTATTCTTATGGACCTCGTATACATTGTTTTACTGGATATTTTGGCTTTGGTGGCTAACATATTGGTCCGTTCTTCTTCTTGAGTGCATTACTTGAATTAACTGGGTTTGCGCATTTTCTGATTGTGGGTTAATTCACACTACCAGAACTTGAAATACTGTGTTGTAACAAGTGACTTTTGATACTTTGTTACTGATATTTCTATGGATTTAGACTTTACCTTCTGGACAGGTGACACGTGGTTTATTCCGAAAATGTAGAATAACATTCCAGTTTACTTCTTGAAACTGAATTGATTATTCAAATTTTTTGGATAAATTTTGGTTAAATAACTGGTAGTTACATTTGTTTCAGTAATAATATACATTTGAACAAATAATTTGATATAGATCCGTCCTCCACCCACACATTTGTTTTGAATTTCGACTGGGTAAGGGCACACGTATCTAAACCAACCTTTTCATTTATTCTTCGATCCAAACAGCCTTAGTTTGTATCCTTCAGGTAACAAGAGCAATAAAACAGGGGAGTCACTTTAGACGACGATTATTTACCAAGTTGTCATAACCGAGCACTGATCATTACGATGCCACTGCTTTTCTGTGGAGCGAATGTTGACCGCGTGTAGTCAACCATCAAAAAATAGACGAAACTTGAGATGCTGACAAGTTGCACTCTTAAACAAAGTGCTGCCCCAGTAGATGAATTCGATCAATTCTGGTTACAAAAAGCTGGTATGTCAGCAGCATAGAATATTCTTTAGTCGATTTGTTGTCCATTTTGGGCAGCTATAATTTCTGCATGACAGAACGTAGCTAACATACATTTATAACTTCAGAAGATGTTTTGTTGACTTGGGCTGGAAATACATCACAGGCTCCCGCCACTAGTTGCAACTACCATTCAGAGTCACAACTCTAGCGTCCGTAAGCCATGACGTCCGCTGTCCATCATTCTTTTGTCTATTGAGTTTATTTTAACGTTGTCGTGACTGTTTCTAGTATTTCATTGTTCTCGATGACTACTTACTGCTCAATTATTATTAGTTTTGTGAGTTTAGTGAGAATGTTTGTTCGTGCATATTTGGTAATAAAAGGCGTCAAATTAGTTACGCTAACTTATTACGACTGAGGAGCTACTAAAGTTTTGACCGACCAGTAGGTTTCTAAACAGCCTCGACAAATATTCCAAGAACTCAAGTGGAGTAATACCACCAGACAAGTGTGTATTTTATCACTGTCGACCAGAATAAACGAGGTCTAAATATTGGGCTGTACTACTGAATGATGTAGACTCCTGGAAATGATACCAACACGTCGTTCAGTTGATTCTCAAAACAATCTTTGCCAATATGGTAATTCAGTCGTCCATGAAAGGTTCTGCACTATCAACATTCCAGCCTCATGAACAGACTTTTAACAGTTACGGAACCCATCCCATTTATTTTGATCTATGTTTTACATTGATGAAGTTAATTATATTTAAAATCCAGAACTCTGCTGGCAGGGGTGCTGGTTTTGTTGACTCTAAAGTTCAGTATAACTTAATAATAACTTCCTACTGTTACTAGTGTTTCAGGCGTGAATCTGACTTTCGAGAAAAGAATAAATAATGTACTGAAGACCCTACTTATCAAATGGAGAGAGCGTGATTCATTCGATCAGCTTATTCAATAAATAATGTTACTTTAACATAATTTCGACAAGTGGCCAGTTATTACTACTATTGACTCAATCCAAAATTCTGTCCTTATAGACTTATGTATGTATCATATATATTGCTCATTAATTAGCAGAGGTAAGTAGTCTGTTCTAATTTTTTCGGCAAAGTTATCCAAATGCTATCAATTAAATCGGAAATGACAATCGATAGGATAGTGATGAGAATCCATTATAAACAGGATATTGGCAATCTGATGAACAACCTGTCCTCGAGGACATTCACATACAAAGCCTAGTAGGTAACGGTAACCAGGTGGCTGTTATGTTAGATGTGGCTATAAACATGTCGCAATCATTAAGTGAAAACCCACCTTGTCACCATAGGTCAGGTTGATCATCCAACATACTCCCTGATCACAAGAATAAAGGGAACTAATGATCACTCAACACTGGAAGATCGTCCAAACGATTGTTTCTGGAGCGTTCTCTAATACTACTCTCCATATGATAGAACGTCTAAACAACGTATTGTCCTGGTAGAGTCGTTGCACGAAGCGTTCACTTAGTGCTATGTTTGGCACTTAATTTTCAATGGTGCACAATGCAACTTTGATATTTTAATACTTAGAACCCACCTGTCAGGTTACAAATACGAAGACAGAATTTTGGGGATCCATAATCTCCAGAAACAATCAATCAAACGAAAGCAGTTGTATTGATTTTTTGCAAGCTTCATTCGTAAACTTTCATCACGTTAATTTAAGTATAATGTGAGTCAAAGTCCTGAGTATAGTTTGATAACATTAATTGTATTGATAAACTGTTGATGATTTCACTTGATGAATAATCACTGGAAATTAATTGATATAAAAATCGATTCTATCTATGTAAATGTTGTTCGCCAGTCTCATCTCAGTTTTTGCCTCACAATACAAATCTTCCTACAAATTTAGTTTTTTGGAATAGCTGTGGGCTGCGAAGAGCAAGTTGTGGTATCCAAAGGAAGTACGAGTATCAGAGATAGAGTTCGCATTAATCGTATCAAGAATAGGAAGAATCAAAAGATAATTTAGCTAGCCCTAGTGATCGTATCAGATCATGCCTGTAAACTGGCATGCTCTCATGTACAAATTGTTACTTGAGAATAAATTATTATTATTAACCGTATTAAGTCAATAAGAACCTACGCGTTCGTCTCATTGGACGGGGAAACATAACAGAAAAAAGCAGGAAAATATACTTACACAACAGATGTAAAGTAAATACAAAGGAATACAGGTATTTATAGTTTTTCTGAAACCAGATTCATCACTATAAATCACCCCATCCGCGAGGAGGGGTGTTGACTATGAGGGAATAGGAAACTTCTATGTCAAGATTCCGTAATATTTTATCGAATAATGATTTCACTGAATGTCTTCAGTTCTTCCAGAGCTTCGTAGAGGCTTCGTCAAAACTTCTGGTAGCTGTCCCAACACTCAGTTAAAAAAACAGGTCTTTTATTGTTAAAAAGCTATTTCGAACAGCAAGAAAAGCAGACCACGTACTCCTAACCTACCCCCCCCCTCAATATGCGATAGCTGGACATACTCTTGTGATGTGGGGATGACAGCTACATCTCATTCCCGGTTTGTGAGGTCGCCAGACAACGTGTTGCACAAGGATGTCACAATGAAGGTAGCATTTAAGGGCTCCAGCTACAAGTTACTCTTCCGACTTGTTGACCGTGAGTTTTTCATTTAACGTCAGCCAAATAGACGATTATAGAGGAGTATCTGCGTAAAGTGTTTCACAAAACACAATACCAGGATTCGTTTCATTTCTTAACTTTGTTAATGACCTCTCGAAGGCACTAAGCTTACTAGTTGTTATACTTGCTGAGGATATCAGGGTTTGATGAGGCATAGGTGGGGACAAAGACCCATGAACTCTTCAATAAGAATTCTCGTCACTAGAAGTGTCTGTCGGATGATACGGCACTAAAGTCAGTTTTTCATAATGCTATACAATTAACATCCATTCCCTCAACCCAAGTCAGATAAACTACGTCCTGTAAGATAATTCCCACCCAAACACGTTGAATGGACGCAGCTTAGACGTAGTGTTTACAAATATCTTAGATATAAGAGCTAGCTACACGAGTTGTACTTTCAAGTATAAATCACCCTCATCTTTATCCTCTTGTAGCTTAGAGTACTCAGTGCTGACTCGTTCTTTACACAATCTGAGATGTATCCTTGACTTTTGATTTCCAAGCAACCAAGTGGGTAATGGGTCCCAAACAAAAATCATACGAAGGTAGTCTAAGGGGTTAGGCCTATCTTCTCTTTAGTACAGGATAGTAACAGGATATCAGACCTTGACATATAATGTGTTTGGTGATCCTGATCATTTCAACGAGAAAACCCAGCTGGAAAAATTTCACAGAAAACTATGAAAAGGCCCACTCAAAATTGTGTGCCAGAGAACAACCTTACGCGTAGACCCTTACTTTTACACTAGGCCAACATGCTCAATTTAAAATGCCCTTTCAAACTTCACATCACTAGCCAAATTCCCAGAGAGCTCGAAGAAGACACTAGATGCATACTTCATACAACATGAGATACTTTCGGCTGTCTGGAACACAAGACGGCACTACCAATCCAAATTTACTCCCATTATATCACTTTCCCTACAATGTTAGATACTGGCATTCAGTTTTACTCATTATTCTCTCCACTTCTCTAGAATGATATACACAGACACCCACGTAACTTCTTCTGGCATGCAGTTCGCTTTTATCGGTACCGCAAAACTTTGCTCCACAAGCACGTTATTACTATTTTTATGATTGCAAACCGTAACCCTATTGCATCACAAGTAACCATTTGCCTGACGTCGGACTGTCAATAGTCCGGGTAACCTTCCATGTTCACTAGAAGATTCAATAAAAAATAAAAAGTAGTTAAACGTAGACAAAAGTGTAAAACGAATTTTTAGTGGAAAACAGTAGGAATGTTAAGAAATCACTGATCCTACTGCCCTATATTAACTAAACAAATCTTATCATGCCTACCATGAGACGCTTCTGAAACTCCAGAGTTCGAGTGCCAGGAAATCATCCGGCTTATGTTACCCATCATTTGGATATTGGATACTAGTTATATCGTACCGAAAGACTAGCTCTTATTAATAGTGACTTCAGTGCTTACATGCCCTAAAATTTTATCTCCGACTAGGATCAATCGTAACAAAAGCCATCACAAAGCCATTGGAAGACTACGAATAGTCAAACTCAAGTTGAGATTCCACCTGTTCCGTAGTGGCGTTAGAGGTCGGAATATCATACCAGAGTAATGAACGCTTTCAAGGAGGATTTGGATATTCACGAAAAGCATTCTGATAGGATTAACTAGGGAAATCAATCTGAAATCGTTACTGCAGAAAACTGAAGTTAGTTTTCTCGTTGTCTCAAAGTCACCACCTGAGCTCAAAGAAATCTTATAGTTTAAATGAGGTCATCAGAAGGATATTGGACATTGCCCTAGACTTTTACCTGAAGGTTACTTGGCACCATTAAATCAATCATGTCTTCAGGTTTCCAAGGTAAGCTTAAGCCCTAAAGTCTTAGCTCTTCAGAAAAATGTCGGAAACTGTATATCGGTGGCTTAGTAGAAAATGTACTAAAGGAGGATTTAGTCCGTGAATTGTCTAAATGTGGTGAAGTAGTTGATGTATGGGTTGCGAGAAACCCACCAGGATTTGCTTTTGCCGAATATGTTAAGTCATCAGATGCTGAGAAAGCAGTGAGATCACTTGATGGCGTCAATGTTTGTGGTTCAAGAATCAGAGTGGAGTTTGCTCACGGTGGTCGTTCTAAAAGCGGTAAGCACTGTTTTAAACATATGTAAGGGACGCACTGTACTAACTATCGACATGAGTTAACTCCACTTCGTCTTCACTCTTCAGCTGTTGGGTCAGCTTTCCGCGGTGGTCGACCAGTGGGCAGAGGATCACTGAGACGTCGGAATTCTCCTCGTCGTAGTGGTAGAAATTCTTCGTACGACGGTCGCCGTTACCCTGATCACGATCAGTTTTCTTCTTTCCGCTCATCAGAAGTAGCCAATGCCGCCGCTGTTGCCGCTGCTGCGGGCTTCCCTTATGGGGTATCGGCGTACCAGTCTATGTTACCATTCCTCCCGTCTGATGACTTCATTCGTGGTCTACAGAGTCAGTCACGTCGTCGTTCATCTCCTGGTAGAATCCCGTTTCCAGTAAATCAAAGAGGACGTTCTCCAATATCGCGACGAAGGTAATAATTTCTACTAGTGCTCAATTCTATAGTCCTAACCCATACTACAGTATGTATATGAATTTATTAATTTCTTCATGGAACCACTCACCATTTGTAGACTGCAATATATATTAACAGTAGTATGAATAATGGAAGTTCGTCAGCAAAACTATTTAAACGAAAAACATAGGTTTAAAGCAATAATTATTTAATCATAAAAGAGCACCGATCGTCACATCGAGGGATTTTTAAGTGGTTAGCAATTACATTGGGCACTCCTGTTCCCTGTGAATCCAGGCGTCACTTCGGGAATTGATGTAGGTATCCAACTGCAAGACCGCCTACAACAGCCTACACTTATCTGACTGTCGCACTTCCACCGATGTTAATCTGCCATATTACACTACACTTCCATCTTTGAGTAGATCTCATAGGTTTCACCAGCTAACCTTTCCAATATTTAGGTCTACGTGCATAAAATTCAACTTCAAACTCGGAAGCCAGTTTTTTTATTGAAACTTAGTTCCTTCATTATTTTATTCCAGCTGTTCAACGCGCTATTCCGGTTTCTACGATGCTTGTTTTTGCTTTATTTCAGGAGTCGAAGTCCGTTAGGTGCTCCAGTAGGACGACTACGGGGTCGAAGCCCCCCAGATTCATATAATGGCAGGAGTATCAGCCGTCACTTCGATATGCGCGGTCGTGGAGGGTATAGCGACTTTTCACGCCCTCGAATCCCTCGAGAGCCTCGCGCAAATTATTCACCACCTTATGTGAGAGAAATGAATGGTAGACTTGATGAACCACGTGGAAGAAGAGGCCGAGATGATCGCCGTCGACGTTGAAAGATTCTGTTGGGTTACAAGTCAAAAGTTCTATAACTTTGAGTTTAAATGATGTGATGCTAAATGCATTTAGTTTTTACATCTCATCCTAAAAAGCTTTTCATTTTGCTTGACATCATTAAATGTCATCACCCAATTCGTTAAAAAGTAACTGCTGTTAATTCTCCTTGTATCCTATATTGTATTCCAACTAACAAACACTGCATTGAACGAGTACCATTTATATTAATAATTGGAAGGGAATAAACAAAGCATTATGTTGTGACATCATATGAGCCTTCACATCTATTCATATCTGAGCTCAAACTTGAAGTCAGATTATCACTGACCACCATTTTTACGTTATGCAGATCTGTGAGTGTGTAGTGTGTCGCTAACTAGTCTTTGAATGTCACAATGTCTGTCGACCAACCTTTTTAATCCTCTGCCGTAGTTATAATGCTTCCGCCTCGCGGTTTGTTGGATATTTCTCCTGCGTGACTTCGTTTGATTATCAACATTCATGCCGTCTCACTTTTCTTTCTAGTGGTTTGCAACTATGTCCAAATTGTTAAATATCATCTCAGAGTAAATGACAGAACATCTATCTCCGTTGTCACTTACTGACTTCATATTTAGTGCTTCCAACGTCCACTGATTGAATAATAATAATATATTCTGAAATTTCCTACAGAATTGATATTGTATGAGTTAAAATTCATGGATCCAGAAGCTATGTCAAGGTCTGTACAGTAAATTATAAAGCACATACAAAGTGAATGGTTTTGTTTCGGTGTACTGGATGTATGCGTGAAACTAGAGGTAAACGGTTGTTGGATGTGCGACCTGAAGAGTTTTCAGAGATTCCTGACCACTGTCTTTTTGAACACTAGGCAATACGCTTTTCAGTGAAGTATAACTCACAATAAGGTGTAGTATGTTATCGCATCTTTGTTGGTGTTGTATTTTCGGACAGTAATCTAACCCAGGACCTAATGGTTGTAAAACACTTATCACCCATTAGTGTGGGATGACTTCTCTCTAAGGATGGCGGTAATGTGGCCCGTCACAGACAGGGTCAGAATCAGAATATGAATTAGGCTTATATCTTAAGAGCAGTTGCTACCGAGTGCCAGACAGTGCCATCCTTGATACTGACCTGGGAGTTCACTGAGAAACTGACGCGCTTGCAACTGCATGTTCGTGGATGTGTGGACTTTCACATACTTTTGGAGGTAGGTAAGTCGTTCAAATCATAGTGTGACAGCTCCATTTCTCCGGTGGATGAAGACAATCGGAAGCAGTCTCACGTGTTGGGATCACAACGCCACTTGTAGAATGAGTGATTAAGATACCTTTATCACTGATTTGTCAGCTGCGTAAAGTATTTCGATGTCAATCACCGCAAAGATGCATCAACACTGAGAAGGAGATACGACATTACACTTTCAGAAAGTTGATCTGGAAGCTCTGCATCTTGTATGTCGACTATGTGGACTTGTATGTCACAAGCAAATGGTGTCAAGTGATTGCTGTTAACTCGTCGTTGTATCTGAAATATTTACCTCCATGGGTAGCTAGCTAACTTATTGTTATTGCTTGGTTTTTCGCTGTCAGGAGTGAGGTTAAATAATAAAGTTAACTATCCGTCACTACGATTAGTAATTATGACATGAAGCAAAGCAGACAAGATAAGTTTAAGTAAATGGCAGCGATTGCAGCGGTTTTTATGGAGTTTATGCAATTACGGGGTCCTAGAATTCATTTCGATGGATTACATGCCATCCTCTATCCAGTATTCGGCTAAATACAATAGTTTGTTTAAAGCTTAAAAATAGTGTTTTACAACTACTTTGTTGCGTTTGAGTCATCCGAGACTAAGTAGGGTGCTAATTGAGAAAATTATTGCATCACGTTTTTGGTACTCACTTTTATTTTGCCACAGCAAGAAATGTACGCTAATCTAGTTAGACGGGTATTCTTATTTTCGAACCATAGGCACTAACAATTTCAAAAGGAAATATTTCTGGGGACTTAAAAATTGTGGTCTAAATTCATCGTAATGAAACTGGGTGTTTCCCAAATATTTGTTTGGCTTGCATTCGGTTCCGCAATAATGCCTTTTAGTTCTCGTTGATATTCTAACTAGATTTCTAATACGACTAGGTTAACAGGTTAAAGATTTACCACAGACTTTGTTTACCTCAATCATGAAACTCTACTTTAAGCCTTGCTAACGGGTCATACCAGAATAGCAACCATAAAGTTCGGATGGCTGCAATTCATTTTGATTTTAATTCCATGAAATAGATGTAGCTTCCTGTGCACTTAATTTGGCATGCACTTTGATCTAATGTAATTCATCACTACATCTGTGTAAAATAATCAAATAAAAGAACTAGACCAGGTGTGATTTCATATTCGAATTCCTCCTCGAACGGTAATCCCTAGAATCTAATTTGTGGATCTTAAGATATTCCGAAGTGTGCTTGTCTACGACCACAGTGATTGTTAGTATCATTCTCTTGAATAAAAAAGAATCTAGTCGTCCTAGGAGCTTTCGTCGGCATCCCCATACTGTATGTCACCGTTTGCTAAGTTCTTATGTGCTACACCCTAACTATTCATTATTATCTTATCTTGATATGGATGTTAAGTGAATCCCAAGTTATTGACAACTCCCATTCACATTTCGTACGTGTCGTGACTGACCGTGTTGCCGGTCCAAGCGTTCTACGTTTAGCTTATTCTTGAGTTTCATATTGAGTTAAAAACGACATTGGCCTTGAACTAAGTATCTATGTGAGCTTGTTCGAGAGAGGTACAACCGCCAGAAAAACCTGGTTTCCTACTTCCCCTCGAGCTTCGTTTTCATGGCTTGGTTAGTAGCCTTCTATCTAATCAAATTCATAGCTTCAAAAAGTTCACAGCTCAAAATTGTATAGTCTAATGGTCTAACTATCTGTTCACAAGCCGCAACCATGAATTCTGCTGGTCACTAAATTTTTTCATCAGGTGATTAAACTCTAGAAGTTATGATTTTCTTCAGAAAGCATGTTTCAGTTCAGACAATAATGCATTTAGCATTTTTCGAAGATAAATTTTGGCATGTCTTTGGTACCGTTATGAAAAGAATTTCAAGCTTATCATCTGTCCATGTGGATTTTTATTTGCTCTCGTTTGATCTACGTTCTTGAGTTGTACTACATTCTCTTACACAGTGCAAACAAAAAAACAATGAAGTGAGGATTGCATTTAATTGGATTCTTACGTGAAGTCATTCAGTCTGTGAAAGATATATGTGAAGGATCTTGTCAACCTATACTTCTAAGGAGTGTGCTATTTTCCGAATACCAACGCTAGCTAGACTTCAGTGATCTTATGATTTATGTTATTTTCTGCGATACGATTTTTTTCGAATTGATGTCTAAAATCCATGGAGCTGAATAGTAATGTAATGATATTCCCTGCCTGTATAACTTCAGTGTTGTTTTGTCTCATGACGCTTGGTTAGTGTTTACAAAATAGTCCTGGCTATCCGTTTTGAACTGTTTATAAAG
This sequence comes from Schistosoma mekongi, assembly GCA_034768735.1. Classification (NCBI taxonomy): domain Eukaryota; kingdom Metazoa; phylum Platyhelminthes; class Trematoda; order Strigeidida; family Schistosomatidae; genus Schistosoma; species Schistosoma mekongi. Next base: position 71,776,889 of record CM068306.1, on the reverse strand, counting down.
AAATTGACGTCAATGTGTTTTACATACTGTTCTCCAGAGTGTATTTATCAACTGCTTTGGTTGGTTGGTTGTTTATTCAATTCCTTCTGTTTTTCCAGCATTAAGTGTGATCATTTTATTGTAGCTAGTATTCGTTAGGTACACTGCGTAACTGCATAATCGTTTTATTTTATCAAGTTGTATACTACAGAAGTCGGAAAACTATCAGCATTTTGTGACTGCTTAATTTCAATTTTAAATCTACTCAATACGTTTTCTTGTTTAACGTAGTTTTATCCTGATATTTAGTTTGGAAAAACAGCAACAAATTCATTTGTATTCAAGGACTTAAAATAGTATCATTTTAGAGTGGTTAAAGGTTTGTACCTCTTTGTAAGGACGTTGATTCCGAATAAAGAATCTCGGCAACAGAGCTAAACCGGTGTGAAGCTTTCAAAAGTTTGGCTGAGCTTTGGTAAAGTATGTCAAGCAGTTAGTTATATTTTGACTATTCTCTGCCGCAACACCTTGATATCTACCGTAAACTTATGGATAACCAGTTTTGTTAGTTGTATGAAGTATGTCTCGTCTCTGTCGGTCGTAACCTATTACTACTGTATTTTTATTGTTCATAAATTTTGTATTCGGAAATGTACCTGTCCTTTGGTCATCCAAGCAACCTAATACTTTTGGTTATTTTCCAAAACTATACTTAGTATCATTTCATCCAAGCAACCTAATACTTTTGGTTATTCCTTACAAGGACGTTTTAGTTACTCTGCTCCATTCACACCATAATTCGGTGTTAGCTTACTTTCCACACCCTTTATTTACTTATGCCCTGTAGAATTCAAGCATTTTTATATTGTTGATGCACACTATAAACCTAGTATTAATATCTTATAACGTCGTCATGTGGATTTTTATTTGCTCTCGTTTGATCTACGTTCTTGAGTTGTACTACATTCTCTTACACAGTGCAAACAAAAAAACAATGAAGTGAGGATTGCATTTAATTGGATTCTTACGTGAAGTCATTCAGTCTGTGAAAGATATATGTGAAGGATCTTGTCAACCTATACTTCTAAGGAGTGTGCTATTTTCCGAATACCAACGCTAGCTAGACTTCAGTGATCTTATGATTTATGTTATTTTCTGCGATACGATTTTTTTCGAATTGATGTCTAAAATCCATGGAGCTGAATAGTAATGTAATGATATTCCCTGCCTGTATAACTTCAGTGTTGTTTTGTCTCATGACGCTTGGTTAGTGTTTACAAAATAGTCCTGGCTATCCGTTTTGAACTGTTTATAAAGAAATTGACGTCAATGTGTTTTACATACTGTTCTCCAGAGTGTATTTATCAACTGCTTTGGTTGGTTGGTTGTTTATTCAATTCCTTCTGTTTTTCCAGCATTAAGTGTGATCATTTTATTGTAGCTAGTATTCGTTAGGTACACTGCGTAACTGCATAATCGTTTTATTTTATCAAGTTGTATACTACAGAAGTCGGAAAACTATCAGCATTTTGTGACTGCTTAATTTCAATTTTAAATCTACTCAATACGTTTTCTTGTTTAACGTAGTTTTATCCTGATATTTAGTTTGGAAAAACAGCAACAAATTCATTTGTATTCAAGGACTTAAAATAGTATTCATTTTTAGAGTGGTTAAAGGTTTGTACCTCTTTGTAAGGACGTTGATTCCGAATAAAGAATCTCGGCAACAGAGCTAAACCGGTGTGAAAGCTTTCAAAAGTTTGGCTGAGCTTTGGTAAAGTATGTCAAGCAGTTAGTTATATTTTGACTATTCTCTGCCGCAACACCTTGATATCTACCGTAAACTTATGGATAACCAGTTTTTGTTAGTTGTATGAAGTATGTCTCGTCTCTGTCGGTCGTAACCTATTACTACTGTATTTTTTATTGTTCATAAATTTTGTATTCGGAAATGTACCTGTCCTTTTGGTTATTTTCCAAAACTATACTTAGTATCATTTCATCCAAGCAACCTAATACTTTTGGTTATTCCTTACAAGGACGTTTTAGTTACTCTGCTCCATTCACACCATAATTCGGTGTTAGCTTACTTTCCACACCCTTTATTTACTTATGCCCTGTAGAATTCAAGCATTTTTATATTGTTGATGCACACTATAAACCTAGTATTAATATGTAATTAGGATGAGTTTGTATTTTCCTGTTGATTTTTAATGGACTGAAACTGGTCAGTCTCTGTTGCCATATGTGCATCTTGAGCGGATTGCCTCGATATAGCGTTATTACACATGTTATATATTTAAGTTGGACTGTGACTGGCAAGCGGAATCCAGGACGCGCGTTTCGTCCTATTTGGGACTCATCGGCTGGATGTACCTGCATCCCAATGTTGATGTTCACAGTGGGACGAAACGCGCGTCCTGGATTTCGCTTGCCAGTCACAATCCAACTTAAATATATAACTAGTATTAATATCTTATAACGTCGTCATGTGGATTGCTCATATTTTCCTACACATTATGTTTAAAACTTACATTCTCTCTCTCAATTGTACAGCCTGATAAACTCATTGGGTGAAAGACATCAGACAGACAGTTGCAACGTAGAACTTGGTACATGCGTACGTCAGTTCAAGTTGCCATGCCTCAATTAGCAGATAGAGATTAAATTGTCGAATCAAATCCCAGAGTGGGGAAGGTAGTAACAGAGTTAGTATTCATGGAAGGGAATAGAGACCGAGAAGATTTAAGAAAATATGATCCAGTAAAGAGAAAATTATGATAAGTTCAGAAACCTAGGATTTGGAGGAAGACAAGGAATGGATGCACCTGCGCCATTGCCAACGATTTTTAGCCATATCACCCAAAGTCTCTAACCATTTATTACGAGCGTCACGCGGACCCCAACCAGGTAGTCTGCACCTATTAACATGGCTCAGCCCAATTGTCAATGACTTCATGGACTGGTGCCATGTTTTGGTTTGGCCGCCCCTAGCTTTCTTCCAGCCTACTCCTACACCAGACAGAATTGCTCGTCGAGGTAGGCGGTGGTCAGGCATACGTAACACATGTCCTAACCACCTTAGCTGATGAAGATTTACTACTTCATCAATAGACTTACCGTATCTACCTAGTACTCTATTCCTAACCCACGTATTGCTTACTCGGTGGTCCCAGAAAACACGAGCAATGCTTCGAAGACATCTATGATCGAATACCAGGAGCCTACGAATATCCTCTATCCTTAATCGCCATGTTTCGCATCCATAAAGTAAGACGGATCGAACTACTGCGCAGTAAACGCGTCCTTTGGTCAGTAGTCGGAGGTCTCGCCTATGCCACAGATGACGCAAATTCCAAAAAGCTAATCGGGCCTTATGTATGCGCGCAGAGACTTCAGCAGACACCAGACCGTCAGGGCTGATGAGGCTGCCAAGATAAGTGAGGCGGTCAACACGTTCAACTGCCTCACTCCCTATCACTAACTTCGGTGTCGAATCAATCCAATCCTGAAGTAACATTTTGCATTTGGGTGGAGAGAATCGCATCCCACACATCCTTACATTCTTGTTTAAGGTAGTCAAAAGATTCTGCATTTTATCAGCATCTTCGCCTAAGAGAACTATATCATCTGCATATTCTAAGTCAGCTAGTTTATCTCCTGGAAGGAGGTCAACCCCGCCGAAGTCAGACGATGAAAATGTCAACTCTAAAAGTATATCAATGATAAAATTAAATAAAAATGGGGAAAGCGGACAACCTTGACGAACACCACTTGAGGTAATCAGTTCTGATGACAATCTGCCATAAGCTCTGACTCGACATGTGGTGTTCGAGTAGAGAGCTTGTATAAGGTTAATGTACTTCTCTGGTACGCCTTTCATTGACAGACATTGCCACATAACCTTACGATCGATAGAGTCGAATGCCGCCTTAAGGTCAAGGAATACAACTATTGTTGGGCGTCTAAAAGTGTGTCTATGTTCTAGAACCTGCCGAAGTGTGAATAGGTGGTCTATGCAGCCACGTCCAGGTCTGAAACCACCTTGGTTCTCTCTAGTCTGCTCTTCACGAGCTTTAGTTAGGCGTCGAAGTATGATTGAAGCTAATATTTTGGACACTATATTAGTTAAGCTGATTCCTCGGTAATTGTCACAGGAGGATTTCTGTCCTTTCTTATAGATTGGAACAATTAGTGTTTGAGACCAGTCGGGTGGGATTACGCCCAATTCCCAGATTCTAGCCAGGATCCCGGTTAATCTCGCTGCTAAAACTGGACCACCATCCCTAAATATCTCAGGGGTCAACCCATCGGGTCCTGCTGCTCTACCTCGCTTTAGGTTCCCTATAGCCTTCTCAACCTCACTAAGACTTGGGGGACCAGTATTAACTTGCCATTCAGATTGTTTGGGAATGGTGGGCAACTGGGATGACGCCGAGGGCCAATTGAACTGTTCCGTAAAGTGTTCTGCCCATCGGTCCAACCTTCTGGATTGACAGTGAATAGTGCTCCCATCTTTTTCTGCGATAGTTTCACTTACAGTTGGATTTTTGATGCCCGTTTCCTTGATAAGTCTGAACAGTTGCCTACTGTTACCTATTGCCACTGCCTTTTCCATCTCTTTAGCTTTCGCTACCCACCACTGCTCACGATCATTTCGTAAGCTTTTAACCAGTTTGCGTTTAAGTTGCCTTCGCTCCTCATCGTATTTAGGACTAGACGGGATGTGTTGCCGAGCATCTATCAGTTCAGTAGATGCAGCTGAAATCCACTGAGTTTTTCTAACTTTTTGGTTTAGTTTACTAGTAGATATCACTGCTGTTTCAACAGCTTTTTGGATATCATTCCAAGCTGACTCGGGGTGGGTATCGTTTATACAGTTGACTAATTGGTTTTTAAGTTGTTCCTGAAATATATTCTTGACTTTTTCATCATTAAGTTGGACTCTTATGGGGATCTTTGCCGTGGGTCTTTTACGTCCAGTGAGACGCAGACTAATACGCGCTCGTATTAAAGCGTGGTCTGAGTCTAAACATGTGCTCCAAAATGAGCGGCAGTCTTCTATCGAGCCTCTCCAACGGTGGCTGATAGCAGTGTGGTCTATTTGAGACCAACGTTGAGTTGACTGTGGAGGCCGCCATGTCAACTTATGTCTTTCTTTATGTTTAAAGTTAGTGCTTGCGAGAAATAGACGATTATCTGAGCACAGTTGTAATAAACGGTCGCCATTATCTGTTCGTTGGGCCTCGACACCATAGGATCCACCTAGGTGCCTTTCGGTTTCGTCTAATCTACCTACTTGGGCATTAAAGTCACCAGCCATAATCACTACATCAGTACGCTTAGCTTTACGAAGGAGGTCTGAAAGCTTTCTGTAAAATTCATCTTTTACTTCATCAGAGCTGCAACCAGTGGGAGCGTAGGCAGAGACAACAAAGAGGCAACGGCGTGTGTCCCTATCTTTCCGAGTTCTTACCGTCCCGTTTAGACGGACAGCGCATAACCGACTGTCTATGGGAATCCAGTCAAGGAGAGCCTGTTCAGCTTTTGAACTTAGTGCTATACCTACACCAGCAAGGCCTCGAGTGGTAGCGGTGGGGTCTCCGGAAACACGAAGGGTGAACCGGACCGGTTCTTTGTTTTCACAAGGTGAGGTCAGGTGAATGATTGTACTTGGATCCTGTATACGCGTTTCAGAGACACAGCAGACATCGATGGAACGAGAATTAAGGGTCATGGCTAGGGAGGCCTGTTGTCCTATTTGGCCTAAGGTTCGAACGTTAAAAGCTCCGATATGTAGTTTAGTGCGAGGTTTCAGGAGACCAGGAATAACGTTTTGTGAACTCAAACCATTAGCATTAGAGGCGTCAGGTGATAAGGTTAGGCTCGTCGGGTTAATCGTGGGAATAAGGGAGTTATTGAGGGTTGAGGGTGGGATTTGACCTCGAGCAAAATGATCTCTTGTGCTGTTAGAGGTATGAGGGCGGTTATCACTTCCCGGTTGCCCACACCGTGGAAGGGTCATTCTTGAGGAACCTGAAAGAGAAAGAGGATTAGAGGAGGTCGTGATGACCTGAGAGTGTGACCGCAGTGTCCAGGGGACAGCTGTTTGAGGTCGGTCGAGTACATTAATTGTTGCTCCGGTTGTCAGAAGGGGAGGCATCGGCCTCATGGCTTCCGAGGGAACTCGGCTTTCACCATGAAGCGTCATATTGATCCTTCCAATTCCCAGGGCAGAGTTAGAATTATTATATGGGTTTTTACTCGTGAACTGTTTTTTAGCATGATAGTTGTTTTACGGGATGGGGGTGCTAACCCCATGCCCAACCCTCCTCCTTTATCCGGGCTTGGGACCGGCAGCAACCCTGTGCGGGCTACAGGCGGAGTTAAAGACATCATGTTTTTAGTGTACATGTATGTGCTCTATTGCGTGATATTACACATCGTTCATAGCAAATTTAGATACCTCACGTTAGTACCATGACATAATGGTAGTATGTTGCTGCCTCGTACTAGTCCTGAGATATAGGCTGCAGCCGACCTGCAAGCCCTGTAATTTATTCTGCCATGTTTAGTAGTATGTATCAGTATCTCTTTCCCAGGGATTAGTTATTCAATCCGTAGATAAATGAGCTCTTATGACACCAAATAGTTACATGTCAAACAAGTGTGGAATTTTAGCTGGAAACTATCAACCAATAAATGTCTGATATCCCTCGTGGAGCATATGTTACAGACCAGCTCTGTCATGGACTCTCCAGTTCTTCCCATACACTTCATTCTCTTAATATCTACCTCCGATTCCCGGCGAAATGTTCTTTGATCTTCCTCTTCTCTTTTGACCTTTAAGATTTTAAGTTACGACCTGACTTGTGACACAGTTTGGTGATTTTCTCAATGTCTTATCCACCTCCAACGTTTATACTGATTTCTTCGTCAACTGAAAGCTGATTTGTTCTCTACAAAAGTGGGTTGTTGCCGATGGTGTCTGACCAACGGATCCGAAATATTTTGCGCAAACAAACATTTATAAATACCTGTATCATTTAAATGATGGTTTTCGTAGTTCTCCAAGTTTCAGCTGCTTACAACAAGTGTCTTGACGTATGTATTGAAAATTCTGACTCTGATTTTGGCTGACAGCTGTTTTGTGTTCCACATATTCTTCAGCCATAGAACCGCTGCCATTATTTTACCAATCTGTGCCTTCACGTCTGTATCAGATCCTCCTTGTTTACCGATGATGCTACCCAGGTATGTCTTTAAGAGCTTCTTTGTTTAAGAGTTCTTTAAAGCGATCTACCCACCTGTTTTGCTATTCTTGGGTCTTAGTGATTGGTTCGCTGTCCTTACTCCTGACCGGTCGTCCCGGTTTACTGTACTTGCCAGTTAACTTCCTTGTATCATGCAGGCATCTCTCCCTTACGGCTTTTTTGTCACTTCTAAGTCTTCTACATAGTGCCGCTTATCAACTCTAATGCTCCTCTCAACTTGCTTGTTAGCTTCTGTGTATCTGGCCTGTGCCTTGGCTGTTATTGATTGCTGTCTTCTAGTTTCTCCCTCTTCGGATCTTATTCAGAATGCCAACAGAGATCTACTCCTTATGGTGGTGTCTTTTACGGCCAACCTCCTGACATGTTGAAGTTATTGCCTCCTTCCAATTGTCCTCCATGGTAGTGTACTCTTCTCCTAGTAAATCGTGAAAGGCCTGAAACTCCGCCTGGAGCCCCCACAGGGTTTCTGCCGGTCCCAAGCCCGGATAAAGGGGGAGGGTTGGGCATGGGGTTAGCAACCCCATCCCGTAAAACAACTACCATGCTAAAAAAACAGCTTACGAATAAAAATCTTTATAACCATTCTAACTCTGCCCTGGAAGTTGGAAGGACTAATATGACGCTTCATGGTGAAAGCCGAGCTCCTTCGGAAGCCATGAGGCCGATGCCTCCCCTTCTGACAACCGGAGCAACACTTAATATACTTGACCGACCTCAAACAGCCGTCCCCTGGGCACTGCGGTCACACTCTCAGGTCATCACGACCTACCCTAATCCTCTTTCTCTTTCAGGTTCCTCAAGAATGACCCTTCCACGGTGTGGGCAACCGGGAAGTGATAACCGCCCTCATACCTCTATTAGCACTCGAGTTCACCTTGTTCATGATCAAACACGTTCTCCCTCTCTGGTCTCTACTTGTAACACTTCTCCTACAGTTTCTATGTGCGCCACTTTTACTGGTTACCCGAGTTCTCAAATTATCATACCAGGTCTCCTGAAGCCACGCTCTAAACTTCATGTTGGAGCTTTTAATGTGCGTACGCTGTGTCAAATCGGTCAACAGGCTGCCTTAGCTAAAACATTAGAATCTCTTGCAATTGATGTATGCTGTGTCTCCGAAACACGCATACAGGATCCCAGCATGGTCATCCGTTTGACCTCACCTAGTCAATGCAATGGAACTGCACACTTCACTCTTCGTTTATCTGGAGACGCTACAGCTAGCTCACGTGGCCTTGCTGGTGTAGGTATAGCACTAAGCTTACGTGCAGAACAGGCTCTTCTCGAGTGGATTCCTGTAGACAGTCGTCTATGTGCTGTCCGTCTAAATGGCACAGTACGAACTCGGAAAGATAGGGACACACGCCGATGCCTTTTTGTCGTCTCTGCTTATGCCCCCACTGATTGCAACTCAGATGAAGTGAAAGACGACTTCTATATGAAGTTCTCTAGCCTCCTTCAGAAAGCTAAGCACTCAGACATAGTAATTATTGCAGGAGATTTTAATGCCCAAGTAGGTAGACTAAATCAGGCTGAAAAGCACCTAGGTGGGTTACTCGGCACCCCAGCCCAGAGAACAGACAACGGAGATCGTCTGTTGCAGTTATGTTCAGACTACCGTTTATTCTTAGCTAGCACAAACTTTAAGCATAAGGCGAGACACTGTTTAACCTGGCGACCTCCAACATCTACGCAACGATGGACTCAAATTGATCACATCGGCATCAGCTACCGTTGGAGAGGTTGTATAGAGGACTGCCGCTCTTTCTGGGGCACTTGCCTAGACTCTGACCATGCCCTAGTGAGAGCACGTATCTCTATGCGTTTTACTGGTCGCAGAAAGGTTACATCGGGCAAACCCTTTAGATATCACTTTGAGAGTGAGAAGGCGAAGATTGCATTTAGGAATGGTTTGGCTAAGCATTTAGTCGCCCATGACCAACAGGTTTCCCCCGAAGTAGCTTGGAATGATTTTAAAGCAGGTGTATACGCAGCAGCGCTATCAGCATCTAACCCCAATCCAATGAAAGACCATTGAATCTCTAGTACTTCTAGGGAACTGATGGAGGCTCGAAAACTCATTCCAGCAGGCTCGGAGTATGATGAAGAGCGACGACAACTGAAACGTAGACTGACAAAGAGTCTGCGTATGGATCGTGAACAGTGGTGGGCAACAAAAGCAAAAGCGATAGAAGCATCAGCAGCGGCAGGCAATAGTAGACAGCTGTTCCGACTTATTAAGGACACCGGCATCAAAAAATCGGCAGTTAGTGAAATCATCTCCGAAAAAGATGGGTCGTTGATCTACTCTCAATCTAGAAGATTAGAACGCTGGGCAGAACACTTTCAGGAACAGTTTAACTGGCCCCCAGCCACGCTTAGCTTACCCACAATCTCCAAGCTACCCGAATGGAAAACTGACACAGGTCCCCCAACTCTCAGTGAAGTTGAAAACGTCATAAGTAAATTGAAACGTGGGAAAGCAGCAGGGCCTGATATGTTGTCTACCGATATCTTCAAGGATGGTGGTATAGTTTTAACGTGCAGGTTGACTGATATATTAGTCAAAGTCTGGGAATTAAACTCCATCCCCTCTGACTGGTCTCGATCGCTGATTGTTCCAGTCTACAAAAAGGGACAGAAATCCTCTTGTGATAACCACAGAGGAATCAGTTTGACTAATATAGTATCTAAGATATTAGCCACTATAATCATCCGACGTTTAACCAACACTAGGGAACAACAGACTCGGGAAAACCAGGCTGGTTTCAGACCTGGCCGGGGCTGCATTGATCACATATTCACCCTGCGCCAGGTCCTCGAACACAGACATATGTACCAACGCCCAACTATAGTTGTATTTCTTGACTTAAAAGCAGCGTTCGACTCTGTTGACCGTGAAGTCTTGTGGCAATGTTTGTCATTAAAAGGCGTACCTCAAAAGTACATTAACCTTATAAAGGCTCTCTACTCGGTCACCACTGGTCGAGTCAGAGCATATGGCGAATTGTCACGAGAAACTTCATCCTCAAGTGGAGTCCGTCAGAGTTGCCCCTTATCCCCATTTTTATTTAATTTCATCATAGACGTACTGTTAGAAATCTCTCTCACTTCTTTTAAGTCCTCTGGGATTAGTCTCCTTCCAGGAGGCTCTCTCGTCGACTTAGAATATGCAGATGATATAGTCATGTTTGGTGAAGATGCACACAGCATTCAAGGTCTCTTGAACACGTTGAGTAACAATGCAGGCATATTTGGGATGCGCTTCTCCCCTCCCAAATGCAAAATGTTACTCCAGGACTGGTCTGCTTCATCCCCCAAATTATTTATAGGGAGTGAAGTAATTGAATGCGTTGATCGCTTCACTTATCTCGGAAGTCTCATCACCCCTGGTGGGTCGGTGTCTGATGAAATCTCGGCGCGGATTCAGAAAGCTCGATTGGCATTTGCCAATCTACGGCACTTGTGACGCAGAAGAGATATCCGTGTCTCAACGAAAGGCCGGGTGTACTGCGCAGCAGTCCGCGCCATTTTAACATATGGCTGCGAAACATGGGCCATGAAAACTCAAGATATGCGTCGTCTCCAGATATTTGACCATAGGAATCTTCGGAACATCGCTCGTATACCATGGAATAACCGGACTAGTAATAGTGAGGTTAAACAAAAGGTTCTTGGGAAACACGGTAAATCAGTCGAAGATGTCACTAACCTTCATCGACTGAGATGGCTGGGATATGTATTGCCCATGCCCGACCACCGCCTACCCCGTCGCGCCATGTTGGCTAGGGCTGAAATAGGATGGAAGAAGGTTAGGGGCGGCCAAACTAAAACATGGCATCAGTCCATGAAGTCCTTGACTACTGGTCTAAGCCATGTAGGTAGATGTAGACTACCTGGTTGGGGTCCGCGTGATGATCGCAACAAATGGCTGGAGACACTAGGTGATATGGCTCAGAACCGGTCACAGTGGCGCAAGTGTATTCACTCTTTAACCTCATCTAGATCTTAAATTCTATTGTTATTTTCTGGACATCTTTACTTACTCTTCTCTCTTGTATTCTGCCTATACGTTACCTCAATATTCTCGTAGTGCTATTGTGGTATGGCAACTTGAACCTACAGGCGTTTGTGCCCGGTTCTACGTTGATGATGATGATGATGAGAGTTATCTTGATTTTGTTGAGTTTGTTTGTATCCCGAAGAAGGGTTTTATTAAACTTCTGTAATCAACTCACTCCAATTTTCCAGTGCTTGATTAGCTTTAGTTTCATTTTGGGCACCACCAAGTAGTGACCTGAAGCTCCTCTCGTTGTCCTCACGTCTTCGATGGTCCTTCTAAACTTTTTATTGATGCAGATGTAGTCGACTTTATTCGCTGTATTGTGGTACTGTGAAACCTATTTAGGTTTGTGTTTGCGGGAGAATATGGTGCCACCTATAATAATTTTGCTGAAGTCACATAAGTCTGCGAAACTGTCATCGGTCGTCCTTTTCCTCTAGTCCATGTCGTCCCATATTGTCTCCATATCCGGTGTTGTCCATTCCAACATAGGAGTTTAGGTCTTCCATCAGAATGGTCAAGTCATTAGCTGGGCACTTATCTACGATTTACTACATCTCTCGAAAGTGAGATTTATCGTCTTTGCTACTGTCGTTGGTGGCCGCATAACACCCGATGATATTCATTGCGATCCTCTCCTTTGTCTTGAAGGATGTTTTAATGAACCTTGGCGCATGAATTTTCTACCCTAGAATTGTTTTCTGCGCTTCTTGGGACAGCGTTAGTGCTACTCCTTGTGTGTGTGAGGCGTTTTCTCCTTCATGACTGGAGTACAGTAGTATCTCTCCCGAGCTTAATCATTACTGTCCAGCTTGTAACCAATGTGTTTCACACATTCCAAGTGTCTACAGGTCGTATCTTTTCGTTTCGTCAGCTCTTTAGACGCTGTTTTCTGTCTCCTACATCGTGCGGATATTCGATGTACCTATGCTAATTGTTACTCTGGCTTTGAGAAGGGGCATCCCCATTGTGATTTTCGAAGGAACTCGGCTTTTACCACGAGGCGCCATAGCTCTTCGAAACGAAAACCTTCCAACTCCCGGGACAGTTTAAATGGTTTTTTCTAGTTAGGGCTTACTTAGCGAAATCGTCCTCTATGGGATGTGGCTGCTATCTCCACGTCCAACCCTCCTTTATCTGGGCTTGTGACCGGCAGTAACTCTAGAAGAGTTTCAGGCGGAGATCAGTTCGTGGAATCCATAGCTCAGTTTAAATACCAGTAAACTGTATCACCTTAATTAAACACCTGCAATATATATTTGATTCTGTGTTTTTGATTAAAGTCGATTAGAACCAATTTTTAAGAACATTTGTACCACTCAGCTAGTGAGATGCTGAATGCATGAAACGTAAAGCGAACACTATCTTTGCTTTGTTATATGGGCTGTTTAAAACCTAGATACGTTCGATTTGTAAAGCAGATTATCATATATACAAATAGTGAGTTCTTCGCGATCTTTTTACTATCAATGAACTATTTAATATCCTGAAAATTTTAGGTAGATCTGAGGATGAACTTATTGCGTTTGAGACTAAACCACTAGTCAAATATGTGTTGTATAGTTCCGTAAATGTAAATGGGATTAATTCCCCACTAAAATCATTGTTTAGTTTCGTAAATGTTTACATTGAATAGATGGGTTCTTGGCTGGTTATTTTCGAAACGGAAAATCTATGATGAATACTTATACTTTATCATCAAAAGCCGATATCAAGATTCCTATTGTGGAAATAACTTCAAGTATAGGAGTGATTCTAGTTAACCGAAACACTCATCATTTTAATTGATAATAAAGTAGACGAGAAGTAGTTATAATTGTAAAATTGGAACATCAAGCGTTGAATTTCTTATGTAAATGAACATGCGGATAGGACGCGGGATCCAATTCAGGATTACTTACGGCTAGCAGTAATTACTAAGTCAAAATATAAGTTAACTTATCCTCAAATATCAGTTCTGCAGTACAATATTAGTTTTTGTAACAGTACATAATAGACCCCAAATTAATTTACTTTATAGGCTTCAACTTTAAACCAACTTATATACGCGTACTTCGGAGTACGTCTTTACTAAATAGCGAAAACGCATTACTCTATCCTAAGATGCGTAACAAGTAAACCCGAGAAGGCAGTAGGTTACTAGAAGATAACGTCTCACGAATCAGAACCGCTAACCCTCGGATACAAGTCCTAATATAACTCGAAATCAGGTTTCGTAATCGGATAGCAGGTGATGATATAACTCATGTACTACATGCAGATTAATTTGGTATGAATTGGTCTGCACTTGTGTGGACTGATGATAATACAAAGTAACACTCAAGCTTTCGATCTAGCACTTTAAAAGCAACGTCCTAATCGCTAAACTGCTGTTTGACTAGTAATAGCTCACTCGAATATATGGACATACATATGACAAATAATTGACGTTGAACTTGTCGCTGTTGAGTTTCAGTTACTGGGTATTGTCGCTAGCCTAAATTTATTCTAAATTGTGCTTCTCTACATTAATAGGGAGCCGAAATCTGTTTCCGTTAGGGGATTTATGGAAACTTACAGTATTAGTATTTTGGATTTCTAACTAATATCGGAATCCTCCTCAAAATTAATTTGATCTAAGCACGCTATTTCACTGCATTTCTTTGGTGGAGTAGTGAATACATACTTCTGAGGAGTCTCATACCAGAACAACACTTTCTAGTTCTCAGGTGGTATTTTAATGTGTTCTGTTAATGATGTAAAACTAAGAACTTCAAGTAGTTTGATTTTAATATCCCTTCAAATTCTGTTACATCAAAGGATTAATTTTAAATTAATCCACGTGAACGTAATTTATTACAACCCTAAGTTAATGTAATGATATTAGACCGTATTAACTATAAAGAAGATATCCAGCGTAGGAATCACTAAGTGGTTGGTATATTGTATTCAAATCTACGAAATCCAAGTAATTTCTAACTCTGTTGTTTGCTTGACTAGCTGACTATTTATACAGCAATTAGATATCAGGGGGGCTTTTTCATTCTTATATGCGATTCCTCAGTAACATTCACTCACTTCTAGTAATCTGGTCGACGACCTTTAGGCCGTAACCGTCAAACTACTGAGCTAGCATCTAATGGTTTATATATCATTTTCTAGTTGTTAACCACAATCCATGATTGAAACTGCGAGTTCCTTATACTAATCACTCGGTTTATGTTAGTTAGTTTGACGTAGCTCATCAGAATTAAGTCATTTCATTTGCAAATATTAGGATATCACACTTGTGTGTTGGAATTCCTTTCGGGCTGAAGCGAGTGGCTTTCCTTGATGACCAGTCTCATAACCTTTTTTAAAAGGTCCAACCCACAATACATGAAGCAACGTCAATGGATTCAGCCCCATGGCAGTCTGTGACTAGGATAGGTCTGTACTCTGTTCGTTCTCTCAGGATCCTTGAACCTAGTAGCTCCTTTGTTTGGAACCAAGGTTTTAAACTCCACCCCCCTAGGTGGACAGTTCGTATCTGCCAACCCTGTTTAAGCGCTAAGTGTTGGCTCCCGTCCACTCGCCTCTGTAAACAGCACATGTGATAGCATATAGGCTCTGAGTAGGACATCATTCAGGGACCATTAATGAGTGGTCACGTCACAATATTTCGCGGTACAAGACGGGATTCTCGCACTCGCCCGTACCAGAGGGTCTATATCAATTTGAACCACTTTTGATGCATTCACATAGTAACTGCCCTCTTCAGATCGGTTTTATAACGTGTTAGTGGGGACAGTTTTGCTATATACGTGCGAAATCTAGCCTTCTAACTGAGGATACTTAATATCTGTCTGTGTCTGATCGTCGTCTCCTAACGATTTTTGACATCAAGTGGTAATATGGTGTTAGTATTGATGCGGTTTGATAATGTGTACTAGCACAGTGATGATAACTTATTCGGTGTCACGATCCTGAGTCACCGGTTTTAGTGGCTTGGTCATATCGTTTATCATTTGTTGACACTAGAACAATCGAAAGGCAGAGGGGTGATTGGCTTATGATATAACGTCATAATATGAAAGAAAGCTACCTAGGACTGATTTTTTTCAGTTTGTTATGACTAACTGGTTAGGGTTCAAATATGATACAACTAAGTGGCTCCATACGTCAAATATAGCTCCAAAAAGATTCCACCAGTGTAGTTGCTATTCTTCACTAAATGGGGGTTTTTGACTTAGTGAAGTCTTTCGTTGTGTTCGTATTCGGATTTGATCTCGTACTATGTAATTTTCTTGTTCTGCTAGGTTGACCTTTTTAATTATTATCGTTTTCCCTCTTCTGTTTCTCAACAACATTATTTCTTCACTTATGTGCAGCATCATTTTGCGTGCCCATTTGTATCGAAATTCTGTGTTCATAAAAAATATCTGAAGTAACAATAAATCTCTTTTTTTCGATAACCTGTAAAATATTGTTTCAGTTACTATCGTTATTGTTGTTGTTTTACTTAAAACTTTGCTTCTCACTCTTTCATTTTAGATTAATAATTTTATTCTTCATAGAATTAACATCGATAATAAAAACAAGCATTTGAATAATGAATACTAGTGAACAGACAGTTGATCGACCATTTGTTACTGTGGATGGAAAAATATGGCCGGCAAATGTTTTTGTGCCTTGTAAAAGATTTTATTGTATTAAAGTTAGTTGGACTGTCATCTTTTTGTTTATCTCTTACTATATATATTTGATTAATTTTGTTATTCTTCTCAATAATAGTGGTAGTAATTACCTCTCTATAAGTATAATGTTTAGTTGTACAACAAGATAACTGATATTGGATCCTTCGTAGATAAACTCAGTCTAATATATGTCATTGTAGATCGGATTAAATTGGTTCCAAGTATATTCTGCTTGTTTAATTATTTCTGTCTTCACTAGCAGTTAAATGCTTTGAGTAAAATTAAAAGTTTTACTAGTTTATCGTAATAACTGGAATTTAGCTAACATCAGTAATAATAATAACAATAAATGATCATTTATCGATTTTTCTTTGATTCACTCGTATGTATTTTCATCATGCAAATTAAATGTTACATCATCCACACACATATCTGCATACATTTGGTGATATATGTAGACTAAAGATTGACTTTTGAAACCAAATGAGTAATCATTTAATCGGTGAAATGATAAAATTACCTAGTTAACTTTTGAAAAATTGATGGTAGCTGCATAAATGAGTAGGCACATACACATTGATATTGATCGCCTCAATAAAATTGTGCTGCAATTGTTGATGAGGTGATGTAAAGTATTTTATGGGTGTGATGAAATCGGTTGTTAATTTTAGTGTTACTTTTGATAACAATTTGTTATATCAAGATAAAATTGCTTCATTATAGGACATGCGTATCGTATAACGACCGATTGAGCAACTCATAAAGTTTTCAGATAACAACGACAGATTGGTTAGTAAAGCTGTGCATTTTCATTGACTGAGGTGGTTGGGACATGTGTTACCTATGTCCAACCATCGCCCACCTTGATGAAGAGTATATTGGCTGAAGTAAGTTAGAAAAATGCTAGGGGATGGCAAGACCAATACAGACATCTATTCTTGAAATACTCGACTGTTGATCGGAGCCATGATATTAATGGCAATAACTGTGATTGGAAACATTGTGTGATATGGATCGAAATCAATCACAGTAGCACAGGTGCATTCATTCTGTGTCTCTTATTATTGATGTCCAGTATTTCTCTGAACATTTCCTTTAATCCTATCTTTTTTAAAGCCTTATTCTTGATGTTTGGCCTTTTTCGCTATCAATAGTGCTGTCACTATTTTCGTTCTGTTACCGTCCCACGTCTTCCTGATATTGTCTGCTAATTTGATCTAACTCACATTTGTGCTAAGCTCTATGTTGATTATGATTGACTGACTCATAAACCCAAAAAGAAATTCTCAGCCTATTTCTACTAGTATTTTTTGGAATGGTTTGCATTCTCTTGTTGTTAATATCTAGGACTGATCAATCAGTCTCTGTTGCTATTGGAACATCTTGAACGGATTGCCCCGATATAACGTTAGGTTGCAAGTGTGATTAGACTGTGGCAGACAAATGGAGTCTATAACGAGCGTTTCGTTCTATTTGCTCAAGTGTGATTACCTGAACTTACTAGGTAACATGATAGCATTTGGGTCGGATGGATTTTGCTCAAGCCTCGATATGGGCATCAGCACCGACACTCGGGTACACCCAGCTGATGAGTCTCAAATAATACAAAGGCATATCCTGTATTTCACTTCCCGCTCGTAACCTAACTTCAATCAGATTTTTTTTCGATTAGTATTTTGTAACATGGTCTGCTGTCCATTTTAATGATTTGCACATATTTTTTGATAATCGGTCACTATCTTGGTATAATTATTATCACAGATTAATTAAATGAAGTTGCAGCAATAATAGTAATACTTTCGACACTGAATTATGCATTAATTTAAATAAGATAAAGTACTATTTTCATAGGTGCAAATAAAAGCAAGTGTAGTTTTGTGTGGTAAGTTATAAGCTACATGTATTTTGAGGGGTAGGAGGTTGGGTATGTTGATATTATCCAACTACACAAACAGAAATGACAAGGCGGACTTCGAACTTGAAACCTATCGGTCGAGTGTAAGGTGCTTTGTTCAATTTGACCACAGTTCTACAAAACATTCCATCATTTGGAAAAAGTTGGTAAGCACGAGACACTGCACTAACGGGAATCTTTTGTAGCAAAGTTAATGGTTTTGTCAAAATATGCTCATTAAACCTGTGTCGTAATGAAATGTATAGTTCCTACTACTATTCATACCAACCTAAGTATCATTTTGCTTGAAGCAAATTACTATTTCTTATAAGAAAAACTGAAACGGTGACATCTTACTGTACACAATTTCAGCATGACTCAATTTTTAGTATCAGATTTTTAATCGTGAGTAACTGTGGTCTATCAATATGGTAGCTCTAACACTTATAGTGTAACTCAAAACCAAGTACATGAATCCGTACCTTTTAAATTAGTTAATAAGATAACCATAAAAATGTTCAAGAATGTCGTATGTCATATTTATTTGTTTCTAAAAGTGAGAGATTAAATTATCTATACATATTATTTCGCCTAAAATATTCGAGAATTTTTAGTGGAATAGTCAAAATGAAATCACAGTACACTGTATTGTAGTTTCCTACTTATTACAGTTCGATTTCATAATATTTCTAGGTTATGATTTATTTTCATGAATCTCGTCTACGTTTGTCAACACACTATTCGAGTATCATTTAGGATTATTGTGTTTTAATGTAAGCTAATTACCTTGTAAAGATTCATTTCGTTTCCTTTGAATCATTTCTCTGAGCGAGGCCACATAGTTTTGTTATCGAAACCGAAGTAGGTGTTTTGTGGTTTAAATTGACGATTTGATACCTAGAAGTTTCACACCTTAACCAATGAGCTACTATCCTACCTGTTGTAATTTCATTTATATGGTGATTGCACATGGTATAAAATAAGCATTCAGCAAAATGCATACACTAGTATTTATTGATCGATACAGATTTGATTGTCATAGCGTTACTCATTATATTTTTGTTGTTTTATTCGTGATTTTCATTCAGTATACTAAAGAAATGCTCGTATCGAAGATTAAACAGAAATGCTTGAAGCCTGATGATGGAAATTTCGTCGATTTGTGGGTATTGACTAGGTAACGTGCAAACTTTACATCTATCCATCCAACCGAAATTACAACTTCATTATTTTATGAAATTTTTCAACTCCATCCTTGAATTCACTTGGTACATATGCGATAAAACGCAATCCCCTTGTTATAAAAGCGGAATTTATAATTATTCCTTTCGAAACGTTGGTCAATGCAGGGGGGGGATATGTAACCTGGGAAACTATTTACATCACTTCTCTTTACTAGATCTCATCACCACAGTAGTAGTAGTAGTAAAAGTAATTAAACATAGGGAATATAATTTAACAAGAAAGAATAAAGCTCCGGAATAAAAAGTGTGAAATTAGTTTATGACATAAGATCAAAGGAATGACAAAGAGAGGATGTGTCTGGACCACTGATAGGTCCTGGGACATGTTACTCAACGTTTCCAACCGTTGATCGCATTGATCGGGCTGACTCTAATTATGTAATTTGCACCTACATACGTGACTCAATCCAACAATCATTTATTTTGTGGACTGATGCTGTGTCTTGGTTTGGCCGTCCCCTATCTTTCTTCCTATATACTCCAGTCAACATTCTTTGTTATAAACTCAACACTTAGCTCACTTTGTTATTACACGATTAGCGCATACCTATGATCAATTACTTACAGCCCCCAATAAATAATAGTCTACTTACTAGAGGTACGCTATTCAGCCTTGTATCAAAAATGTTTTAATTGCATATTTATTGATACTTATATTTTGTTGTACTTTGCAGCATTGCATTTCAATTGTGTAATCACATAACTCATTAATCACAGTCATAAAGTAATTATAACTACTGTTCTGATTGATGGTTTGTTTTTCTTGGTGAGGGTAGTGTACAAAAATATTACTATACTAACAAGAAGGCAGAACATGAAAGTTTAACCGTTCGTGGCTATGTCCGTAAAGCCTATTTTGTAGATAACTGTCATAAAATGCGTCAATTTCAGATCCGGTATTAGGATGAATATTGTAAAAGTATTAGAAAAATGAAGCTGTTTTATCTTTACGTGAATAAAAGCATTTATAAATTACTACTTTTATTATGTGGCTTTATAATGCTTCTTACCAAGAATACATGTAACGTCCATTGATTACACATTTCCGTGATAGGATCGCCAATTTTCTATTCCTCAGTGCATATCATGAATCCGTACCTAAGTGCCGCAGGTTTCGTGTTTCCTAACTGTTTCATATATCTGGCTAATGTGTTCCAGAATTTCCAGCTAATTTTATTTAATTAGGTGCAGATGACTTTGGTGATTGTCGAATTTCGCAGCTTCGCATCACTGACTGATTCTGGTTAGTCACCTGTGGAAGACTAGCTACTTCATTCTAATATAAGACTTTCCAACAGTAAGCACCCATGACTCAACCAAGAATACCTGTCAGGACACTCAAGCTAATGAGTTTCCATCCAATGGTTTACAAACTAATTTCAGTCGATTCCCATCAAGCACCAATTTCGATGCGATACAGTATGGTATTTTCTTTATTCTAATAACTAGTTACATTCTAAGTGAATACTAAGGAAATTATTTTTTTTCTCTTAAACCACCACCTAACAATAATAAATTGCTATCTTTTCCATATTGTGTACATCTGTCCCATTCATTTAATTGCTTTATTCTCCTCTTCCTTAGAATTAATCATTGGGACCATGAAATAGAGACTACTGTTTGTTTAACCGATGAGTATCTAATGCTTATAAACTTTAATTTTATCAATGAAGATTGTACTGTTAAACGTGTTGCATTACAGTCTATTAAAACAATGCGTATCGGAAATGTAATTCAACCAGATTGGTCTGCATTACCGTAAGTTGTTATTACTTTGCATTCTGGTTGTAAAACATTTTTCTTTGTTAGATCCATGTGGAAACAACACTTTCATTTTTACTCATTTAATTACAATTTATTGACTTATTATTTACATTGTTTTGTCTGCTAAATGCACAAAATAAGCTACTAAGTCAAGTTAGTCAAAAGGAAGATCTAGAACACTCGTTTCCTTTTATTTGGAATTGGTCAGCTGGATGTGCTTGAGTCCCGATGTTGATATTCTAAACAATTACTTATTTCTTCAAATGTCAATGTGTCGTATATTAAGTCAGTAACTCCAGATAGCCATTAAGTTGTTTTGTGAGCATGAATTTATACCCAATTACTCACTCTGAAGTAATAATGAAGGTGGCATCCTCTCAAAAAGTGTAAACTTGGCTCAAATGTTAAGCATATTTCTGTGACTGAATATTGAAAAGTCTGTTTTGCTTTTAATAAACGACATAGTTTACAACTACCAATGACATTTTGTACTATTGAAATCATTCTAAGGAGCATGGGCTTTTTAAAATACTGGCCACTGTTTACACTATGAAATTTCTAACTGGATAGAAATTAGGATTACAGACCCATCGACTAAAGTTAACCAATTTCTAATTCTGAAGATTATCTATTTTGGAGACAGAAAAAATTTACTTGTCATTGGATGAAAGAAAATTGTATCATTTGGAATCCTATACAAACTTGGAACAAATGTAACCGAACGCAATGGATGATAATTGTGCTATATCACGAACTGAGTGGAAGCGAACTCAGTAGATTAAAGGTTGAATTTCTCTCTTTGAGGTCTGTGTATCATGGGTTCGGTCTCTGGTCAGGTTATGGATGTGTACTACTGAAAAATCCTAAGGCTTTCTAGTGCTTTCTGGTCATTAATTGTTTGGATTTCATTCTATGAACTTCGGTTTAAGCAATCGGTGGTATTACTAAAGTGTGGCTCCAAGCTGAATAAATTCAATGAGTTAGTCAGTTTTTGTTGTTCATTGGTTTGTGAATGTACATATATGCATATCAATCATTTCATCACTAAATAATTCCATGATTTTTAATGCTTTCGTTTAACATTCCTTTTTTTACCTGCCATTTTCAGTCAGCGTAACTATGGTGGTGTCCAATTAATTTGGGGTGCATTAGATCAAACAAAATGGATTGATCGTTGGAATCCGACATCTCAAGATGTTCCAATGGTTATTTTACATCATCATCCTTGTTTCTATTCAATAGAACCAATTCCAGACAAAGATATGTACAATTGTGATTTAGCTATTTCAGCCATCTCTAAAGCTCTGTCTACACATGGTGTTCAAGTAAGTTTGTATTCATCACAGACTGATCTCTGTTGTCCACCATTGAAAACTAGGGAATATTGGACAACTTTTTCGTTCTAGTATGGGACTTGGCAGTGCATCGTAAACTACATATTGGGAAAAAACATAAATCTAATAAAAGTTAGACTTTGAAATGAAAACTTTAATGAAATACACAGCACTAGATTTAACCGTACGGATATCATGAGGAGGGGTAGGGGAGTGTGGTTGTTTGCCATCAGACTTTGTAATCTATGTTTAATCTAATCACATTTACGGTAAGACGTTAAAATTCTGAAAAAAATTGTATGCTAATAATCGTTTGTAAATTTCGTATGAATCTCAGAGGAATTCCCCTCATTTTCGTGAGATGCGTCAAAGTTGAATCTTACATCCACTAATAACATTATATCCAATCATATGAACGTTTCTCAGTTTACTACTACTCAGAAAACTGATTTCTGGTTACAGTGCACTACTAGAAGATGCATGCATAGTTGTAGTTACCTGATTGATTAACTGCTTTCGTTAATATAAGTGTTAATTTCTTATTATGGAGTTTTGTGGTGATTTCGAATTGAAATAACCGCTTAGTATTGCGTTTTAATTAAATTAAGAGATGTAAACTATTGTGTTACAACTCCATGGTTTGGAAGTTAGACCCTCGCCGCAAGGCCTGAAGGTCACGGTTTCATCCTATAGTGTAGAAGTGAACTTATACTACTGATTAGTCTCACACTAGGTTGGAACAGCTTTACAATGCTTCCTAGTTTTCTAACCGAAGTCAGTTCGTAATGTGGAACCTCAAATGTTGGTTTCACTAATAAATGACACGTGTTATTTATTAGTGAAATATGTTGACATTTTACATGAACGGCCCATATGATGTTATGTTTACGTTCTTGTGACCATTTAATATAAAAGTTTGCCTACGTTTTTTTGTTGTGATCATTAATTTCAATGAATTACTTCATACCTTTATCCCAAAAGTTCATTATTTACGAACTGTATTGTCTTCAAGTTCGATCCTTTTTGGTTGTTACTATCACTGGTAATATTACTGTTTTTATTTATATGCTATACTTCTCGTTAATTCAATCTCAGTATTTGTAGCGGTGGCTTATTAGCTTAGCTACCAGATTTCAGGTTCGAGCGCCATACCAACTACTTTCGTTTTGGATAACTAGGTTGTGTTGTTGAAAACTGAGTACACGAATTTGTACCTGGTTAGTCATATATGACTACTTATATTACAATGTGATACTGGTGCGTTACATATTTGTGCCAGATAATACACTAATTTATAACTGACTGACTGATTATTTTAAAGTTTAAAAACTCAGTGATTAGTGTGAATCTAGGAACTGGCTAGAAAGCCAGTGTTATATTTGTTTGCTACTCTGTTTCTACTCTACTTTTTTGTATATTTATATTAGGTGGAATATGCTAACATCCATTTAAATTCACATGTCAACTTCTTTACTATTATTTACAATCAAAGTAATCTGGGCTTTTGTAAAGATCGAAACGGTGTCAGCTTTTAAGTTAAAGCAGTCAAACAAACTGATGAAAATGTTTTTTTTCCTTTTCATCCCATGATTTACATGTAAACATATTTACTGAAATGCCTAACCCACAAATCACCTACTTTCTAAGAAAAAGTGATGCACCGTCTTGGTAACATTATCATTATTGTTGTGAGATTTAAAATCATTTAATGAATAGCTAATTCAGTGTGTGTTATTTATTCTTGTTTATATATTTGCACTCTTACCTAGTCATTCATGATTAATGCTGCTAGTCTAATATTTGTTCATTGTTGAACTCTTTTTCTTAATTTGTTAGTTTAAACTTTCGTTTATTTTACATTCCTGCATTTTCCCATTATAATATTTAAAATGGTTTAATTTCTCTTAATATGGGAATTTTGTTTGTCTTTCAACAACTTTTATTTACACCATTTTCACTCAGGTCATGTCTACAATGCTGTCCCTAGCTGACTCATTTCTACTATACACACATATCCGCTCACTTTGTGTTTCCTGTTCGAACACACCAGTTACATATTACTTATTTTCAAAAGATTGCCGAAAGAACTTCAACTTTTACGTATCTGTTGACAATGATGATGATGTCCATGCTTTATTATTTTCACATCACTTAGTTCGCCTTTTCTAGTAGTATTGTAATTGTTCGATAAATTAAATTGTATCTTGTCAATATGCACTATGATTATTTCATATATGTTCAATTTTGCTATTGTATATTCAATATTTATAGTGTATCACATGTGCTCGTATTTTACACTTGGGGATTTATCTCAGGATACCACCAAAGACTAGGAAGCCCTTTACAACGTTTTTAACATACTATACGGTTCCTTAGCAATACGCAGCCACAACTACTCATTGGGTTTTTATAATCCTCTACGGGCGCTTTGCCCTTTAACTATTGATTTGTGATCTAACAATTCACATTTCCAAAGTCTATCAATTCCCTTTATAGCATGATGATTATCCAGTGAAATTGATGAAAACTGTTTCACTTTTTACGTTGCTGAACTAGCTCCACCAGTCATAAATCTTCATGATACTCTAGCTGAAATCAGTCGGATAGTACACTCAAAAATTGGTCTACGCTCTACGGAACTTAGATCGAATTATTGACTTACGCCTTATCACTAACGTTTGTCATGTGCTTTTGGAAGTAATCTTCAGCACTTTTGTCTGCTTGCATTATTATGTCGATTAGTCAGTGTGATATATAGTTAGATTTCCAATAATTTCTATCCATATATATACAAAGAAAAGATGTTAAATTACTTGATAAGTTTATTGACCTTTAACGACTGGTATTGCTGGAACGTGTATTACGTATCCTCAACGGCACACCTCAACGCATAATGGTGGCTGAAGTAAGTGTAGACTAGGAGAAAGTCAGGGACGACCATACCAAAACATATAATCAGGTCCATAAAGCCGCTGACTGTTAGTCTGAGATATTCTTGTAAGTACGGACTATCTGGTTAGTGTCCACGCGATTATTGTAACGAATGTCTGTCCTCCTTTAAATCCTGAGCTTAGAAATTACTTTCTACCTCTCTTTACGAGTTGATTATTTCTTGAATTATATTCTAGTTTTTTATAACTTTTACTACTGTGATATTTCCCTTGACAATTTCGCATCGTGATGTTGTGTGGCAACCTGAACTGATGCATGTATGTGCCAAGTTCTACATTATCAAATATATATACGGATAAATGTCCTTAACCCGAAAATAAGTTGTTTTTAGTAGCATTGATGTAATAATTTATTGTAGAACTCATGTTCTTACTGAAACTGGACGAAATATTCTTTTTAAAATGGGCACTGCATTAGTCATGTTTTGTAAGTATTCAGTTGTCTTTTGTAAGTAGGGTCTAGAAAATATTATTACATCATGTGTATATCTGTATGGTAGATGTCACATTCACTCCAAGCAAGACATATTAAACAGTTTATTACTAATTATACAGCTCGATGTTTTGCAATACTCGTATACGACATAAGCTGGGGAGCTATTGTTGGCGTTTAGGCTGTAGCACGCTATGAAAGTGTGAAATACGTCTAATTTTCAGAACGGAATCGAGTTCATTGAATTCACTTTAATGTAAGCAATGTGGTCCAAAAAAGCGATTCTATTCCAGTTACGGGATACATACAATTATCTATAACTAGAAGACATAACGAAAGCAAAGAATATAGAACAACAACCATGGAAACATTTTGCTGTGATAAGTGGATATATCGATTCAACTGACCAGTTGATAACGCAGCGTTTTTTAAATTGATGAATAATTTTTACGCTGAAAGTATCAATGCTAATATGTAGGTACGTGTTTTAAATAGGAGAAAATATATTTCTGGGGTCCTACTGACAGTCAGTATCCTAAAGTATAATCAGCTTATAAGTATAGACAATATTAAGGCATCTAATTGTTGAGCGCACATGCGAATGTGGGCACTAACAATGGGAAAATATGAAAAATAATAAGTAGATAACGTTCATTCAAAAATCTTAAGTGCTACATCAACTATGTTTTCCATCGGAACTCTTATATGCACATAATACTGAATGTAGACGGTCAAGCCTTTGAATTAAAATATACACTGTCAAAGTCTTCGTCACTGACCTTCGATAATATATTCACAACAATATACTTTGCCATATAAACTAATCTATAAAGTGGTAGTGCCTTTAGCCTTCATCAAGCGTTAGACAAACGTTTAATACTGGTTTAAAACACTAGTAGTGCAAACTCAAATCGAATCAAAGATATTCTGATCTCACGAAGATGAACTCATCTCCTGTCAACTATGTTATGTTGGAATCTAATGGTCCACACTTTCAACTTCATTTATTTGATAATATTGTGTGGTTGTAATCCAGTGATATTGATAACATCTTTTCCTTTAATCCAACCCCATTCCTGAAACTAGCTAATATTTACTAATTGTCCTTTATTAAGATTTATGGAAATCGAGGTTGTAAATCATGCTGCTGGGTTTCAACTTTTGGTTCAATATTATAGAATACTCTGTGTGTGACGTAAAAGTTGCCTGTATTCCATCCCTCACAAGGGGTCGTGGTCGTCATGTGTTGTAGAATCCTTAGCTAGGGTGCAACGGCTGTACAAGAACCACCCGTAATCAACGGGCGATGAACAATATTTTTGAGTTAAATAGGTCCCACTAACTGCTTCACCTTAGTAACTAGGTAAATATTTTTTGTATCGTTTGTTACGAATGCCGAGTCAAGAACTAGTTTTCAGGACATTATTTTAGATATTTCGAGAGCATACTTGCTAGACATTTCGCTTCTGTTATTTTGCATTCCACTTGCCCAAACCTCCCATTCAACATTGACTGTAATATTGCTTTCTGTTATGAACCAGAGTGCAAGTGTTACTTCTCTCCCCGAGGTATTAGTGTCGTAACTCTAGACTGTTTGGCTGATTCAAATATTCCTCCTACGGCTTGGGGCTAGTTATTATTGTGAAGACTTTCACGTACAGAACACTAAGTTTTTAGTTTCTCCGTTATTATATCAATTCCATATTTTTTATTGGTCAGAGTTAAGGACATAATAGCGTTGAATTGCTTTCTTATTAAGACGAAAAAGAAATTAAATGTAGTTTATGCATTGTGTCAAATTGTGTTTCTATTCGGTGCTTGTTCATATACCAAACATTGTAGTCTATGTAAAGAAGAATACACATGAATTATATTTACATATGTAATTGTATGCGCATAAATCAATACTAATGTTAAAATAAACTACGTTTCCATTCCACAGCCTTTTTATTCCTGCCTACAATGTCAAGTAAACATTGTTATTTTATACTCCACGTAATTACAGTATACTTTCTAAGTGATTATAATTGTCTGGAAAGTTAACAAATATCTATAAAATATTTTGTATTATAAGTACTGATTTATGATGATATGGTCTTTGAGCTGCATGATTCAGTCCTGAGTCTTATTGTCTCACTATATAACAACACTACATTCTCTTAAATGAAGTATACTTCTAAAATTTCAACATAATTCATTAATAACTTGTTATATTGACACAGATTTTGGCTGATGCTTTTGTTCTTGTTTGCACACCTATTCTGTTTGCCTTCTCTCCAGCCATGATCTCTCGTTACTCAATGGAAACCCAATCAGTATGCCATTTAAATGCGAAAAGAATAAACGACTCCAAGTTAAGTAGCACAGTTGTGAACTTGTAACCAGAACGATTTAGTGTTTACCAAGGCGGTCTAAAGAACTGTTATGACGTGAATGAATAGGACGAGGGTGATGATGATTTGATTGATGCGTACACCAATACGATGTGTGCCTAACTAAGAATGCACGATTGACCTAAGCCCATTCACCTCCCTAGGCCGACAATAAGACAACCAGAACTGAGAACAGGAAGACTGAGAGAGCAAGGTCCAAGGTCCAAGGTCGTATTATATTTTAATCATGCATTTATATATACATAAAATCAGACCACACAGTAAGCCAATCGGAAATCTAACATTGATACAGAACAAAAGAAATAGTGGTAGTGAATGGGGAGAACTTGTACACAACAAAGTAGATGTAGTTCATAATAATAAACAATATACCAAGAGCAAAATATGCGAAACAAGAGAACCGGGCAAGGGGAACGTAACAGTCATAGAAATAAAATGTTAACACTGTCCACCGTTATAATAAATGAAATAATGTTCTAAATCACAGTTCCCGAAGATAGCCAATCTTCATTAGGTGCCCGGCATATCAAGAACCTTTTACAACTTAACAGATATTGGTTTTCTTTTCATCTTATGTCTAAACTTTTCAAACGTACACTTGCATGAATATACATACAAGTTTCAAATCTTGGACATTTAAGCCCCACAATCTAATTTAATGAAATTTTTAATGAAGATTATGCTCTAATATGCAGCGACCGCAAACTAAACACAAGGAAAAAGTGACCGAAAGTAGTGAGCACGATACATTGAACGTTTCGAACGTTGAGGATGACTTCCATAAAGAACTACTGAGATGTAGATTATAGGAGCAAGGAAATTTGTTTTTACATAGGTTAGTCACATATGAATGCGATGGGAAAAACAACAAGTAGAGCATACCAAGGTTAATTAAATCTAGGGCACGAATTCTAGTAAATTTACGTTTCACGTAAGTTTAAGTGTAGAACATTATAACCTATGATCTTTAAAAAATAGAATTTCGATATACAATAGAGACTGTAAATTTTATTTATAGCTTCTCCTACATGATACTGAACTAAAGATTGTAACCTTAGTAAGGCATTCTACATTATACCTATAATTTATGACTTTAAATTGAAAATATCAACCTTAAATTTGAATGTTTATTGACTCAGTTCCTGAAGATACTTTATATCGTAAAGCAACATCAACTAGAAGCACCTAACGAGCTATGTAGTTACTGGAAAGATTTTCCTTAATTTTAGACTTCACGCACGGAGGCGAACTTCAAATTTCAACATTTCATGAATATCACGAGAAAGTTACCATGTCCTTGGAGTCAAAATGTAATGCTTTAAGTTTTCTCAACTCCGGTCAGTTCTATGAGGTGCCTCAAACTTAACAGGAAGCGTCAGTTCGCTTAAAACTATTCAAGGTCTTGCTAGTGAGCTCCAACTAGCAAGAAATCTAGATCATGTCTTTACTCCCGACTGCCTTTAACTGCTTAAATTTAAAATATATTTTACACGGTGCCGAGTCATTTAGACTAGTTGCCAATAGAAATCAGTGCTAAAGACTACATTGAATGATGGTTGTCAATATCCAGTGATCAATCCATATAAGTTTCACTCAAACTACATCAGCTTTCAAAAATTTTTGTAACTGGAATTTACCACTTATGAAATTTTTCTCTTCATTGTATATCAACGTTAAATGATCACAACACAATTAATTTTTCTATATAGGTAATATACACAAAAAGAGCGTTGTCATGTGAACACCCTGTTTTATTGTTTTATTAGCTTGTTGCTAATGACAACCAACTATTCTTTTGGACGTTAAACTAAAAAGTAAGGTTATTTAAATATGAAATATAGTCAAGACCCTATTATTTTTGTTTATTGTTATAACCTTGTAACAGTAATCTCTAGTGAATGGAGTTACCACTTTAATGAATATATATATATATATGAATATATATATATGTATATATATATATATATATATATATATATATATATATATATAATTGGTTGTTTTTTCGTATCAATTTTGTTCATGGAAAGGTGAGGATAGAAACAATGACAAGTTTTAGCAGGGTAGTTGTTCTTTAAAAGAATCACCTTCTTATTCTGATTAAGTGTGTATTGAAGTAGTAATTTGTTGATATTTCGACATAAGATCTAATTACCAGCACTCTTTTGACTCATTATTTGTTGAAGGTTTATAACAAAAATAAAATAACAATCATTTATAAGTCTGAACATTTAAATCAACTAGTCTTCCTAATTTGTCGTTTGTGTTCGTTATAGATTGGTGTTAGTTGGGTACTAGTAACAACCAGAATGTAGTGTACAATGATTTCGTCCATGTATGAGACTCCCTAGGAATGCATATCCTTGATTCCACCAGGGGATCGGACCCAAAAAACCTTCAGGTCTCGTGGCGTACTTCTAACAATCAGAACCAATGGGTCAGTGTCTAATAGCAGATTTCTTTCTTTCACTGGATCGTGATACTGCACATTAATTATCCATTGTCTTTAACAATAACTGTCTCAGTCTCGACGTATCCAAACTCCACCAATCACTTCCAAGTGGAAATTAGTACCTTAGATCAATTTTGATACTGTAACAAAAAAAAGAAGTTTATCAGAGCTATGTCATATATTTGTGAAATGCATTTCGAACGTCTGATCACACAATAACTTGTTAAGATTCTTATATTATGAAAAATAAAGGTCAAATAGGCAAAGGACAAGGATTGCCAAAGCAAGGGCAGCATTCCTACAGTTGAAAAACATCTGGAACTCAAAACAAATATCAACTAACCTCAAAGTCAGACTCTTCAATTCGAACGTGAAGACAGTCCTGCTGTATGGAGCTGAAACTTGGAGAATTACTGCAAACATCATCAGACGGATACAAGTATTTATAAACAACTGCCTACGAAAGATACTGAATGTCTGTTGGCCGGAAACCATCAGCAACAGTTTACTATGGGAGAGGACAAACCAACTTCCAGCCGAAGTGGAAATTAGGAAAAGACGTTGGAAATGGATAGGACATACATTACGGAAACCATCAGACTGCATCACGAGACAAGCATTAACATGGAATCCTGTTGGGAAACGGAAAAGAGGAAGGCCAAAGAACACTCTGCGTCGAGAATTGGAAGCAGACATTAGAAGGATGAATAGCAACTGGAAGCAATTGGAAAGGATCGCTCAGGACAGAGCTAAATGGAGAACCCTGGTGAGCGGCCTATGCTCCTCAGCGAGGAGTAACGGGCATAAGTAAGTAAGTAAGGCAAATCAGAAGATAAGGTTAGAAAACAAGGGAAAACATTATGATTTCCACTCTATTATGGACATAAGATCAACATTACCAAGATAAGTCACGTGTAAGTGCAAATTGTTTTTAAATTTGAAAGAGAGGTTTTAACTTCGTATAACTATGGCTTCAACAAACTTAAGTATGCGCTTTAAGGAACTCTTATACAGCAACAGAAAGAATGATTTGATAACAGTTTTGTGGCCTGCCTCAATTAATTATTTAGCACTAGACGATGATAGTTGTTTATACTGTGCATGTATTATATTATTAAAGTACACTAGTTTGTAAAGCTATTTTGGTATATGATCAACTATCCTTAAACACAGATTACGGTAAATCCTCCCTATGTATATGTGTCCACATACACACATAAATCGACAGACAATTTAATGCACCATAGTAGTTCTCATTCATAGTCTTACTAATGACCTACAAAATTTACGGAAATGTTCCACTTTCAGTCTATTAATAGTTAGCATTAAATGTTCAACATTGTAATTAACTCTTCATACTACTCAACAATTATTGATTTTTAGGGTACCCCATCTACACCAACAAAATAACTGACATATCATTTCTTAGAGATCATATGGTTTGCTGTAAACACAAGATATCATAATCTATTTCTTTAATTTTCAATATTGATTATATTTAGTCAAAGAAACTGGAAACATGATCATTGTGTCAATCTGATGCAATATTTAACTATCCATTTGATTGATATTTTATCACATTAAACTAAAGGTAATATGGATTAAGTAAAGCCATTTCTTTCTTGTCACTACTCAATAGAAAATATATCCTCAATTTTTAATGCAATCAATATATTCAACATGCAAAGATTCTTAAAAATTATACTGCTTTATTAAGCTTGACATCTAAATTATTTTCTTTTTAACTAGTTTATCTCTTGACAACTTAATTATTCTATATATTTTTCTCAATTGAAAAATTGTCACCATTACACCGTTTATCACGTATTGTTATATTAATTCGTTAATATAAAACAGATGTCATAGTATTTTACACCTTGGAATTTATAAGTTAATTAAGTAATTTCTGATAAAGGAATGTCTACGCAAGCAAAATCTGTCTATTTCAATTCGAAATACTTAAATGAGTATGTGTATAAAGTAGCTTGTCTTCCTGTTACATAATAATCTTATTCTGATTTCAAGTTCTACAATTTGAATCTTAGTAAACGTATATAAATATAAGTATAAACATTTGAAAATATACAGAATAGTAAAACTAATATTTTTTTAGAGGCAGGCACTCGTCGTCCTAACATTAAAATCGGATGAAAAATTCAAAAAATATTATACGACTGTCTTATTCTATAGTGAGACTCCTCTACAGTACAGAACTATAGTGTCATATTGTAACAATTTCACGATTTTTGTTTTCTACTGTAAACCTGATACCTATCGAGTAATGATTTCGGATTAAATAGTTCAAATCAATTGGTACTTCTCGCAATAAGGCTATTTGCTAAAAGTATTGTGTCTAGAACTTCTGATCATTTTCACGCTCATTTAGTGAATAAATGATGTGTAACCCTAACTTACATTATATATTTATTTTTCAGCAGGAATTCCAAACCACACTAAACTAAAATATTCATGAAAAACTTATAAGTATTTCTACTTCATAGAAAAGGATTCTTTAATATATATTACTTTCTAATATACACGATTCATCAACTTCATGCACGGAAAAACTAACCGAAAAGGCCAGATATAGCATACTTATTAAGCACCGAGAAGGTTGGAAAAAATTTTATCCGGTTCTCATCCTCTCACTACCAATTACGAATAACTTTTTGTTTCTTATAATAGTTTCCTTTATTAGCTCAGTAAGAGAAAGGACAAGTTGTGGAGAATAAATGGGATTCATTTTACTTCGTTGGTTTTCATCAGCTGCATACAACCTGATATATTTTGTAAATTTCTACTTTAAAGTGATCTTCTAATCAGAAAATGTAGCACAGTTAACAACAATTGGGAATGATATAAACTAACCACAATCATTAACATTGAAGTTAAACCGTATATTATAATGGTATAGTTAAACCGAATAGATTTGAAAAATGCTAACAGTAATGTAATTTTCAATTTTGATATCACGAATCGATGTGAATCAGACAACCATTGATCACCTGAAAGCACTGGACAGCTGCTTCGTCCTAGTATGGGACTCCTCAGCAATTCGCACCCACGACCCCATCGGGGATCGAACCCAGGACCCTCTCCACAAACCCAGCTCACTAGTGACGCTCCTTGATGTAATCCCTGGAGTTCTAGTATGAAGACGTGACCGGTGGAGTTCAGTTGTGTCAAGTGTGAGGCAGTACCTCACCGATGGTATGGAGGAGGTCGCTCAACGTATCACGAATTGACTGAATTGGAAATATCAACCGTTAGGAGCCGACCCAGTGGTCAAATGGTAAGGCGTTCGCCGCAGAGCCAGAGGGTCCTGGGTTCGATCACCGATGGGGTCGTGGGTGAGCATCGCTGAGGAGTCCCATACTAGGACGAAACAGCTGTCCAGTACTTTCGGGTGATCAATGGTTGTCTGATTCACATCGATTCGTGTTATCAAAATTGACAGTTGACTATCTCCACAAGCCCTCCAGTTGTAAATAATTTAATTTACCATGTATTCAAAATCTCAATTAACTCCATCTTGACAAGTATGTTACACTGTTTAGAATACTAATTTTTAAAATATTTCAGCTTGCATGCAGTTGATGAGAACCAACGGTTTTTTATGCCAAACACTATAGGCTACCTTTTTAATCAATTTCATCAGAGCATTGTACTTTCTAATTAATTTAAATAAAAACGACTGAATTGTCGTTAGGTATAAACATACGCGTTGATTTTTCATTAAGTAATGATTAGTGTGGTGTTTATCTTTTGTAGACAGTTTTAGTCTTACAGGAGGTCAGTGCAATCCTGACGGCTTAGTGGTAACAATCTTAAAATAAATCCACAAAGAAGGATCCTATTTCCTTAAGAGTCCAAATACACTTTGCTGATGAGTGCTAATATGATGATACCTAGTCCAAAGTTTCTTATCGACTAAATTTAATCAATGTAACATGATCATTAAATTTACTGTGCAATGATCATGATTGTGTTTTTATTTTACTTCACTTTCTTTTACTTAACACTAGTCTAATTTAGTAATCAATAGATTTAATCTACTGCACAAAATTATTTTTCATCTATATCTAATGCTGGCAACCAGAAACATATCAAGTTTAACTCTCTTTGTACACACTTCCAAATTATAGTTATTCCAAATAACCACCATATCTATTGTATGTTAATTAAAGCACACAGAATAGTAAGATCTAAATGAAATAAAGCAGTATATATATATATATATACATATATATATATATATATATATATATATATATATATATATATATATATATATATATATTGTAATCGGGTATTGTGGAGATTGTTGATTGACAATTTGAAATCAGAAATTCGTCTGAATTAGATAACCATTGACCACCAGGAAGCAATGGACAGCTATTTCGTCTTTGCACGGGACTCTAACAGCATATATCTATACCCCACTAGGTGTCGAACCCAGGGCCCTCTGGCTTGATATTTCTGTTTCAGTCAATTCGTGATGTTTTGAGCGATGTTATGAGCCAACGGTGGATATTATATATATATATATATATATATATATATATATATATATATAACATCTACAGTTGATTCTGTGTGAATAAATTTCACCTGTAGTGTACTTTTTTCTCTACAGGAACATCCCACACACTAAATATGAACCACCACTGAACTCACTTAGATAGCATTATAGTGATCGATATGGGATTTGGAACTTAGCTCCTCAAAATGTAGATGGATATGTTTTGGTTATGCTTACCTCACGATAATAAGTTATCCAGTTGTCATTCGCTGGTTGGTATTACTCAACTACTCTTACAACTTTTAGTCTCCAAAGTGGATTAAAATAAAGACATCTAAGTCGAACCAACCTACGGTTAATATACTAAGTAATACTAACTTTCTTACTCTATTATACAAGGTATATGTTCGATGCGTACCCGAATACTGTACTTTTAATCATAGTAATGCTTCTACTAAAGGTAGTCTTAAACTGGAATCAATCCAGCGTCACTTTATACTCTGTATTCCTGTAACTGTGCTTTCGACTACAAAACTAAATGCAATAAATTAGGACGACTTTTTATGAAAGCTGCACTCAACGACCTCCTGTTAATCCTGTTGGACTTAGAAAATTACAAATCAAATCAGAAATAATAGTACATGCTATCTATCACAACTATAAATTCGATATAAAGAATTTTCGAATTATCCAAGATGGTTTCTCTAATTATAAAGAATGACAACTAGCTGAAGCGCTTCGCATGTTGCTCAACACAATTGCGTTTAACATAAAAGACCTTAGTACTCATTAAATATAGGCATTCTATCGAAGTGACCATATTTGATGTGCATCAAATTTCAGTAATGTTAACATATACAATTTTATCTTCATTTCACACATTTTTCATACCCAATTTCAATACACTAACGTATAAAAGCACGTCTCAATTTCAATTACCTTGACCCAAATGGCTTGACATGTCACAATCAGACTTGTATTTTGTTTGTGCTACCTTATTTTAATTTGATCTATTGTACTATTTAATCGCGTGTTGATTCAATCCAGTTATTTATTTATTTATTCTCTGAAGACGCAACTTGCACTAAGTTACAGAACATCAGAAATTGCAATTTCTACTCATTGGAATATTATATATATATATATATATATATATATATATATATATATATCGTCAGTCTAGAACAGTTTGCTACGAACTACACGAAGCAGATCCACTCCACTTGTTTTTATGACACATCTGTTATCTTCTCTCTTCTGATAATGTTATAAAATTGCTTAAACCAACAATAATACCGTACAAGATCTCTAAATGTGTGAACACTATTATTACTGAGTACATATACTAACCTACAGTTTATGATATTTATTCTCGTAACATATCAACCAGTTTATATTATAACCCCTTCTCTCTTAGTCATTAAATGATTAGGCTAAAACTCTACTATACTCCTATTATTCCTAAGACCTGTTTTGTATTATGTACCGTCAGTTTCCCTCTCGTTCTCATTAGTTGTAGACGATCATATATACACAACAATTCTTGTGACAAGTTTTTTTTCCTTTTCGGAAATATGACATTTTGGTCCACCTACTAGCAGAACATTAGTTCAAAACTTCTGCATTCCATGTGTCATTGACCATTATTAAAAACGTCTGCGACGATATATCACTGCCTCACTGTATGTAAAACCGCACTTCACTACACTGTTTCTTAAAGCCAACAATGTGATCGCAGAATTATTTACGGGTGATGACTATTTGACTAACACGTTATCATCTATGTATAAACATTAAATGCAGCGACCGTTTTTAAGTATTGATATCAACCAATGTATGTAAGATATGCAATTTAAGGATAATTCAACTTCAGCCCCTAACATCACATTTATTACTTGGCAGTTTAACTTCCTATTTGTCATACGCTATACATAGCAATCTGTGGATAACTTTACTTATAAGTGGCTAAAAAGGTTACACTAAAGCTTTAACGATTATCCGCGAATAATAATATTTGTTTAAACATATCTGAAAACAATCTGACAAGAAAGGTGCAAAATAACATGATATAATCCACTGGGATAAGAATTCACATTTTCGAACAGGGAATAAAAGCAAAAAAAAACAAAGTGACACTCTTGAAAGTACAATGACATTTTCACGTTGGGTAAATATAGTGGAGAAATATATGGTGGCAACAAATGTTTGAATGGTGCAATATGTCAGTACAAAAATATTGACAGTAATAACAATTGTAATAATAATAAGAGAAATAGTAACGACAATAACGATAATAATAATAATAATGAAGAATATGATCTTCATATGTTCTACGTTTCCGTCATTTATGCATGTTTTGTCCTCAGGGATGTTTAATGTTATTTTGTCTAAAATATTCTTGAATAGTATTTTATGTTTATATTTCTTGTTATAAACCTTCATTTACATCTTATTTTTCGAAAAATAAATAAGTGAACTCTTTTCAAAGTGCATGTTTTAAATGGGCCTCTCAGTAAAATATACAAGAGAACATAATGAATGTTAAATGAATTTCATTTACTCACACTTTAATTTTGCCAAAATAATGTTATTGAAAGTAATCTAAAATTAACTGAATTCCATGAAATACAATTAATTCTAGTTGTGTATATGACAGAAAGAAATGAAGGACAGACTGTGTGGATGAAAAGAATTCCAACAGAGAACAACTATATTGATTAATGTAAACTAATAACTGAATAGTTGGATTTTTTATTGAAAATAAACATTATAGTGGATTCCTAGATCTTATTATAAATAAATAATGCTGAATGACTTAGCATACTCATATACACATTTATTAACATCGCTTTACAAATGTCAGCTTCATATTCTATGTTAAGCAGAAATGTAAAGCAGAACATAGATGAATTGAGGAAAGGGTAGTTAATCTTCATTTTTTAAGTATGCATAAGGATAGGAAGGTCGAAGGGAGATTAAAACAAATAGTAATAAACGCGACTGCATAAAAACACCAAAGTGTATTGTGTCAACATAATACATGGTCAACATAATGACAATTGTAATAACCTATTTCTTCATGCTCGTTTCTTTGTGTTCTATTTGGTTATACTGACAAATTTGTTGTTAGCATACAAACGACACTGTATCCAAACAAACAAGCTCAGCAATTCATATTTGGTATGCAAGACCGGTTTATCTAGTTCTTCCACAAACAAACAGGTCAAGATTGAAAAGAAAAATATTATTTATCTATTTATATATTTTCAAAGTAAGTAAAAGGTAAGATTTTCAAGGCATGCCCCATCCTACGTATAGAGTATTTCACTCACTTCAGAGATGTTTCAATGCACACACGTAGGCACCGTGTAATTAATTGTGATAAATAGTTTAACAGTTGATCAAAGATAGAATAATAGCAAAGAAAATGAAAACAACAAGTAGACATACAAATATTATATGACAGTCACAATAAAATGATTCCGTGAATGCTGCAGATGATAGTGAATGACAGAAAAATAAAAGCTTCACATAGAGTGAGAAGGCGGATTTGGGTAGAACAACACAGAGGGAGACGGGTTGAAGTAGTCGCAAAATAATCTAATTTTGGTTTCGTTTATAAATTTTCGAAATAACCAGTAAACAAAAATAAATGTCCTTATGTCCTTGGTATGTGTAAATGTATTTAGTTATGTGTAAATACATATTACAGTAGATAACGGTAAGTCAAGTGTAGTACTGTGTATATAGATGCAAATAGAAAAATGAATGAAATATGTAAAAAAATATGATCGTATTTTCTTCTCGAGCAGTTGATTTATTTTCTGTTGTTATTCAAAGAGAAATTGGAAAAATTCGAATTTGTTCCGTTTAATTGTTTAAATATTCAAATATTTTCAATTTTTTTCCCAATATCCCATTTTCATTTGTATTCCACCATTTATCACGATATATAACTCTATGTGATTTTCATTTTTATTTAGATAAGAAACAACAATTGTTATTTCATTATGATGAAGTATACAAAAATACTACAATATATTGTTATTTTTATTATTATCTTAAAATGAAATACCGGTATAGTGAGCATGCAGTATATTGCATATGATAAAGAATGATTATGTAACACACTGTTCAATTAAATTATTTACGAAATGAGGTACTATGAAATTAAATAATCTGATGATGAATGACAATGATAAT
The DNA here is from genome assembly GCA_034768735.1 of Schistosoma mekongi. Lineage (NCBI taxonomy): Eukaryota > Metazoa > Platyhelminthes > Trematoda > Strigeidida > Schistosomatidae > Schistosoma > Schistosoma mekongi. The sequence continues at coordinate 71,737,728 of CM068306.1, read as the reverse complement.
GCAAAAGAACAATAATTCTTATGTTTATTTATGGTTTTTAGTAAATAAGTAAAGTTTACTTTTATTTAACTTCGTTGCATTCTGAAATATACATGTAAGTATGTAAAAACAAAGTTTAAAATTTAATGAAATCATAAACAAAATGATAAAAAATTCTAAACGAGAGTGCATATTTTTCGTTATTAACTGGCCTATTGGAACATTATTAAGTAACATGTATACTTTGTATATTGAATGAAGCTGTCCACATCATTAAAATGTGCAAGTAATGTTTATGTAAGAATTACACATATATTAACGTCAATAAACGTTTAAGAATAGCCAAAACGTGTGTACATTTATGTATGACCGGGATAATGATGATTACAAGTGGAGAAAAAGGAAATAAAAGTTATGAATAGAGTTGCACATTACAAAAGTATATGAATGCCATCTGTTAATTTTCGTAATCTGGAGTAGAAATGTATAATCATTAGACATGCTCAAATGTATTGAAACTTTTTATCATTCACCTAACCATTTAGCTGTACACTTCCTTTTGTTTGTCTAAAATGCAGAAAAGTAACATTCACGGCTATTATTATCATTCATAGTAGAATTGTTATTATTATTCTCATTCTTGCCAAAATTATCCGATAAAATAGTTTCATCATCTGATGAATTTGATTTACCGACGATTTTCCCACTTTTCAGACTTTTATTATCACCATTTTCTAGGATGGCAACATTATTTTTACTACGACGATTGGTGCAATAGTCTGTTGTCGTAGAATATATATTATTATTGTTGGCAGTACTGTTATTCTTACGTTTGTCCACCATATCTTTCGTATTAAAATCGAAAACAGGCAAATGTTGTGGTACATATTGGTGTCTACGTCTTCGTTTACTAGAATTCAGAGTATCTGAATAATGTTTCTCTAAAACTGCTGATGACAATGATGGTGAGGAAGATGTTATTGAAGAATTTATCTGGTGTTGTTCATTAGGATGATTTTGTTGTTCCTGTTGAGTTTTTTGTCCAAGATAAAATGGTGTCTCATTACTTGTTTGTGGATCATTATCAGTATCAATAGTCTCATCATTGTTATTCCGATGATCGATTTTACCATTTACAAGATAATTACTTCCAACATTGTCACCATCATCAGCATCAGCGTCATCCATATTACACTCAGTTGGTGATACTGTATTCTTCTCATTATTACTATCACTCATAATAACCTGACGTTTGTGGTGATGGAAATCCGATTTATTCAAAAGTTCACCATCATTCGCTTCATGATTATTTTCAATCGTATTCTTCATCGAATGGTGATCATTTGTTAAACTACGTTTCAACGAACGATTTGTTAGTGATGTTGTGGATGGATTAGTGTCAGTAATGTTATTAGTCAATTCTAAATTTTCAGAAGAAGTGGTGGTATCAGTATCATTATCCAAGTTAGTATGATTGTTGTTATCAATTACATGATCATTACTGTGAAATAAATGTTTCACATCTATTGGTTTTAATTTATCTGACATATATTGATCGTTTGTTCCAATTCTCAAGTCAGTTGATTGTCGCCGAGCATTTAAAATGGATTCATTGAATTCAGTGTTATCATTACTACTGGTTAGTTGATGAGTATATTGTCCTTGTTTCAAATTCATTGAATTCCCGTTATTATCAATTATAATTGGATTATTAACTGGTGACGATGATGATGACAGTGGTGTTCCATTATGAAGGCTACCATTACAAGACGTAATTGTTATTGCTTCTACGGCTGCTGTTCCCTGTGCCGATTGAGGTGACAAAGATGCAGGTGATACTGACGAACGACATACTTGGTCTCGATTAAATAACGACCCATTTGTATTGTCAAATAAACTTTTGTTATGTTCACCTACATTATTTTCGTAATTCAAGATGCTATTAGCCCCTTTGGATTGGTTTTCGCCTTCATCACCATCGCCAACACTACCGACATGATAACGATTGGATTTATTGACTGTCAGATCTTGTTCACTATTATTAGTATTACTGTTAATGTTGTCGTTATTATCATCATCATCATCATCATCATCGCCAATGATTGAGTTTCCGTGGAATAAAAAGTCATACATTTGACTCGATGTATTCATATCATTCTTAGTACTAGTGTTATTATCATTATCATGATGACTGTTCTCGTCATCATTGTGATTATTGTTTGTTGAAACATCAGCATGGTCATCATTGTTTTCGTTAATCATAGGCTCGCGATTATCTCTAACCGTACACTCTGCTTTATCGCTATTTACACAGTAGTCGGTGGTCACCACAGCATCAATGATATCGCTTCTACTATCATTATGCCATTTAGAACAATCCTCAAGGACAGGCTTTATAGTTTGACGAAATCCTTCAAATGTCGACAAACTACTGTTGTTATCAGACAACGATGGTGCTGTTGACAAACCACTGGAGCTCAACATCATATCTGGTGATGTTGGTGCTGATGAAAAGTTATTTACGTGACTATGTAGAAACGGTTGGTTGGAATGAGTTTGTGATGACAAGCCTACATGTTGATGTTGTTGATGTGGCTGTTGCTGATGATGATGTTGAGAATTAGATGATTCTGATCCAGTCAACTGATTCGTTTGGTTTGATTGCAGACAATGCTGATGAGCTGGAGGCGGTGGTAATTGCGGTATATGATCATTACTAAGTGGATGTTGTAGATGAATACTATCACTACTACTACTACCATTACAACTACTAATACTACCTCCAATACTATGAGTTTTGTGCAGTGAATGCATATGCGAATGCTGTTGTTGAATATTATTATTGCCATTCGTTGCTGTTGTTGTTGGTGCTGATGTTGAGGTAGTTGGTGTCGACATGTATCGATCCAATTTTGGTGATTCAACGGACGATGGTGAACAAAGACGTTTCGGATTTGTTAAGTGATGCTGTGTTAAGTTCAGTAAATGTTGTTGTTGATTTTGTGAATCATTTGTCACCGGTGACTCGGAATAACGATGTGTTGACTGTGGCGATGAGGATTTCATAGAAGAGTGCCGTTTTGATGATGACGAATGAACGCTACGTTGAATATGTTGTGGTTGTTGATGATGCTGATGTTGTTGATGATGATGGTTATACTGTTGTTGCTGTTGAGATTGTGAATGGTGATTTGGTGATATATTTGAATGATTAAAAGCATTCATATGTTGACTATCATCTGTGAAATGTGTTCCTTGCTGATGACGATGTGGTGCAATGCATTGTTGTTGTTGTTGCTGCTGTTGTTGTACCACAGCTGCAGCCAAATGCTCAGCATTCGAGGCATGTACACCTCCCTCTCCTACTGGTAAATGATGAAATAATCCAGTACCAGATGACATCGAACTATAATTTAATGCATTATTGTTATGTAGTAAATCACATCCATTTGGACTAGTTACACGTGTCTCCGTAGAACACGTAGCTGCATTAAAAAATGCGCATTGACTGTCAATATCAGTACGATTTCCAACACCAATTCCATTACTACTAGCTACAGCTGCAGCTGCCACGGCACGCAGATGTAAATCTTGATGTGCATGTGCAGCCGCAACAGCTGCCGCAGCAGCGGCTGAAGCGGCCGCAGCTCCTGGATGGGAACTGTGTGATGAATGAAGACCACTTCCGACACCAACTGCCGAATTCACATGCGAATGACGACTACCACCAGCGATAATATGTGAACCGGATTCAATAACATTCCCTCGACTAAGTGCTGATGCAGCAGCTGCAGCCATTGCAACTGAATGATTATGAAAGCCAGCAGCAAATAGATTATCAACACACGTTTGATTTCGCATATTATTATTGTTGTTATTGTTACTACTACTATTATTACGATTACTACTGTTGCTACTATTGTTATTATTTGATCCATTCCCATCAACCCCAGCTGTAACAGCAGCCTCCTTATGACGATCCACGTGTTTAGCTAAATATGTTTCTGAGTTATAATTCTTTGTACATATTGGGCATACCAGTACCTGTAGAAAAAAATAATGAAACTGATAAAATCAGAAATCCAATATGAAATGGAAAATACTGAGTCTGTGTGTGTTTGTCAACACTGGGATTCAAGTCCATCCAGATAATACGTCCCAAATGGGATGAATGGCACACACTGGGTTTGGTTATGACAAAATAGTTATATTGAAGAAATCCACTAATAGTGAATATATGACATCAAATAAGAACCCTTACCAGCTTTAATATGAAACATTTTATATTATAACTTCAATTCATTTAACTTTGGTAATTACACGGGATTACTAGTTACATTAAATTATATATGGATGTTTTGAGGACAGCTGATCAGTTCTTGATATGGTTTTAAATGTTGATTGGCATCAACAAAGAAAACGTTGAGATGCGAAAACCTAACCAATATTACTCGACCATATCGGGTGTGAGACAAATGTTGATGGATGATGGTCACATAATATTTAAAATTTCCTGAAGTTAGAAGTATAAATTGTTAAAAATCAAATCTGTGGTTTAAAGATTATGTGCTTACTCTGAGGCTTGGAATGTCCTGTGTTGTGAATGGGCAGTGTTATGAAGCGGTTGCTGTTTTGCTCAGCCGTTATTGGCTTCCAACTATTGCCTAGCTAAAGTTGACTCGTGATACAAAGCTGAATGCTACTTCCTTAATAATTGTACTAAGAAGAATTTCATCTATTTTTTTCACTCCCCTTATTATATATATGAAAGGTCATGCTTTTCGGATATAAGTATAGTAATTTTTATTTTAAAATTTATGATCATAATTACTGTGACATCCCATGATCATTACAAACATCCATATTAATCGCTACATAATTTAAGTGATAAATAATATACCAGTCAGTTAGTCAATCATCAAAGTAGGACTTAGTTAGCACAATTCATATCGAATGGTCATGATTAACAAAATAAAGCAAAAAAGGGAGTTTGTCTTCAAATTCAATGGATATATAGGCCTAAGAATGGCAGTGTAATGTATTCAACACCACCTTTCTAATTGCATTCTACCTGGGTTCTGAAGCGAAAACGAAACATGGAAGTATTAAAAAAATCTGTCGTTTCAAGGTGAGTTATTGTACAGAGAATTAAGATATTTGTAGCATGAGACCCTAGACCCCTCCAGAAAATGGTTGGCATTAGTAAAGAAGCCGGTAGTTGGTTAATTGATAGATGAAGCACAACACTTCAGTTTCTTTAATCCACATGGAAGTTTCTAAAGGCATCTAGCTGGACAAAATATTCACAAAAATATCTCTTAGCTTCTTAAGGCATTTTCAGGAAATTACAAACATTTCGTTACAAAGAAATACAAATCAAGCGGAACCAAAAGTGATGCAAATTTGAAAACTTGGATTCAGTGCTAAAATTGTGATTTAGAGAAGGTTAAAAAATGAATGAATGAATGTATAATGAATTATTCATAATGTAACCCAACGTTTCCAATCACTAATTGCAAGTATCATACAGATCCCATAGAGGAACAAGTAAAAGGTACGTTAATGTGATTGTCTGTACGCCCATTTTTCAATCTCTCTGTAAGTAAACATAATGATTCTGACTGGCTACGTATTGAAGAATTATACTACCAATAGAATGTAGGCATAATTTTAATACAGTTTAGAAAATAAATCACAATAGTATGTAAAATTATAATTAAAAGTGATATCATGATTTGATCTAGGCTAGATGACCACTAAAAACTAGAAAGCACCGGACAACTGTCGCGTACTAGAAGCAAGAATCGAACCCATAACATTCTCGTTTCGTGGTAAACGCTTAATCCTGAGACAATATAAACTAGATATATAAACTCATGGATGCCGGAATAGCAGTTCGAGCATTAAACGTCCTCCACGATGCCTGATAGTCTTGAGTTTGATCTTCAGTGAGGATACGTGTGCATACTGATGAAGAGTTCAATGGCAGGACAACACATATCACATACTTCCTGGTCTACAACGTTCACTCGTAAAATTAATTTTGTTTATTATTAAGGCTAATTCTTCGTGTCTTACCCTTCACAGTAGTATTATTAGTTGCATACTATACACGTGTTTCATAATTGATGGTTTAGTTAGATTGTTTCAATACAGTTACCATTATTTTATGATATTAGTAAGTATTTATATGTATTCTTGTCACTTAATCCATCTTTCGTTCACTGCTTCTATTAGTTTGTCTCCACTCCCAGTTATTTTTCATTGGGGATTTGGCAATTCATAACAACTTTAATATTTCATGCTGAATACCCCACATTTTATTTATTGACTGAAATTACTGATTTGACACAGATACGTGCCGTTGCCTAATTTATTTTGAATTTCGTATATCGTTTTTTTGTGTAACTGTTTAAATAACACATTTTCGTTGATTGTAACCCGAAACGTTGGTAACATACAACATACACTGGAAGATGTTTGGTTTTCTAACCCTATTTTTGTATATGGAAACTTGGATCTATGACCATTTACGTCAGGTTATACGTTGTTAATGTCTGACTTACTGATTATTGTTTATGCTGTTTTTCTATGTATATGCCATCTTCAAAAGAGAGATGTTTCGTTTCAATTTTAAGATTTCACGTCGTTATTTAATCAAAAATCTTGGAAAGGAGTTCGATAATCACATTTATTTACGACACTATAGTTGGGTAATTAATAGCATCGGCTTGACTGTATTCAAAACTTCTTAGTTGTTGCTAGTCGATCATTTGCACTATGTTGTCTAACATTTAACTGTAATTTAACATTTAAATAAAGTTAGCTGACTAAACTGAATGACTTCTCCTTGCTAGTTCGAATATCTGGAGAAGTACTTGTTCGTTTTAGACTACAGGTACATTTCGATTGATAAGAGATAATCAACACAAAACGTAAATCTATGTCTTTATCATGGTTATCTTCAATAGCATGACACTGGACTTATCATTCGAGCACATCTGAATCCCGATAATACTGTTTCGCAGTTTTTTCGCCAATAAACAGGTTACGTTAAAGTATATTGACAACTAAGTTTCAGCACGTTTTTAATGCCACACGTCAAACTACTTATTATTGATAAGTAGCGTAAGTGCATCAATTAATTTCTGTGGCCTATATTAAACAAAAAACAATGTTTCTCAGTTGAGAAGAACCATCTGCCCATTCTGTTAATTCTTCTATCTCGTTATATCGCCACAAGTACCCACTTAATTTTGCAGTTCCTTCTTCTTCCTCTACTCTATTTTTTTAAAATTATTACTGTTAGAGTATTTATTGGTGTTAAACAACATATTTGTATAAATCGTTGTTATTCAAACGAAACAGTAGTATAATCACCACTGAGTCACTATGATAATTCATTTCTTTTCATTTATTTGAAAGATTATATATTCATCTTGACCAAATATTTGTTAGGGGGGTAAGAAGGCAAATGGAATTTGGGCATAGTGAAATTCGATGTTTATAAACCTTGGGAGTCTTTGTCATATTTACTATGAATTTCTTGAATTTTAGACAAACGAGACCTTTAACATTTTTATGCGTAACTTGGTAGCTGGATTAGAAAGTTTGAATAGACTCTGCAACTATTAGTACATGTTACTAATGTTACCATCCACATTTTTCAAAGTTTTTGTAGGCAAAATGAATTTAATGACAATTTTCAGTTGCATAAAAAGTGAAACTATGAACCACTACCCTATAACTGAATAATTGTAGCGTCTGAAACAACTTGACGATGGAAATAAACGAAGAGCTAAAAAGTGTGAAAAGAAAGTATTTAGATCAGTAGAAAAAAGATGGCTGTCGGAGCCCTCAAAAGTCTGCAGAATCTTGAAGTGATGAAAGCTGATGAAAAATAATCAAGTACACATTATACCACAATTGAAATTCTTGCCAATTTTATTATCAAATGGGCGATTTCTCGGAATTACAAAGTAATAGCTGTGAACTCTGTCAGTCATAACTTGGTGAAAGTGGGGAACCTATCATTGAACGAGATCCGGTAATACTGATAGTTAGGTGTTCGCCACGAGAACTTGGCGAAGTTCTTTGTTAGATCCTAGTGTTTAGGCCATTGGTGTACACTGGTAAGTAGTTCCACACTAGTACAAAACATCAGTTGAGTGCTTCCTGGTTTCTACTGGTACTTAAACGAGATCAATTTGTAACGAATAAAAACAATAAATCTTCGAAAAACAATATGAGAAAATCTTAACGACTTAAAAAATGAATGACAGCGAGAAACGTGGCTGGAGGTATACATAACGTTTTCGATGTACGCTAAGTGTGTTATGACCAACAGTTTCGGCCATCTTTCAGTACATTTAGTAAATGGAACATTTTAGGGTGCAATTTTTCATTAATGATTTTACTTCAAGAGATTTGAGCTATCTACAGCTGACTTCAAAGAACAATGCAGTATAAATCTGTCTGTCAAGAATCACGAAAAACACAAATTTAGAAATTATAAGGGCTTAAAATGAAATCTTTCGTGTGAATCACATCGTTTCACGAAGTAATCACCTATCAAAATAAGTGTGAAAAGGTCAAAATTACTGGTTATAACATTTTAGCGAACACCTAAAACGTGAACAACTTCGCTGAAATGTTTTAAACAAAAATAAAAATAATTATGATTATAAACTGTTTAATCATTATCTTATTTTATGATTTACGCACTTGTTTACTCACCTTCGCATATCGGTTACCCGAATGCTTTGCCTGTACGTGTACATCCAATTCTTCTTTCGTATCGAATGACATAAAACATTGTTCACAACGATATGGTTTGCCTTTCATATGTTGACGTTGATGAGATTGTAAATTAGACATTTGTGTAAAACTTTTCATGCATGTTGCACAACTGTATGTAGTTAAATTTTAGAAATGAAAAGGAGAAAGTAAATAACTGTTAAAACCTGTGAGAAAAGAACAATAAAATTATGCTTGTAATACAATAAGTAAGCTATTCCATTTCACTCTCTATCTCTCTCTCTGACACACTGAAATTCTTTGTCAGTGACCATGTAAATATATTACAAATAAAGTAATAAATTTCTTTAGATTGCATAATATAATGAATAAAACCTATGGATAAATTAGTATGTAGCCATTAGTGTCTTCGGAGTATGCCTCATATATGTTAAGGCAATCAAGTGAGCACACAGGACACTAAGTAATGATAGTAAGGCAGTTATGAGACCAAGAAGATTCGGCAAATCGAAAATATGTTGCATATGCCCAATGACTGTCAAACTCAAAGTAAAATATCTCACTTCTCTTAAATCATGATTATTATTGTTTTTATTTTATACTTTTATTTCAATAAATTAGTTCTTCTTACCTGAATCATATTCTCTATCCCGAATCTTTTTTAATGTCACTATACTTGTTTTTATGATATTAGTTTCGTTGTGTTGGTGTACTGTGGTAATGTGGACTGATTTACATGCATGCCAGGAATTATATTACATAATGATAAACTTACGGAATACGTTACTTTATTTGGATGATTACTAGGGGGAAAATAAACCCTGTAGTTTGTTATTGCTTAATAGTCTGGTGAATACAAACAATTTTATCATAAAATCAAGAATAAAAACTGAACGCTTCATGATAAAAAGCGTGATACTTCCAAGTCCAATGAGTTTAAGACCAAATGACTTGTACTTTCGACTAATATATGACTATTCAACAATGGCTCCATCAATAGCATCTGTTTCATTCGGCCTCAAAATGGCTAAATAAGATTAACCGGTGACAGAAGCACACTAGAGTGTAGGCAATTTTTCTTCGTGACGCCGTTCATCATTAGTTTATACGCTATTGTTATTATCACAGTAGTCTTCTTGTAGAGGTTACAGCATCACTCGCTGACTATCTAAATGAAGTACATTAGTCTGGTGATATAGATTACGCCCACAGTCTCGATAAACATTGTAAACCAATACTGGTAAAATTACCAAGTTATAAAACTTCAAGAAGCTTCATCGACAGATAAGACACCATTTAAAAATAAAATATAAGTAGAATTTAGTAACAGCTTTGTCCTTGTTTTTTTAATTTAATTTATTTTATTAATTTTATTGAGAGCAGTGTTTACTAAAATATGTAAAGTTGTTTAAAACAGCATGGATTTGTGTACATGAGAGTGTGCCACATATAGTACGTCGCTAACGAAAACATTGTTATACTTGTAGATATGTATGTACACATATATTAGAGTGGAGTATGAAAGAGAGGTATGTCTGAAGTGTATACTGCCTTGCCACGTGTTTTGATCGTTAGACTTTATATTGTATCACTATATATTATAAAAACAAAGCACACTGAAGCCACGACCTTGATCTATTGATTTACCTGACTACACAACTTTATATTGTTGTCATGGTTAAAATATTCAAACCTAATGGCTGACATTAAGCTTTAACGAGGGGGGACTACAAGAGCCTATATATATATATATATATATATATATATATATATGTATATATATATATGTCTTAATTGCCATACAATATCATCATAGTAAAATGGAACACAAATGAAATTAATACAGAAACAACGTCGAAAATCCTATAAACACATTTAGTAAGAACAACAATTAAGTGAAGAAATTTCTTGTCATTTATCTTTTTGCCAGGTCTCTCCACTAATGTATATATAATTTACAATAATAATAAAATTGATGCCAATCAAATGGTGGTGTGTCATACTATAATATAACAAGTACTAGAATGTTACTGAAAACATTTACCAACAATTATGGTGGGGAAAGTGATTACTGATTAGAGACCATAGTCTATAGATGAATGAAGAAGGGCAAGTCCATTTAATATTGACTGATTACGTAAAAAAACAGACAAAATGTTATGATGGGAGATCTGACAACAATACTAGATATCTAAAAATGAAGAAAATTATATCTATACACGAGAAACTGAAAAGGTTTTCGGCAAAGGAAAGTTTGTGACTGATAAAGTGTAAACTCATAAAGGAGTTAGAAAAAGTTACGTGAGGCTAAAAAGACGACGTCAGAATAGAGCGATGAATGATTTTGAAAAATTGAAAAACGACGTTAAACAAATTTCTATTTTAATCGTGCTTCGGTTCGACATATGTCAATGGTTAAGGTAGAGTGACGTGTTGAGTAAATGTTTTAGAAATATACAGATAAAATTTCTGGATATGAATCCCATTAGCTTCAGATGTATGTAAAATAAGAACTTGTTGGGCATGTAGAATTGTTGATTAAATTTGATAAATATCTTTGAAACTTTTGTCGACGTCGACCCGATGTTCTCTGTCAATCAAGTAAGCCGGGAGAAAACTTTTAATCTGTCTAGCCTATCCCTTCCTTAACCAGAACGAATGAAATTCTGAAATACGATGACAGAGCCATCGGATGATGTGCGCTGTATAACTGGCTTCAAAGGATCAGTTAAACTGATAAATACACATTTATGATTTACGGTCTCTAATTAGCAGTCACTTTCCCACTTCGTCATTTTGTTAATCGTTAGCAAATGTCTTCATGAACACTTTGGTACTTGTTATATTTCAATCTGATACGCTATCATCTGACTGGTATCGACTTTATTTTTACTATAAATTATATATATACATATGTATATTAGTGTGGGGACGAAATTTCTCCTTCCAGTTTAATACAAAAATGAAGAAACAGTTTTAATATCACTAGCAGTAAGAATATTGGGCAAAAGTAATATTCAAGATGCTGGAATTTTCAGAATATAATGTACAATCGAATTTTGGAACTCAGTATATAACAACAGACAAACAGTGAGTGCACCTGATAGACTTCAGCAAATTTTAAGCTATAATACTTAGTGACTTCAACTATTAGTCGAGTTACTTATACTGACTCCCAAACTAGGTAGATTTGCTTCTAGCACCATAACTTGGATTAATAGTCACTGACAGAATAGACTGATACGGAATTCCGGTCAGTAAACCCATAATAAAAATTATATTCATTTTGATATTGAGAAATCGGATAGCTACCTAAATTTTAAACTTACATGTGTGTAGAGACTTTATAGTCTACCTGAGAGCACCATTTCTAGATTTAACATTAAAAGCAAGTGATGTAGAATACCGAAGTCAGGAAAATACAGACATACATTTTATGTACCTAAGCAACCGTTTTCACATTACCAGACTTTTGTTTTACGCTTAATCGTATAAATCCTTTAGGGATTAAGAATGGGTTATAAAGTCGTTCAAAGACAGAGTTCGTGTACTGGATGTATCAAATGCACCTGCGGCTGATGTTTTCCTAACTACATTCAATATACTATAATGGCTTATTGTTATTTGGATTAAATTAATTGCATTTATGTTGCACTGAGTTTATGTGTTAATTCTCATGAATAGGAAGATACCTATCTTTAGACTATTTATATACTCCTTTGATTCCTATTCGTCTGTTAGCTTTCCCACTTGCTTCTGTAAACGGCTAATTGCTTAGTTACTTATTTTCTAGTAATACTTTGACACAATTAATATGTAAGCGAGAACATCCAATTCATTCCTACCTTCCTCGATTATGAAAATAACTGTGAATAAATTACTGTTATAATAAAGTCATTCATTATTTCAACAAAATATTTCAGTTTTAACAGGATGTAAATTCATTGGAACAGTTGCATTCTACTGATATCCTGAAGCAATCAGTAACAAGTAGTCATTTTCAGATTAACTCACGAACTGAATATATTTAGACAACAGAAAATGTTTTGTATATGCTTTCCTCTAATTCTCCAATTCAAGCATATTTGATTACCTACAATTAAACAACTGTCAAATTATTAAACAAAGAGTTTGTAGTTTGTAGATATATTTATAAATGTAGAGCAAATATTCAATTGTAGATACTTCCCTGGACTTTGTATGAAGAGGCACTTTCCTGTTAGTAGAATAAACGAAGGGGTGCAAACCATACGACATACAGTTACATTAATGTTGAAGGAAGAATTATAAACGCATTCTGAGTATTTCTATATCTTAACTGAGCTTAGCAAGTTGGATAGGAGAGAAAGACAATCGAATGCATGTCCAGAAACTAGAAGTGACCTAGATTTAGACCATTTCCACATGTTATGCTTTTTATATACAACATTGATCTATACATATGTCTATTCAATTATGTGCGTACTCCCGTGTGTCCGTTCTGTTTAGTAAACAGATAAGCCATTTGTAGACAGACAAGTAAGCAGACAAATACAAATGAACGACTTCAAAGTATTATCCTAGTAGTATAAGTGGCTATCGTCACAGATGATTCGGCAGATTGTCCTGATCTAGGTATAATATTAATAATAATGATCTTGACTTATTTTTGTAATAAAATGTAATATTTCTTACTTACCAACCTTGTGTATACATAAATATATATGTGTACAACCGTGTCTTCGTTTAATTGTCGTCTGTTATCTGACATGTTTGACTACACTAATCACTAATTTTATCGCTTATAATATCCCTCTTTGTGTCCATAGTTTATTTAAGATGCTCTCAGTTTGCCTTTTTTCTTTTTAAAGTATCCACACAAATGCACAGAGTAAGCGTTGTCAAAACTCAGAGTTTAGCGTTACTTAATGTTACATATAGCTTAACGACATTATTAAGAGACAGGAATGGATTAAAATTACTACCCGATTAATTTAATTGGCAATTATTCCGGATGGATTAACCATACATATATTTCGGTTCCTGAAGTTACGTTATTTCCCCAATTTCCATTCAAATAAAATATTCACAAACATATATGTCGATGCATTCATACTGTTGAGGTATAGCTCACTAAACTAATAAATGCTGAGCCTTTTAATATACATGTTAACTGGCAGTTAAAACAATCCATGTACAAAGGTAATGAACATAAGGAAGCACTTGACTGAATATAAGAAAGTTGGAAATAAAACTTTCATTAACACAAATTAGATAAGATTTGAAGAGAATGAATTTACGCATTGACTGGATCCAACAACCGTATTTTCGGTTGACAATAATACGGACGGTTATTCATATACTAAAATTTATAAACTGCGTAGTTCTATTAGAATTAGCACTGAGGTAAGCTACGTGTGTATGTGGTTCTTTTATATGATAAAATAATAAAATATAACTGGGTTTAAGATAACTGTGTGATCAAAACGTCAGTTTTTCGTTAATCAGCAGAGAGTGCACAAACCAAAAAATGTATTTAGTAACAGAAGTAACGAAACATTTTAGGGCCTATTAAATCTAGAAAAGTGATTTGTTGTTTAAAGTTTATTTTTAGTTATCGGGTCTTATTACTGTAGAGACACTGCTACATAAGCTTATATGAATAAATATTTTCTGAAGGCTTCTTTCATAGCCGTATAAGTACCTAGTAGAAAACTAATCATCTACAAATGTGAATATAGAAGTCTTAGTTCTCATAGCAATATGAGCAAGTCATGCAACAGAAATTGATGTCTATTTAAGCATTATTTAGTAAACCATTATTAAAACGATTGCTTCATGTATTTACCAAAAACGCAGTAAAATAAAACGAAAAATGATTGATCTATATGTTCAGTTCAATCAGCTTAATTTGGAGTATTCAGCATAAATGTATTTTTCCTAGTAAATGTAAATATTCTGAAGACTAGATGAATGTATATTTACTGGCCATTCTGTATGATATAAGGCAAAAGTCATTCATTTTGATGGTGAGTGTAAAATATTTATAAGCAACTTTCTCAATTTTGACTTAAGCATCTTTAGATGATAATGTTCGCCATAAGTATATTATGACTCAATTTGTTTAACATCATATGGTACACGCAACTTGAACATTTGTTTTATTCAACGTATAATAAAGTAAGATGATCTTTTTAATAAATAATTAATATGATAGATTGGTCATTGTGTGTATACCGGATTCAGTTACAAAGCCTTTTTGTACTAAGAAATACTCTTACAACTATATCAAACACTGTGTTACTTAAATGTGGAAATATGAAAATTTTTAAAACATCGATAGAAAATTTGGTGTCATCCGCATTGTTTCCGATATTTATGTGTTGTATACAACACATTCATTCACTTAGTGTACAAATACTGAGTAATTTTGTCTAGGGATTTCATTGCAAGCCTTAGTGTTTATTATACCCATGTTTTTCAACCGACCCACTGGGCTGCTTCAAATAAGATGCATTCAAAAGTAGACAGTTAAAATGAAATATTTAATCAACATGACACTGAGATAAGCAGCATTCCTTCTATAAAGTGAAATTAAAAATGACCGAAGTGCTGGATATAGCATAGTTAGTCAATATTGAAGACATTACAAATACGTTAATTTTGTTTAATTAATAGTGAAACACTAGCAGCAGTTTGATATAGTCAACTGTCTTTTCCGATGTCTCGAAAACAATTAATATATAATTAGTTAAAATATGTCTTGTAACATTACATACAAAACACAATATAAATCACTTACCGATATGGTTTCTCGCCTGTATGTATTCTTTCATGTTGTTGTACATGACTTAGTTGGGTGAAACGTCGATCACAATAACGACATGCATATGGTTTTACACCGGTATGAATACGACGATGTTGTGATAAATAAGCACATGTTGAGAATTGTCTACCGCATTGTTCACACCGATATGGTCGAGGATCTTGTTTATGTGTGGCTGCATTATGTGCAGATAGATCATGACGTGAGAAACAAACCTAATTTAAGAAATAAGTGAATAATAACAGTGATAATAATATAATATTTATGAGGAATAAAATTTATAAAATTACATTATTTGAAGTAAATTAAAAAAATAAGTGATCTTAAATATGCAACTACAGTGATTTAAAGTAGTTGATAGCTCTAGGTTCTAATCTATTTAGTTACTTATAAATAAAACGCACTTATGATCCTAAAGGAATCGACGCTATCTGCGACATTTGAATCTTTTGGTGCGCAAGATATCAAGTAACTTAGACAAGTTGCCTCATTAGAATTTGATCGATAAAAGCCGATTTTCATCAAGAATTAGAGAATTGCGATATCAGTAACTACCTAGTGACCAATCAATATAAAGTATTACTTCAAGCTTTTTACTAGTCAGTACAAATAAATAAATAGCTTTTTAAATCCAGCAAACCTAAGTATAAAGGTTCTTTTCTAGTAATTCGGTACTTCACTGAGATTGGTTAATTCAACATAATAATCGGAAGATGAGTGAGATTCTCTGAAAGACTGGATTGTAATCAATGTTCAGGAAATTCTTCTGGCCGTATTGTGTTCTATATTCAATTTTTTAATGCAGAAAAACCTATACTTTTTTAAAACAGGCACTTATTGTGATACACTTAATTGCTAGATTGAGCCGAGATTATTTGCAGCAAATTACATTATCATGAAATATTTGTTTAATGGTTTCCTAATTTACGTTAATGTCGAAGATGACGTCAATCCATCCCAATATAAATTAATTTACAGTTGCACAAAATCTTAGCAAAAATTCATGTTTTCATTCATTTAAAAGTAACCTACTGATAGAAAATTACGAGGACAAAATACACTAAAATCGAGAAAATCTTGATTATGACAAGCAGAGAAATATGGAATGCACTCTTTATCCTCATTAAAACTCATTATTTATTTGTACCTGGACCTCAGCATTAGTGTTCACATCGAGACTTGAACCCAGCAAACTACTTGAAATGTCAGCGAACTGTCTCTTAAACTCATGGGTCCAGATAATCATTAATTTCTAAAATTATCTGTAATGATGGTCGACACCAGTGAATATTGATAATATACATTAATTACTTCAGTACACAACAGCTTGAAATATAAATCAGTCATAAGAAATACTTTTTTCTAGATTAGAAAGTTGATATATCGACCTTGACATTTGTTACCCGTTGGCGAAAGAAAAGGTAAACAAGCGATGTATAACATTTGTGTAGACGAGACAGTGACCTATATGTAGCTTCTCCTACGTGACTGTTTATGGTTGTGTTAGCATAATCTTGCTTGTTCTAATTCTGGAGCTTGGTTGGTAAATCAGATTTAGTGTCATATGATTCAGCATTCGAGTAGCATCGTATTATTTAGTCGTCAAATTGTATACTACATCATACTGATTACTATTACTACTACCCATATAATATTGTATAGATGGATAAATATATTATTACTATTATTATTATTATTGTTATTATTAAATCGTGAATTAATATATTTTTTCCCGTTACGATAAAAATGGCTTACCTAACTAATCTATCTGTATTCAGTTATTAATTAAAACTCTTGTGACTTTGTTACTAGGTAATTGGAATTAAATAACATCTTCTCAGATCAATAGGAAAAACTTGACAACAAAGAGATATCCAAGGGAAGAAAATGTACCAAAAATAGTAAAGGCAACAAATTAGAGGTTTTCTTTTATTTTCCCGGCAAATAATTAATCTTACTTGATTTTGTACTATAATTCGCAAATATATAGGGTCTCCTACTAACTACTGTAAACCACCCTATACAAAAAATTGTAGGCAATCTGAAGTCACTTAGACTAGCGACCACACTGAAACTAAATCAGTAGAATTCGACTTACAAAAAGTAATAGAAAAACATGATATTGTCATTAATTAATCCTTCATAATATTAGCTTATAACATGCAATTATTTCAATAAGCTTTTTTGCTATCTTCATTCTTCGCAATTCTCAACATTTATGACATCTGTTCAAAATGACAGTATTTAAAATATTTCCTCCCTGAACAAATTTGAGTTATTTCTTCAGAGACATTCAATAGATGGAAACAAATATTAAAGCATGTAATGTACTGAGAAATAGTTATAGAAAGACTTAAGTTGAACATTCAGAGATTACATCTGAAATTGTGTGTATGATGTTTGAAGAATAGTGATACTATCCGGCTACGTAAACAAAAGTAATTGGATCGGAACTCAAATGTGGTTAAAAAACAAACACTTTAAATGCTAAGCCATTCATAAATTAACAACAAATAATGTCAACATTATTAATATAATGGATGCCTAGTTAATACTGTTTGAGTCAATCATAAAATATAAGGTGCAATAGATAATTTAAAAAATTATCTATTACAAAAGTGAATCTCTTAGTGATTGTGCTTTCCACGTAATACATAGATAATCACTAAGTGCCAACTTTGGATGCTCGTCAATATAGCCAGCCCACTGAAATAAAATCAGTTGTTTCCATGTAATTTAAACATAATTAGACTTCACTCGACACTGTCGATTCATTACATTCAAACAACTTAGCAACATGTTACATATCTTCAGACTACAGCCGACGGCCACTTGCTTTAATGCAGTTAAATGGGGTCTTACATAATTTTCATGTTGGTAAGCTGTTCGAATGTAGTGAGTTAAGAATATCCGAATTCTAGCTTATCGGTTCTAATTACATATGAAATACTTAGCAACATGCCGGATAGTCAAAGCATCAAATTAGACCACTTTAGTTTTTTGAACATATGTTTTTGTCATGATTCACCAAACTGTTAACCTAACCAGATTAACTGTAATAACGGGCTATACGAAAAATATGTGCATAAGAATGTATGCTTGCTTAATGATGGTACAATAGAATTACTAGCAAATTAGCAGAAAGTTATGACCCATTAATTTGTTATATTCATAGGCTTATGAATAGTATTTATGTAAAATGCTCCGACAAATCAATTCCTTCATTTATTCATGCACAACGTAGAACCCGAGATGTATGCATATGGGTCCAAGTTGTCACACCACATTAGCACAACGAGATCAAATTCACAGGATTAACATAACAGTCTAATTCAACATAAAGGAGTGAAACTATAAAATGTATGAAAGGTCAATAGTACTTAGGATTATGACAAAGATTTCTATAATCAAAGATCTGGGAGCCTAAAAATATCTCCTATTTTCTTACTTCGTACCCATATGTCAAAACAGAGTGAATTACTGATCAGTACACTTGATCTTTTGCTAAAAGATGGATATCTACGCCGAAAGTGACGTAGATTGATAATAGTCAAACGAGCTTTTTGAATCAAGGCTGAAATTTCGTCAGACACCTATCTGCCACGAGTGGTGAGATTTACGAGATAACTCAAGTGGTCAACGTACTCAGTTGCTTCACTCCCTATGACTACTCTAGGCGATGATGCAGACCTAATAGCAGTTTATATATTTAATGTGATACGAATAATGTAAAATGGAATCAATTAATTGATGATTTCATTATATTTACATTTGACTAACTCCTAACTAAACATGATCCTTCCATCTAAATAAATATATCATAACCTTGACGTTATCTATAAAGTTTTCAATGTTCATTAAGTAAGCTTTATCCAGCATTTTGGTTCATGTGGTACGTTAGTAAGAGATGTTAGAGTGCAATCTACACTAAAGAATTCATCTGAAACATATGCACTTCTATTTGCTAAATGGAGTATAAATATACTGCACGTTACAGCTTAATGTGAAATCTTTAATGTAAATTACACTCTAATATGCAAAACTTGCCCTCTAAATGAGTGGAAAATTGATTGGAAGTGCTGATTTTAACATGCTTATTGAACATCAGGAACGTTTCCTATATTCTTAGCTGATCTGGTTATACACTAAAAACAATATTGTGTAGAATGTGAATACAAAACACTTACCGTATTACATACTTCATTATTGAGTACTTAGTTTATTAGAAACTGATAACGGTGATTAATAATAACTATCTAATTAGTTAAATAAGGCTTATTTTGAAAAAAAAACATCAGATGATTGCTTCATTTCATTTAAACACGATGGCAACAATATCAGTAAATGTATCGGGATTTAATATTAAACATCCCGACACAATACAAAAGCAGTCTTTATAGACTTGACAACTATCAATGCGTTTAAAGTAGTCATAATTTGAAGTATTTTTTTTATAAAAAGCATTCGTTATGCATGAAAACATTTGGTTTTTGTTTTGGAATTTCTACCACCATAGTTAATTAAATACACGCATACAGGAATGAACAAACATGAATTGTCTTTTTTCTCCTAAAGATTCTGAACTAGATATAGACCACCGTGATGTAATAAGTAGCAAAAAAATCAGTTAACAAGCTTAATTCTAAAGAACGTAGTGAAGACTATATTTCGTCATTGTTTAATATTTGAGTTGATATTAGGTAAGTAGATATATAGACTATTTATTAGATTGTGCGGTGATTACTGTATTTGATGGCTTTTATAATAAGCACATGATTTCATTGCTAGCTCTGATATGATAGAATAGTTATATTATCAATAGACTAATTTGATTATGACATGTTTATAAGACACTGGTTATACATCTGTGTGGCATATATATATATATATATATATATATATATATATATATATATATATATATATATATATATATATATATATATATATATATATATATATATACGGTGTCATGACGACGATGATGGTAGCATGATGACGCATCTAACCCAGGTGTATACCTGCATACATACAACATCCATATGAATGTTTATCAGCCTGTTCAACTGAATTTACGCGTGAATGGTAGTTTGGCAGTAATAGGGTAAGAGACAACCGGAAATTAAATTATGACTTTTAGTCATAATTCCAATTATTATTGAAGTAGGCAAAGTATGCAGTATTATTAAATCAACTAAAACTAAGAAGTTTATTTCTATCCAAAAGAATATACTTAAAATCTTACGAAGAGTCGTAATCATCAATTGCAGTCATAAAACAGTGAACTCATTTCGAAGTTACCAATTACAGACTCGATTCCTAATGGAGTCATAGATCTGTTCAGTGAATGGTGAGCCCTATACTGGGACGAAACAGCTGTATCTAGTGCTTCCTGATCCTCAGTCATTGTTTGAAATAGATCAATGGTCTGTCATATGGAACTTCAAACTCAATAATATTCATAACACATAATAATCAACTTATTTATTGATCAGTGTTTTTGTGAAGGGTTATTTTGTTAAAGAGAGAACAACTACTTGTCTTTTCTTAGTTACAGACCCTGACTTACTGATAAATGTCTTACTGTAGAAAGAAATTACCGAACTAAATGATGTCACCAATAATGAGCATTGCATACATGCAAACCAGGTTAGGGTTAGTACGATGTTGATTAATCTAGAGACTAGATCATGAAGAAAACATCCGAATAAAACGTAGATCATCAAGGAGATATTAAGAAACTATATTGTTAAGCCATTACAAATAAAAATTGACACGTTTTGTTGGGTTTTTATTTGACGGTTATAGAGTCACTTAAGATATCTCACCATCTTGTGACATTTTACATACTATATGATCTAAAGAACAAACTTTCCAGAAGTTTATTTTCATAAAAAATGCTGGTCGATTTTGAGCTTAACAGTGAAGTCATATGGAAGAGTAAAAATGGATACAAAATAGATATTAGTTAAAGATTCGACAAATGAACCAAACATTGCAAAACTACTTAATATTTTAGATGTTTGTATTCATCACAGATGGATGTTGGTTAGATACATCTGAATAACAGGGAGTACTGGACAACTATTCCGTCCTAGTATGAGACTCCTTAGCAGTGTCAATCCTCGATTTCACAATGTAGTCGAACCCAGTGTCTTTTCTTAGGTGGGCGCTTAACCGTCATCGCGCTACATCAAAAACTGATAAAAGTAAGAATTCTACTATAAGAAATTGGGTTAGTGGTGTTGATAGATAAGAGTTTTCTGTAAAACCTGAAAATCCTGAGTTCAAATCCCAGCAAAATCGAGGTTGACCATTGCTAGGGAGTCCCATACTGAGACGAAACAGCTGTTCAGTACTCCCAGGATTTCACGAGTTCTCAACCGACATTAATCTATGACGAATACAAACCACTAGACTTAACACCCATCACCACAAAACCATCTCAGTTTAACTACTTAATCTCTTATTAAGAAAAACCAAATCATTAAGCAACCTAACCAAAGGCAATTGCATGAGATTTATGCACAGTTTGAAAAGGAATTTCTATCATTAATTTATTTTAAACACAGGAAAATAAGAATAATTCTTGTTATATGAAGTAGGGTAGTGTATTTCAAATTAAGTTTTCAATTTAATTAAACAAGGTATTTCCATTAGTATGGCGTTACACTATTCTTGAAGAAAAAATGTAACTTCCATTTTTATAATTATGATATAATTAGTGACAGAGAAGAAGACGATGCTGGGAACTAGATGAACGAGTGTATGATTGAGTGATTAGTTAAAGAAAACTAATTCAAGTGTGTGATAAGCAGAGAAAATATAACATGACTCTTCTGTTGATGTTCAGTTCATATATTTGTTTTTCTTTTAGTGAACAGAACAAATCACGGCAATTGAAATTTATTTTGTCTGCAACGTTCACAAAGTGTCTTGTATTCATCGTTTAGTGAGTACTTTATAACCGAATATAAATTACGTTAAAGATGTAAATTTAAGTGTCGGAAGTTATTTGCAACTAACTTTTATGAATAAATCAGTGTAATTCAACTCAATGTGCTAAGTTATAAACATACAAAATAATGGACATTGGAATTTCAATAAAATATTTAATCAAAATTACACTCTAATATACAGGATTCATCACTTAATTGATCAGAATTGTTCAGTTCAACTTACAAAGAACATTAGAAACACTGTAGATAACTTCACTTTTCATTACACTTTGTTTATACATTAAACTGTCACTTCAAAATCGTTTTTCGTTTATTTGAACTCATTGTAAAATAATGGAGAAAATTAAGAATAACTGGTACCTGTTCTAATCTACGGATAATATTGCAAGTATAATTTAAGCGGAAACTATCGACTTTAGGTCTAAATTATAACAATAGTAAAAGCAACATCAACAATTTATTTGTGTGACTTTAAAATTTGAGATACTTATGATGAAGTTCATTCATTGACTCAAGGTAAAACTGTCATCGCGGTTTGATATGAGATATGTTACGATAAGAGTCTGTATTTATATATAAAGGAGATTAATTATCGACAAGTAGCCTACTAATGTCGACTTTTAATTGACTGAATGGATTATATAGAATTGTTGCTAGAAACCTCGATTCTTTTTTTACTTTCACTAACCTCCTCCACAGCATTAGGTAGTTGAAAGGAAACACTGTCTGATCTAGGTTTCACGTTAGTTGGAACTCATCAGTAATATGTATCTGTAGAGAGAAATGATTCTTCCTATGAGATTTGAACTGCTGTTCATAAACTTTCACTGTCTAAGAGGTTACAATAGAAGTTCTTAAACAGGAATTGACTTCCTTTAAGACTAAAACACATATCTGTTGATCACTGAGCAGCAGTCAATTACATATCTGTTAAGCTCATAGTGTTGATTTCATTTCATCCTATCAAGTCTTAGTGTGACCACTAACCTAAATAATTCAACATTTTGAGTACTATGTTTGATGTTAGTTAATCAGAAGCAGTCCTCTAGAGTCGTTTAATTTAAGTAGAAATCTTCAACTTGAGGATGGGCCGTTTAATTTTGTCACACAAGTATTAAATATAATGGACATTGACACAAAACTGATCAGTTTAATAAATAAAGTCGATATAAATGAAAAGTTTTTTCATTTTATTTAGACTACATACCTAAAATAAAAACGAAGAATTTGAGACCTCTAGACGCATGTAAACAAATATACAACTAGGACATCTACCTGTAATAAAGTACATACATAAATTCACGTGTGTGAACATACATAGTCGCTGGTATACACTGCATATTTATCTGTATGCACGTCTATACACACAAGTAAATCAGATCAATACCAATATGAACAGATTACAGAATGTGTTATCGTCAATTTATCACCATTTGTGACTAGGTTAAAAAGGAATCAATCACTTTAAATCGTTTAACAAGTTCGTTTATTACAGAACATTTGTATTTTATAATAGTGAACATGGAGGGAGATATTAGATATACACGGCACCAAATGATGTCAAATAAAACCGTTATGGCTACTATAATTGACTGCTGCTGTCTCCTTTCTTTGTGTTGATGTTAAATTCCTAATTGGCGGACTGTGTGGTCTCGTTTATTGTATGTATACAGGAATGCTTGAAATACAGTACGATTTTGTATGGTTGATTTATCAGTTACTGTTCTTTTTATCCCGGCTTAGGATTGAGTAGGCATCTAGCAGATATGCAGGAACCAGCTAGACACTCATTGATGTTCGTTATTGTGATTTCTTGAGGACAAAGTCACATCAACCAACTGGTTATATCCTTATCATTGAACGGCTTTTATATGTCGTTATAACATCTGACATATTACAAATTAATTTATTATATAACTGGAATTCACTCCAACTGAAATTTAGATAGTCTTGACTCCGTACATTAGAATGGCTTAGTAACATCCCAAATAACCAAAACCTTTCATTAAGCAGTTTGAGAATCAAATCTATGAATAGGAAAATCATTTTGTCGCAAACTAGGTCATTTTAGACGTATTAAATTTTATAGTCTGACCAGCTCTAACAAGCAACATGTCTGCTTGCCTACTTCGATACCAGTTTTATATTTGTGTAACTATTATGTATACAGAAATTTAAGATGTTTGTTTGTTTGTACATGAGTGTTTATTTGCATGTACGTACGGACATGTCCATGCATGTCTACTACTCATTACAGTCAGTAATAAGTTTCAAAAATGCATTGAGATCAATCCACTTTAACTAACATGTTTATTAAATGTACAAATAGGGACCAGTTGACGAGAAAATGAACAACTGATTAGTTGATGAAATATGGTTGTCATGTATCGTGCTTTGAATATACTTATAAATAATGTATACGACATAATAACACGTTGCTTTAACCAAACTCCATGGAACTTAGTACCAGTACATGCAAGTTACTTTCCATTACTGGGATTGTTTCACTTAAATTAATTTAAGTTCCAATCACATCAGTGACTCGATCAGACTATGCTCCAGGAGACTTTTGGAATAAATGAAATTACCTATAAACGAATTGAATGAAAATCCTCATATTTGTCAGCTAGATAGTATTGTGTACAATACTAATGTGCATAAACTGTTTGTATGACAGTGAAGTTAATTTGCTTCTTTTCAGAAAAGCGAGTTGATTGAAAACGAGGAAATTTTAGTTGAATAGGTCTTGAAAATCGATTTCAAGTTCGTATATTGGGTATTAAGGACCATTTAAAAGTAAGGCATTTTATGGGACGTTACAAGTTATGTACCTTGATTCAGAAACTGTAACTGGAATTTTTAATTAGATTGTTAACCAAATATTAGATGCATCATAGTCTAACATATGTACAACTAGTTTATAGACATAGATTTACTTTGGTGTAGTTTAACAATCAATTCTTCGTGAAGGGTTTCTTTGGCTGAATAAAAATTGGATAGAGTAAAATTTTAACTGAGGATCAAAAATGTAATTCTCTGATAGTATAAGACATAAAGGTCATGAGTATTTATTGCTATGGACTTTTAAATTAGTTTAGAATAGTTGTTCAGTTGATATCCACCCGTGATGAGCACCATTTACAAGCGAAATATTTGAAGAAAAACTATAAATCGACATTTTTATCCTCATTAAAATTACTATTTACATACGGATTAACAATTTGCAAAGCATATACAAGGTTGGACATAGCATAAATAGTATGTATCAGTTCAGGTCGCTAGAGCACATCAAAGCAGCGAGATCTATACCATAGTTATAATAGTAGTAGTAATAATATGAGTGTCGATTAAAAATGACTAAGCATTCAACAACATTATAATAATAAATAAAATATTTTTATGACACAATTATTCTTCAGTAAATAAGAAGTGACTAACCTAAATTAAAAGAAGAAAGTCATAGGTTAATGGTATATATGAAACCTTTTCAAGTAAAAGAAACAGAAGACCATAAGGAAAAGCAAAAGTTACTTTACCAATTCTGGCAGTTCGTGATCAGTGGGTGACCATAAATTATCACACGTGGTAAAGTACTCGCATTTTAATGGCTTATGTCTCGTTCGTATTATCAAATACTTTAGGAGAAGAGGAACTGAAAAAAATGGCTTGAGTCATTTAACACGTCTCAATAATCACACAGAATTTCCGGTCATTTTCCATCCATTTGATGGACGCGTATTGCAACACAAGCTCCGTTCAGTATTTCATTTCAAGCGTCTAAATTTTTGCCAAACATTTATAAGAAAATGTCAACGTAGCATATTGCAATACTCCAGATGAAAGTACAAACATAGTGAACGTTAAAACACTGTATTTAAATCTTTAAAACATCTGCTTAAAATCTAACACACACGAATCAAATGGACGGGAAATGTCCGTGAACGTTGAGCTCAGCACACTTGTTGAATATTTAGAACAATGAACATAACCTTGTCGAGAAACCCAGTTACCTAGGGTTGAATTTATGTTAATAACTTCTGGAACTAAGTAAATCTTTTAAATCGAAATAATATTTTATACAAAATCATTTTACTGCCAGATCTAATTACTAATTTGCCACCAGTTTTAAGAAATTTGTCCACGCGTAGTCACTTAGCTTTGAGGTTAGGTTTTCGTAAACAAACATTAAAGTTGTTGAATACTAAGTTCTTGTTTTCCTTACTACGAACTAGAAATATCATTCTTCTTATTGCACAGAAACACATTTTAAACTTAAAACAATTTGTCCCTTTGATAAATTTGGATAATGCAATAAGAAGACGAATTTTATCAGAGCTATGTGATATATTTGCGCAGTACATTTCGAACAATGTGATCACACATATAAACAAATGGACTCGAAAGGAGAAATAAAAGTACAGGATAAACAACCCTCATCGTCTATCGCTAAACACTTAGTTGAGACAGGCCACATAGTTGATATCAAATCAGCCTTTGTGGTGTTGTATAAAAGTGCTTTAGGACGTATACTAAAGTTTGTTGAAGCCTTAGCTATACGGAAGTTCAAACCCCCCTTGCGTGTTCAAAAACAATTTGTACTTTCCCTCAACCTACCTTGGTAGAGTGTTACTTACATTGTAATCTTTATTATCTTCGTTTACTTATCTTTGTCTACTTAGCTTATACTCTTAATTGTCTAGTGACCTTTATTTTTTCATATATAAATGCCTTAACAAGTGTATGTGTGATCAGATTGTTCGAAATGTACTGCGCAAATATATCACATAGCTCTGATAAAATTCGTCTTCTTATTGCATTATCCAAACATTTTAAACTGATTAATACATCAAATTTCTTCAAGGATAAAACGACTTGTTAGAGTGGTTGAATATTTATGTAATCAGTTACAAAGTTCAACATTCTTGACCAACTTGCTTAAGTGAAGCAATAATAGACAAATTTTTTAATCATAATAAGCGTAAACGTAAATCCATAATGCCAGTGTTAAAATGATCGTCATTTTGAACTATTAATCCGTATTCTTGGTATCCTGCTTAATCAAAATCTTCGAGAAGACTATAGCGTTATATACGGTTTTTACTGGACACTAATTGGGCTGAAATCAAGAAGGTCAGTTTACAGCAGAGATTACAAATAAGACAATAAGTAGTTAACATATAGTTCTATCACTATGAGTTTGTCGTTAGGTCTAACTTTATTGTAATATGTTGATGCAACTCAGGTGGTTTATAACACTTAGAACGATGTCTATAATCTGCCGTTATCACATATTCGTAACTCAAGAAGCTTTTAACCTTCCGACTTCATTCTTATTCTTTAGATATTATCAATTGTAAACTGAATAATACACAATTATAGCAACTATAAAATGTGAATAATTTTCGCCGTAGTTTCTTTTAGTTTCAATCATTTATGGTCGAAATAAGAAGGTCATGTCCACTAACCAGTTCACAAGTATGTGTACAGACAGACATTAAGCTTGAGACGTATAGGTTTGAAGAGTGAGAGTGATAGGAATACAGACATGAAGGTATCATAAAAAGTAAGACTAAGCTGTCACAAAACATAACATAAATATAAATATATTTTGTATACAATTAAATAAATGTGTATAGACATAACTATTTCTGCACACACATGTGTATGTCCTTATTTCCGTGTAATTGTTCACAAACAAATGTGTAAGTCGTTTATAAAAGGGTAAGTGCAGTAAAGTACATACTTATTGTGTTTTTGTAGTGCATGTGTGTATTCTGGTTGATTTATTCGTATTGATGGAGTTTTTCCATTGCTCTTCATCTAAACAAACGTTCCATTGTATATTTACAAGTATTTTTCTTTAGGAATATACAACTGAATTCATCAGTCATTACACTGAACTATTTGTCTGCTGTACTAGACATAGATAATAAAACTTTGAATAAATGAAGTGTAAGTAGGCACTAGGTGAAATCAACAAATTTTAAAAAGAAAAAACCAATTTACGACATCTACAATAAGTTAATGTAGGTGCTTATGATCTGTATGATGTATATTTATCGTTAAATTCAGTAGGAATTTCCAACCCAAAGTGATAATATTGATGAAGAATTAGTATTCCTGGTAATAATTTCTAAATTAACAAATAGTTGTTTACAACAATAAAAAGTAACAAATGAATCGATTGATATCATACGAAATAAAGGTTTTTAAAGTATGTTTCTATGATGCAGTTCCATGATCACCGAAAATCACTTCCACTATGCTATTCATGAACATTCAGCATATTTCACTGACAGGTCGTAGTATATATATATATATATATATATATATATATATATATATATATATATATATATATATATATATATATATATATAATGACTTGGATCTCCATAATTCATATCTATGCTTCTAAATCTGACCTGACGTATAAGACAATGCCGCATTGAAACATTGAGGAATTTTAGTGCCTCCTAACCTTATGCTTAAAAATAGAAGAATTAAAGTTGTGAAGGATTCAAGACAAGTTTTCTAAGGACTATTTTGATTGTGTACTTGTGTAACAATTAAACTTAACTATTATTATATAGCCCAAATTGTAAACTTTTACCGTCACCATGTTTATTATTGTCCACGAACTACGTTTAATTAATTATGTACTTGTTATTCAGTCGTGCATCACTAATACTCATATTTTGTGCTGACGTAGTGTTGCGCCATCAAAAAAGGACTAGGTATTTATTTGTGTGATTGTTTAAGAAAGAGATTTAAATGACGCAAGTTTTCACATATTCTCATCTTCTGCTTGGGGTTGTTTAGGATAAAAAGAATCTACACACACAAAGAAGAGTTAAGATTGCCTAATCAATGTTATAGGATTGTTGTGTTAATTGGTAACTATAATGTCATGATTTATTGGAAAGCTCGATTTTGTTATTAACCAACAGAGATCTACTGACTTCAAGTCGTGATAAATACAACTTTATAACACTAAAATACCAGCAGAAAATTATCGAAATTATTAGTGTAGAATTATTAGTTGAGTAATAAAATATTTATTTGTAAATGATGATGTAGAACGTATACATTTATTTGTTGTATTAAGTGATTTCATTTCATGTATTAATACGTGAATCGTATAATTTAAAATGATTTTATAAAAAAATATGACGAAGTCAATTAACTAGACGTGAATTTGTTAAAAATTTCAGTTATCTACTAATGTGTATATTAACATAAACTGTACTTCATTAGAACATTCACAAAAATATCTTTGAAGTACTTAGTTAGTGTTCACATTATATTATATTTATCTATATATGTACGTTATTTTAGTGTTCAGAATTTGAACTATAAATCATAGGTTAACTTGAGTTCAACAACTACTGAGAATCAAAATACAAATATCACTAATGGTAACGAATATTGATAGTGGGTTGTCACTAATTAACTGAAGTGCCAGATGAGTAGTCTGAAGTTTGAACATTTGCTGCGTGATCTTAAAGTCCTAAGTTCAATCCCTGGTCATGGGGTTTTAGGTGTTCAATGTCGAAGTGTCTTTACTAGAAGGAACCATCTATCCAGTAGTTTCTGGTCTTAAATAGTTGTTTAGCCATGTATGCGCAGATTAAACCTGCATGTATGTGGAAGTATCATGTATCATGAAATATCCTATTTCATGATAGTGAATAACGAGAAAAAGTCAACCAGGATTCCATTCTATTATCACTTCAATGTCATTACTCATTACAACAAAAGTGGAAACTAATAACTATCAATATGAAATATGCTAATAGTCTATAACAAGTGAAAAAAATATCAGCATTATGTAACCACGTATTAATAGAGTATCAGCAGATATTATTTATAATTAGCTTAATATGTCCTTCATTCTGTCAAAATATGATAACTCAGTGGTTATAGTTATTTTACCAAAAGTTAAAAATTAACAAATCCACATTTACTCTTTTAATTTCCTTAAACACACGTGTACCACATCGGCAATGAGACCGTCCTTACTAATAAAAGGAACTTAAAGTAGAGCTATAACTTACAGTGATGCACTAGCCATAAGACTTCAAATATTACAGTTTCAAACGGTAAAGTACTTTTGACGAGAATATTGAAGATTGTTTTGACGAGGACCTAGATAACCAATAAAGACGAAAGATCGTAGTTTGCGCCCAGCACAAAGCATTTAGGGCTGATGATTTTTCCCTATACACTAGATCGAATTTAGAATATTTAGACCTGTTGACAAACATCAGTTAGGTTGACATTAAACAGAACGTTTGAAGTATTTAATAATTGTGTTATGCTTGACACTTTCAGCAGATTTTTGGACCATAGCTGTAGCTTAAAGTATTGATTCATTAAATACTGCACTTTTGGCCCTGATGTTTCATTTGCAAGCTTGCTTTCACCCAGTAAGTCGTGAAGAGCTACAATGACATGTTTACACTGGACAGTCAACAATAACACTGGAAGCTTGATATAAAACCTCTGACGAAATATGAACCTTACTATGTAGTATTCACTGACTGAAAGTGTTGGATTTATTACGCTTACTATGTACTGAAAGCGTAGTGAATAATATCATCTAATTTGTCACCAGAGTCAAAATTTAAAGGCTTATACTATGTTTTAAAATTTCATTTCATTTAGTATACGTCACAGTTATCACTGATGTCGTTATTATTAATGAAGTCAATATCTTAATTGTAGTTCATTTGACTTCACTGACCTTGGTCTACTTTTTTCTGCCCTCACTATACATTCAGAAACTCCATCTCGAGACCAGTCATTAGGCACAATACGCTTATGTTTGCAAAAGTTGGAACTCTATTATATAGGAATGCTGTAAATGCCATAACATTCCTGTCAAATATGAAGCGTGAAACAAACTGATTTTTTACCCTAAATCAATTGAAATCGTGTTTAGGAACAAGGTATTTAATGCTTACTTTAAATATTTGGCTGGTAACACGTTAAAATAGGCTTTATGCTACAACAGATTTTGTCAATATCTTACTGATAATTTTAACAAACCATATTAAATAATACAGGAATTTAGTGTAAACAATAATATGGTTATTGATAAGTAACGTTACTAGCCACTATTTACTCTACCAATTTAAGAAAGATAACATATGATGAGTTCAGTCTATGACTACCACTTTGTTATAAGAATATTGTATTTAAGCAACTTGATTAGGGATCATGTTACCTTTCCTAAGTGCTGGTCAATCTACAAAGATAGCCATCATTATTTGTTATAATTCCTTGTAAATAGCAAAACTTTCTGATGAGTCTGCGTTCTATGAGCTAGATAGTTTTAATCATGACGTTTTCGTTGTCTTTCCAAAGCTCACATTATAGCAAATCTCATGTTTTAGTCTGACGTTTTGTGATGATACTGTAATCTGAAAAGTTTAACAACTACACTATTTAACTCAAAGAAAGTTTAATTATTTGCAAGAAATTGTACCAAACAATTACAATTATATCTATAGCATGATTGGCACTTATAAAAAGATACTTTGATCCTAAATCAATTTAAGTTTAAGACAACAATATTAACAACTAAAACGTATGCGTACACGCATGCATATCACATCGACGTAAATATAAACATTTCACTTACGTCATCTGTTATATTTATGCATATGATTTACATTTATACATTGCATAAAACTTAATAATCTGAGTGTTGTTCTCCAGCACATTAGATACACGTACTGTGTGTAATTCAACACTAATCTAGTTTTCAGACAAAGTTGTTGTGTTTGACGATTTGTGGAATTTAACACCCTGTTTAATTCTAAAACTAACTTGTGTATATCTTTAGTAGAGTCATGCACACTGATACATACACATAGAAACATCAAGTGTATAAATCGAATTATTAGTTTGGACTATTTACAGTGAAACCGTTAAGTGTAACAAGATGGGTAGTATCCATCCTGTTGACGGTAGTTTAGTTTATTTCAATAATATAAAACGAACCTTTAATCATACAAATGGGCATAGGTTAAAAGACAGATTACATATGTGTTTGTAAGCCGAGTTACCTTCTTAATATACTTGCATTTAAACGTTCTGTATGTTTTAGAATACACAATTACAAATGATGAAACTACAAAGATTATCATTTAGTATTTCATGTATTTTTTTAGATAAACAACAGATTTACATGCCACTTTCGTGGAAGACATGTACACATCGTAATCTGTCTTTTAACCTATGCCATATACATACATAGAATTATAATACTTACACATTGAAATTGAAGTCTTCTAGTCAAAAGATGATTATGATGATGGTCTTCCATATGAACGTTTCTTCTATAAAAATTTACTCAAATATTTTTTGTGTGCATAGGTAAATTTTTTTGATGTAAAAAACGATATATAAAGACCTATCAGAAATATTTGAATGAACACACATGATCATGCAGTAAATCAATTTGTAATATGAAATAGCTACCGTCAAAAAAGTCTATTGGTTGTAATATTAAATCTAATTAATTGCTGTGAAAATTGATGTTTACCAATCAAATTTCACATGAACACTACGATGATGGTGTTCTGCACATACCACTTTTATAGTAGTATGGACTGTTACTAACATTGAGGATTTCGACATTTTTAGTTCAGTTCCGTGTAATAATATGTCAATTTTATAGTGAGTGAGGACAATGTAAAACATTTCGGAGAGAGTAACTATTCAAAGATACAAGTTATTATTTGGTTGACCGTAGTAAATAACATTACTTAACAAAAGCCATAATGACAAATTTGATTATAAAATATTGTATCACAAACATTCATCATTGATTTTTCAAAGGGTACAACATGATGGATGTCCAAATAATGTCATAATGACTACATCCTGTGTTTATACTAGTAAATGATACAGTGGATTCAACGATATATAATTAGTCTTCCAGATTATGGAATAACAGTGTAAATGATTCTTCAAAATTATAATCCTGTCGAGTTACCGTTTCAATATTTATTGCTTTTATTTAAACGGAGTGAAAGAGTACGCATGTACACAATCATGTGTATATATATGCTAATGCATCCAACCACACACTCAAATATTTACAATAATAGCCTATGTAACAATACTTAAAGTATAGTAAAACGCGGAAGGAAATTGTGCAAACTGCTCTACAGATTATTAAAATGAATTTAAGACTAATTACGTGTAACACAATCTAACAAAGTATAGCATATCAATCTTGTGACAGATAGCAACAACATCAGTGTATGCAATATTTGAATAATTAAATAAGTAGTTATTATCTCTGTATTTAATAATTTGTGAGCATCAATGAACAAGTATGTACTTGCTTTACTTTTATATTATGTTTTATAGAACTAGTTTACTTGAAGAGTCCTGATGTGTATCATTACTTTGGATCGATTCACTTATTAAAACATTAAATGTAGACTTGTAGGTTACTTTTATTAGTGTGAGCTGCTGTTGATGTTTTTGTCTTTTGATAAATATTAGGGTATACATACATCCCCGCGAAGTTATGTTGAATAAATGGATATGCAAAATTTATCAAAAATCATAATCGTTATGCCTTATCGTTTTTACTATCAGTGATACTACCATTATATCGTTTTACAGCTATGTGGTTCTATTTAGATGTGCACATTTGATGTAGTACCTTCAACTGACATACGTATGTGCAACGAATACAACACTGCTTTATGGTTGGTGGCTGATACCACAAACTGAACGGTGAAAAGTACCATACAAGTCAGTTTCAGGGATGAGCCTTCGTATAACTATATTCATTGGCTCCATTTTAAAATCTTCATAAGTCTACTAACTAAATGTCAGATATCACAGTAATCTTTAAGGTTTAACCATCTAGCATAGTAGAAAATATATAATTATTAATATTTTGACAGGTTATTGGAAAGGAGTTTGTTAAGTCTGTGCTATTTTGACGGTACAAATTGAACGCCTACATCCAAAATATACCCTGTTCTCAACGCAAATAAATAATGTCGTATGACAAGAAACGGACCACTTCCTTTTAAAGATAATTTTACCTAGGTGTGACGTAATCATTGCTCAGTACATATTTATTATTAAGTTGGAGAACAAAGCTCAACTTTACTACGATTAACGACAGCCTTGTGGAGATCTCTTCTCAGGGATTTCACACAATCTCCTTCCTGTCCTCAGTTTATGCACTGCTAGTCGAGCTACAGATTAAAGGTGATCATATGCAAATCAACATCAGTGTATACCTGTAAACTCTCTCTTTACGTCATAGTATATATATGTATAATTCACTATGCCTTTTGTCATTGAGTATCTATAACTAAGTAAACAAAACAAATTAAAATTGATCAACAAATTATAAAAGATTATGTAACTAACATTGATTAGATGAGAAGTAATTTTAATTCCAAGCTTATTCATCGTTATTAATTAATTCATTTTATTATATAGTTAATTAATATCATTATTAAAAGTCACCTAGTTTTGGGACATTGAAAAATGTCCTATTTCTCGTTTGTTTGAATATGCGTATATATTTAGACGAGCAAAGTCACGAACATCAATAATACACATTTCACATAGACAGCATATATAAACTCTAATGTGAATTTTAAGAAATTTTTAGAGATTTAAATTCTTTAAAATGTATTGATTATTTTCATTTGGATTTACAGTCAGTGGTACAGAAGTAACTTGGGAAAGATTATGTCTTGGAGATTCTTACTATTTAATGATGGTTTAAAGTAAAATTTATGAGATAACTTTTTTATTTTAATAAAAAAACTTCATTCGAGTTATATGCACTCATAACTACATAGAGTTTCAATGACTCGCTTCAAATAACAACAGCTGCATCATGAAATTTATAATCAATTTGATTCATGTGATATAGTTCCGTCAAAATGTTAAGTAGTCGTTTGTTAATTTAAGTAAGTCTTGAGGCTTTCTGTTGATTAACTCCAATCATAGTGTTTACTATGTTGACTTAGTTGGCCAGTGTGGTAGCTTTATCGAAGGGATTCAATTAAAATAATAAGTAGATAGATATTATAATGAGCGGATTACTCAATGATCCCTTGATTTCCAAAATATTTTACGTTATTCAAGTTACAAATTCAAGCCGAAAAAAGTAACATTCTAAAGAAAGAAAGATTTCATTTTATTTAAGATTCATTTATCAGGTACAACCTCGTATACTAGCGCTTGAGGAACAGTCTAAGGTCCATGACTAGTGTTAGTATTTAGTTGCTATAATATGCAACAGGGGTTTAAATCAATGGCAGACAGTTGTTCGTCTTAATCACTGAGCCAGGATATATTAGTCAAAGGTATGACAAGACAAAAATAGTATATTGTGAAAATATAATGATGATATTTTTTATTGAAGTGAACTTAAGGTGGCGTTTCTAAAGGTCACTAATAGCTAAGTGCACTCTAAATTTCATCACAACTGGACGCATTTTGGAGCAGTTACTTAAACGTAATGAATACCAACATGAGAATAAAAAAAGAAAAGGAAACAGAGTTTAAACTAGTTACTTAAGACGAAAACTTACATGTTGGCAGATTTTACATTTATAACCTTTGGCTGGTGGATGATATGAAGTATGACCATTCGGAACGGATAGTATCGAGGATAAAGAACCTTCACCATTACACAGACCATTGATTGATAGACTTTCCTCCTGGTTAATTCCAAGAAATCTCGATTCTACACGTACAGAATTATTATTACTATTATTATTATTACTTGTAGTGGTAGCGTTATTGGTCGTATTGTTATCTTCTCTTTGACCTGTCAATGTATCATCAATAAGCACATCCGCTGAACGGCGATCTACAGCCCCTGTTGCTGCGGTTGTTGTTGATTCAGGTGAACATTCTGCAGCTCGTAGATTAGAATTTCTGAATATTAGATTACTGATTCGGTCCTGTTGTGGTCCAGATAATAAACGATTGTTACTCTTATTTACCAAATCATTACAAGCACGAGTTGATTTACCTGTTGTATGATCATTAGCTACATTTGACTCACTTGTATTCTGATTTTCCATTGAGTCTGAAAGTGGACTTTTCGGTGAAAATATAAACTGTTGTTGTTGCCCATGTGAAAGTGAAAAATTATCACTGTTAGAATGTGATCTTCTTGCATTGCTACTATTATTAGTACCAGTTGGATTTGGTTCATCCAAGTGTTTATTGCTTGCTGGTGTTGAATTATCAGGTAGCTCACTATTCAGTGTGGCTTGAAATTGCGAATGGTCACCAGTACCGCTACCAGTACCGACTACAGCAGCAGCTAAA
The DNA here is from genome assembly GCA_034768735.1 of Schistosoma mekongi. Taxonomy (NCBI): domain Eukaryota; kingdom Metazoa; phylum Platyhelminthes; class Trematoda; order Strigeidida; family Schistosomatidae; genus Schistosoma; species Schistosoma mekongi. Next base: position 71,700,891 of record CM068306.1, on the reverse strand, counting down.
GCAACAGCTGCTGGATTCCCTAAACCTTTCAAATGATGACAATGTAAATTATACGGAGTTATTGTATCCGCCTGCAATTTATTGCAATTTACAGGATTTACTACTGATTGCTGCCTATTTAAAGCATTCGTTACACTTGAATGTAACTGAGTAGAAAATTGATTAGGTTTAGCAAAACCATTGCATAAACCGTCTAAAACCATTTCATTTGTTCCTGAATTTCTTAAACTCGACTGTACATGTCGTGGAACTTGTATACCATGTGATGATAAGGATAAACCATTTGAATTGCCTAAAGTTGAATCATTTGCACCCATTATAGCAGAACTGGCTGCAACTGATGCAAAAGCTGCTATGGCTGCTGCATGATTATTTGAACCAGCTGTTGGATTATTGTTATTATTACCAGCATCGTTCAACTGCTCGTTTAGCCCAATTGTACCATTAGTGTGTTGATGTAGATGATTAGCATTACTACGTGGTTGCGCGGATAGTAGGCGTTGTGAAGTAATATGTGCACGTGCAGGGTTTATAGACGGTGAATGGCTTGGGTGACGATTACCATCATTAGTGTTATTATTATCACCTGTTTCATGATCTTGTGTTAAGTGACGTGCATCACTTAGACCAACATGTTGATGTGGTAGAATGTGTGACATATGAGCTGCATGCGCACCAGAGTAAGAGAAACGTTGACAAAAACTTTCAAATGGATCTTCAATCATACCAGGTATAGTAGCAGGCCCAGAACCAGTGTAAGATACACCTAACATATTGGAACCAGGCACAGCACTCATCGCCCCTGCACTTGCACCCATCATAATTGGTTGTGCATGTGCTCCAACTGCAGCATTCGCTGCAACGGCTGGATAACTTGCCCATGGCCAAAGAAATAATCCAGTTCTTGTCCGAGGATCAGTACCACTTACATCCATCATTAGTTCAGTTTTAATTAAAATATTGCCTTCTTTTGTTTTCAGTTGTAGTGTTAATAATCAATGCAAGATATACAGTAACTCAATATAAATTAGAATAATAATTCGATTGAAGGAAAAATACATCAAAAATACAATTGAAGTTGAATAATGTCACCGGTGTAACAAAATATATTTACTGAATACATTGACCACTTAACATGAAATACATATGATGGTTCTAATATTTGTCTATTTCATCAAATAAAATAATTATAACATTCGAAGTACACTTTCAATGATTAGTTTACGAAATGATGCGAATAGGTTGTTTACAATTGTCGAATGTGTAGATCAATATCAACGACAGCAAAAAACAAAAACGTTAACAAAGAAATGACCGGCTGCCAGTTTATTCCATGTACAAGATACGCGGTTGTAATAATAATTGTCTATAATTGGATTAGTCGTGATGGTAAACGGCAATTAATGGAGTGCTATTTTTAAAAATATGAAGTAGTTTTTATGATTTGTCTGTGTTTATTTGTAGGAAATTATCTCACAACTAGGCATAAATGGAAGTAGTGGGGTGAACTAAATAACGGCTATACAATGAAAAACACTCCATTATCACCAACACCAGAGGTTTTAAGATAGAGTAATCGTATTATTGGTAGTATTGACAATGTAGTAATATGGTACCAGTTCAGAAGTAACACGTCAGATGTAATGCACACAGAAAAAGTTGACAAATCAGGAGAGGGATACTAACAAAAACATAATATCTGGTACGTAGGCGAGAATAAGTTCCGGTAACAATAGGTCGCACTAAGTTAAACTTTGCGTTTGTCTACCACTAGCCTAATAGCCAATCAGAAGAAAGAAGATTGTTTAACTTGTACACACGAGTTTTTTTCAATTGGCTGTCTACAATAAACTGAGGCAATCTGAAAGCATGTCTTATTAAAAAAAAATTACTCTATCTCTCTCTAGTTCTTAACTTACAATGAAATGTGGACGAATAAACTAGAAATAGGACACTAGTAATTGCTTACAATAATAAATTGATATGATTGATATGATTTATCAAGGCCAATATGATGAGAGCTTGTTCCAGACATACTAAATATACTTTAAATACAACTCATCTCTCTCACTCCATTCATTCAATCATTTAGTTATCATTCGCTTAATTCTTGTTTGTTTGTTTATTTGTCCATATGGTAATATTCTACTAATTAACAATAATAATGATGATGCCAGAAGTGTATACAACGTATCTTTATGTTTATCGTCTTTATAGAGGACTCTGTAGATCTTCTCTACCTTCTGGAATAACAGAGAAATAAACATAATATTATATACTGTTGTGGAAGCATTACACACCCTTTTCTTCTTAGTACGGGCTCCTCAGCGGTGCATATCCATACCTCAAGCAGAGATTAAAATCAAGATCTTTAAGTCCCATGGTGAACAATTGATTATCTACTAGACTGTCTTGAAATTAAACATTCACTATAAGGCCTGAACGTATTGAGTTCGACTCCTGATGAGTACGTGAACAGACACTGCCAAAGAGCTGTAAATCATTGACATAATGAATATCTGTTGCTTCAATGGTTGTCTTACCGATATCCATCAGTGATATGAAACTTCGTAATAACTATCTCTGTTGTGCACGAATGAGTGACAAATTTCATTTGTGCAAGAATTCTCATAATTTCACCGTTTGACTAAAAGTAATATGATTTTCTTTTGAAAAAGAATTTTTATATTCACGTAAGGAATTCCAGAAGAGTGGATTTGGTGAGTACAAAAGACGGTAAAATTAATTCCCTAGTACAATTGAGTAGAGACTTATATATTCAATGTGTTTGTATTCCTATCGACTGACGTTTCAATTTTTTACCGTTACTTCAAAATGAATCGTTTTAATAAAATTCTACTGTAGATCTGATTGTTTTCAATGACTGCGTAATCATTCGATTTCTTAAGATATATGTTGTGAGTTAATTAAAATTTAAAATGGATTATGTGTCCCTACTTTCATAATATGCTAACATTCAAATTTGTCGCTACTAATGCAAATACGCTTATTTCACAAGCCCACCGAGAACTGTCTGTTGCGTATTAGTTCGAAAGGTACATAACTTATCAAACATTAACATCAATCTGGGTGGGCGTTTGACATCATTGTTTCACGCTAATATAGTGAAGAACAATTTTTACCTTTTTGTATGAGTTTTAAGTATAATTTTATATCATAAAATGACTAAGGTTATCCTCAACATTTTCAATATTCATAACTTTATATCGTGTATTTTCAATCATGTTTCTGTAGACTTAGTGAGTGGATGTTGAATACTATATCGTAGTTTTAATGAAGATTTCATTTCTAGTTGTGTTATTTGGCAAATTTAGATAGGCAGGGCTTCACAGACGCGTTCATTGAAGAGAACTGCACTATAGAATGTAGCATATCCTGAAAGAATGGTAAAATAACTAAAAGAGCTGATTACAGTCACTTTTTGAATGCTTAGCACGTTGCCGTTTACTTCAACACATAAATCTACTTCGATAAGCCATTAGGATATTTCTCATTTATCTATCATATTTGGCCGAAATGATATTTCTAGATGGTTAAGTCATAATATTATTAGGCAAAAGTAAAGATTCTTTTGGAAGAACTTTTCAACGCTATTCTATAATTTTACTACATGTGTTACATAAATCGAAAGAAACAAAAGTTGTTATCGTTTATTTCCTACTTGTTGTCGTTCATCGAGGGTCACTATTCAGGTGTTAGCCAAGTTATGACAAAATAGTTTACTCTGAAGACTTACATCAGTTGGAAGAATTATCCAAGACTTTGGAATATTGAACATTATAAGAATAATTGCTTGAACAAAGCCATCTAAGGTTCTAATCACAGAATCCTGTCAACTCGTTGAACGTTTATTTCAATATGTTTACTGAAATTTTCGTCCATCTATAAGCATCGCAAATGAATATCACACAGGAGAGAAGGGACGAAATAAGGTCGTTTAGCCGAAAACTCAGCGTACGTCGACACTGATTTTTAAAATTTCGTTGTTTCTGTTGGTTTTTGGTTAAGAATCCATTCTTCTGTTTATGATATCTCCTAATTTATTATAAAAACAGCACGACTGAAAAAATGCGATGATGCACAAATATTAGGTTATGTTCTTGAGTCGCATTAAAGTTGAATTAGATTACGTTAGAATGGGATATACTAAATGTTTATCTAATTACATTGATTCCTACAACACTATACTAAAGAGTACATAAACAGATACCTCGAATTCTCTGGAGCAACTATACCATAGAATATAATACTACATGCTCTAAGTTAGGACTAGACCCTACATGGAGGCGATGGATCGAGTTAAATTAATGTTTCCCCTTACAAGATACTGAACTAATTATTTTCTACATTCTCTGATGTAATTCAATCCAAAAATCCTTTTTGTTATGGCCTGGGTAACGCTGCTTCACAGATAAAAACGTCTCACTCTAAATCAACCATCTAAGTGAATTACTCTAAAAATGAACTCATAAGAATATGAAACAGTTCACCACTAACTGTTCAAGAAACAAATTCGCTTTTATTATTTTTAAAACATAATGGTAGTTTTTTCTCTTCTGATACTCCATTGACATAGTTTACATCAACGACTATCTCTTACTCCACTAGAGAAATAATAAAAGCTTTAAATGCATAAACACTATTATCGCCCCATATATCCACCTAACTACTATTTTTTTCTACTTATCCTATTTTAGGGTTATGTAATAAGTCGTTTCTCGTAATGCTCGAGTAGCCGTTAACTCTGCCTGTTCGTTTCATTAGCTATAGAGTATTTTTACTGTCATTCTATGGTTTCTGTACTCTTTTTTCTCTCCTTAATTGTAAATGATAATTCATAAAACGTGATTAGTATTTAGCCACGCCAAATTGTTTGTTTTTTTATTCTTATCATCGCATCTTAGCCTTTTATCAATAAAGCATGCTGCATCGCATGCGATGAAGTCCACTCGACAACCTTTATTATGATATTTAAAAAGTTTGTAAATTACATATTCCAGTTCCTATCATTCGACAATGTTAATTAATATTATGATAAAAATAAAAGAAAAGCAGTTCTATTTTTGAGAATTATAGTACATACACATTTATACAGTTATTCACTCTACACTGATTGGTTTAATAAAACTAACCAACCTATCAACTCGTGATTAAAACTCTTTTCATATTCTTACGTAATACAAACAATGATCATAATACAACTATTTTCATTTTGTTATTCTCATGGTAATTCTCAATTAAGTCAGACTATTTATCATATTAAATTTTAAAAATGTTGAAAAATTAGATTCAAAATTAAATTTTATGAAATTAAATTGTTTGTTACAAAATAAGGAAAATGATAAACACAACTACACCTTCATAGAGGAAAAGAAGGTGAAGAGAAAGAATGATGAATCATTAACTATTATTTTTAAATGATCGTCAAGATATTGACATATATACATTTGAATGATAAAATCAATAAATCAACGTGATGATATACTATATATATATATATATATATATATATATATATATATATATATATATATATATATATATATATATATATATATAATAGTTCAGATATAACTAATCATAAAAAACCTTGCCAAAGATTTTAACATGAATCAGGCTGAATTAGACAACCATTGAAGAACAGGAACTAACAATGAGCATCTATTTTATTTTAGTATTGTACTGTATGGCAGTGTGCATTTATAACCACATCAGGTAATTGAATAATAGTAAAAGCTCAACCATGACACCACTGGGCCGTCATTCAATGATTAGCACAAACTATTTCAGTCAATTTACAATTTCATCGTTTTCATTAGAGGGTAACTACCTTACACTCGATATGATTGAACTCCACCGATCACATCTACTAGGACAAATGACCAATCATGAATCCATAGTTTCCATTGGTGGGCTAATTTATACCAACTTATAATATAGAATTAAAATTCAACAATCTCTACACAACCAAATTGCAAAAGACTTTTATGTTCTGAAACATGACTAGTATTTAGGGAAATATCGAAATCGATGTAGTCTATTAAGTACTCATTTCGTTTTTGTTATTTAATGAATTTATTTAGATCTGTTTATGAGTAGCTATTCAATACAAATGGCTCACATGATATAAAGTTAATTAACATCTTACTGTTAAAGTGTGGTTATTTGTTTAGTTGAATGACATTACTTGAGAATGTAACTACTACTGAACTGCAGTATTTTCAATGTTTTTATGAAAATATTTTAAACTTCACAACACTTATTAGTAATACAGTAGTATATATTTACTTAGTAGGAGCTGACGCCTCCAATGGGATTCGATGCCAGGTACCACCTTTAGATGGCATGCAATTCATGTTGATGATAATGATTTATGAATTCTAGGTCCACAGTTTTTTCATTCCCCTTCAAATACATGATATAAAAGCAGAGTGCACACTATGTCACATATACAACTTGATTGGTAGATTGCCATTAGCACATAGAACTTGGTAAACATCAAACTGAGATTGCTACTAAGTGATCAGTCGGTATCATGTTAAATATATTTACATAACACCTTGTTATACGTATCACTCTATATAAACTACAACTCAATATGCACCAGTTCAATAAAATTTGTTTACTGAAGGGCAATACAAATCAGGAATTTAGATGACATTCAATTTTTTCAGTCACATTACTTTTATAACCAGAGATGGAAGTAAATAGATGGATGAATTGTAAATCATAGACCGATAAATTCTAAAAGAATTTACGAAATTATTTTCAAAATACAATAAATTTAGCTAGTCAGTTGTTGAAAGTCAAATGTCTCATACCTAGTATTTTGTTCTTCACCGGTGTGCACCTGTAATATAAGCTTCAAGTTCAATGTTGAGCGAACAAATAGTTTACCAAAACAACATTGTGTTGTCTCTGTAGACAATCACTCACAACAATCCAATCTTAAAAATGCATAAAGTATGGGCTAGTGAAAGTCTAAGAATGCAGAAAACTTTCCAGATGTATGGAACTCATATAAATCAGCAGTCAACAGACATATCGAAATGAAAACAATTTATCAGCTTATACAAAATAGATCAATTAACTACGTGGTCAAAGATCAACGGAGTAAGTCAGTTAGTAGGAATAAAAGAACATATCAAGATTATGAAATCTACAAATGCAGTCGATTGCAAACAAACCCCTTAGGACTACCTTATATTACACTTATATTAAGACTGAAAAGTTCAATTTTATAGGAAGTGCTAGTGACGTTATTAAGAACGGTAATGGGGGGGGATTGAGAAGACCACCTGGATTAGAGAACCCAATGATTTTAAAAGGCTTTCTTATTAACCTTTTCAAAGGCACTTTAATCCTGAAAGAATTTAAGAGAGTGCATTCCGAGGAAAATTGTCATGTTATACGTTTTTAAATCACACATGGCGTCAAAACGAAATAAACTATATTAAGTATACGTAGTTTATCTGACAAATATATGGACTGAGGATATCAAAAACTAATTTCCAAAAATATTGGATACCTAACCAGCATAAATTTGAAAATTGTATATTGAACAATATGATGAATTATATGAAGTTATAAATGCAAATTTATTTTATACCAACTCATTAGCCTAAAGATTAACAGTCTTCTAAGAGTTCCAAAGGCACTGGGTTAGATTCTTTGTGAGGCTACTAGTAAGCAGTACTGTGTAGTTCCATGTTGGGACTAATAAGTTGCCAAGTGCTACTTGATGTGGAGTGGCTGTCTAACCAAGATTATTTTAAGATGCAAACTACAAAGTTGGAATCATTCAGTTATTGCCAATTTCCGAAAGCATATAATGTTTGAATAGCGCTCTTTAAAGCTATGAATGCAACACACTGTTGTGAAGTTCCCAAATGAAACAAAGTGACTATATGCAATTTACAGTTTTACTTATTCTAGATAATTGTTTTTTAATAAAACGTGTCTACAAATTGTGTTTCATTTAAGAAAGATAAGTAGTCGCAATTAGTTACATGATTGATTTCATTCCTTTCTTATATACTATGAAACTCAAATATTTATTAACTTTGTAAGTTATCCATAAATTATCGACATTTTGGTTTCAGTAGGGTTAACTTTCGAAATGCTGTTTAAATCAAACAATCATCAAAGGAGTAAACTCTATCGAGTATAAATTAAAGCTTACGTTAAAGATTTCAGTGGACAACTAGAGCCGGTTTGTTATTTAATCTACTTTAATGAAAACATACAGGTGATCTGAAGCGAATTGGAAAATCAATTAAAACTATAGACATTAGACAAAGGGTTCATTTTAATGCAATGACTTTCATTGTCACTTTGCGGTAAACTCAAAACGAGATATCAACCAAAACTACTTGGTCTTTGTATAAATATCAACATACCAGCCTACAGAGCTACTAATTAAGGAATATAACTAATCTCGGAAACGTGCTTCATTTAAAATTTCTCTGTTATCGAGTCATTTGAATTATGGAAATGGTTCAATCAGTAGGCTAAAAATTAAGGGATAAAAGATTCACTTCAGTGTAAATAAGATTGGAAAACATTTATTTTTGGAAAAAATTGTTTCACTCTCATTGAGAGCTCTTATTAGTGAATGGAAAAAATAATTAAGTGGGCATAGCTGCCATAAAAATTTGAAAATGCATAAAACTGTTATGTCCACTACAATTTATCTGTCTAATCAATAACTATCTATACCTGATCTTTCTATCTACCCCTGAGCTATCCATCTATCTATCTGGCTATGTACCTATCTATTCCTTATCTTTGTCTCTTTGCTTTAATTAATATTTATTCTTTTATATTAATATGAGATTTTCTATATCGTATTTATTGTGAATGCATTTATTTTCCACAAGTACTCAAATATTGAAATCATTGTTTAACAAATAATTGAGTGGTGTATATCATTTGTATGTTTGTATTCCATTTTCTATGTCATATTGAGTTAAACAAAAGTCTTTTTTCTCAATTTGGTATGTCTGAGTAGATTGATATCATAAAATAAGAAAAAAAAAACTGTGTTTATTAAGACTGATTCCTGTAAATAGGATTATTCATCTAGGGAGAGACATTCATTTGAATGGAATTTTTATTCATAACACAACAATATATATCAACACATCATTTTTAAAAAAGAAAACACATATGATTGATTATTATCAATCATGAAGGTCATGACTGAAGTAAATACTACAGCTCATTTTTTTGTTTTATAGCTATGAATATTTAACAATGATATAATTAAAACATAATAAATACAAAAATCAATGTTAATTAATTCATTATTCATTTTATTTTACGAAATATACATTGTAAATTGATTTTCAAATTCTGCACTATTAAATGACCTTGAAAGTAAAAAAAATTACAATAAATTGCTTTGTTCAATGGCTGAGTTTATTTTAATTATTTGCTACTTACTTTTAACCACTTTTGTATGATAGAGTGTGCTGCATATGAAAGTGAAATTCTTATAAAATATTTCAATCTCACTAAAGGAATTCACAAGTGATCTGAAGACATATGGACAAGTTGGAATTTTATTATCAATCGAGTCTTGTAGTCTTGTAGAAATATGCGTTGTATAAAGATAGATTTACATAACATACTTAGATCAACCAGAGGAAACATGAAGCAATGGACCATTGTTATATTATTGAAACTCAGTATCCATGTAGAGGAACTAGTGCATCTGCAACTTTTTGTCTGATTCTTACCTATGTAATCTAACATCGTCAACTACCAATAGTGGTTATAGTGTAAACTCTAAACAGGTAATCTGTAGGCATCAAATTGATACTGTCTAACAGCCAAAAACCTAATTCACTTAATAAATAGATTCAACTTCCGGTTATAACGCCCTCGAATTTCTCATAACTTACTTTTATACTAGCTGATATCTTATACAAAGGTAGGTGGTTGTTTGAAATTCGTAAAAGACGTTCTAGTCACTATATCCAATGAAAATCCATGAGATAACTACCAGATTAACCAGCTTTGCCTATTACTTTTTACCAACCCTTAGTACACCTCACTGTCGTTCTACGATAAGCAGACAAAATTCGTCTACGAATATTTTCTACTGTTATAAAGTAGAACCTCTAAGTACGAACTCATTAATTTATAACATTGGTCCATCTGAAGTTCAAAAGATTTTTTATCTGGTAGCATTCTATACTGGCAAACTGTATCTTCAAAACTAATTAAATCAATTAACTGGAGTTACAATTATCAACCCATTGGCTGCAAAAGCTGATGGTCCTGGAATCGATTTTCTTCAGTAGATCTGTAGATATCTTCATGCTAAGAGGCCTCATGTTAGAACAAAATATCCATCTTTTGCTTCCTGGTTTTCAGTAGTTGTACGATTCAAATTGAATTCTACAATCGGATAACTGTAAATTGTTTGGAAGGTGAAACTGTAAAGAAGTTGAAATTAAGATTTTGTTACTGTATTTAAATCAATAGATTGATAGTCTGGTTACATGAAATAACAATTAGTTATTAAAAACTAAACAACACCAATGGTTTTATGAAATGTCTAGTTTATCTTATTTACCTTGACTTTTGGTTAAGTTTCATATCGATGTAATCACTTTAACTTATCGATCAAGTGATAATAAATTTCTTCTTGAATTTGTCGACTATTATTCTTAAATGAAGTTCATCAATGTATTACTTTATAAATGATTGTAGGCAATTACTTTCTATCATTGGACTGAATTCAATGTGTTCTTACAATGTTTTGATTCTAATTTAATTTGAAATAAGGTTGAGGTTATTTACAAAGTTTTCAATATTCACCGTATCGTTCATACCACTTTTGGCTTTGTTTTCTATTCATTTAATGTGTGTTACTTTCATTGAATAGTTCATTTCAAACTTTCTTACTATATTTATGCTTTCTAATATGCATGTCGGGTTGTACTATGCTGATATTCTCATATCAATTGGTTTAGGGTGAATATAAACACTTGTAATCAAATGTTTAACGCAAATCATACTTCAATATACAGCACATATCCAAAAAATGTAGGCTGGAATGACAGGAAGTGTTGTGTATGACATACTTATCAAAAACTGAACACATTGAGGATAACCTAAGGTGCAAATTACAACTCTAAAAATCACACAGATGTGTTTTCTAAGCGTTTCTTTATTTATTCATGTTTAAAAAAGGAGGATATTTTCAGTAGCGAATATGTTTAGTGCTGTGTGGAACGAGTCACAGATAAATACTGTTGAAATACCACGAGCTAGAATATAATAGAGTGTAATCTAGCCGTGATAGCCAATAGTTTTTTCTATTATGTTAATTCTTAATGTTTGTTATAATGAAACAGAATCGAACTTAAACATATAATCAGGAAAACTACAAATTTTGAGAAATAAGTCAGTTATTTTCCTTGACTTATTTATGTGTAAATGAGTTGTTTTCGTGCTATTTACGTAAGTTAATGACACATTATAGCCTTCTAATACCTAAAACTGTCTAAAAGAAGTATAGGAAATATGTTTTTCTGGCTGAAAAAGATGGAAAACTATTTTGACTGGTAGAAAAAGATCAATTTTTAACAAACAGTGTATATCTGTCATTGAAAAACAGTCTATATAATCGAACTCCTAATATAGGATGTTGTATTTATTGATGAATTTATTGTTTTACATCAGAGACTAACATTGATTGTATATTCATTGAAAACCAGAAATTACTGAGTAGCCTATACAATTCTTTAGGAGTGCACATGCACGATTTCACGGGGGACTGTAGCTAGAACATTAAGGTTGCGTTGCATACGCATAACCTTTAGAACACAGAGTTTGTATTTTAATGAATTACATTTCTAATATCAGTAACTTAGCTGTGATCATCCATAAATTTATTTACCAAATATAATTTCAGAGTAGAAAAGCAAAAGATTTGAGTAGATTAACATAAATTGATTTTATTTAGTTAGATTTTATATCGTCAAATGCTTATATCTAACAATATTTCAAAATCCGATCCTCTTGTAAGTTAGTGTAGACACTTTTGAACATTGTGGAGCATAAATTTAAAGAAAGCCAAGAGTTCTTTGTTCTATCGAATATTGTACTGGTACATACTTGTATCAACTTCCAGTCAAATTTGTATCCAGAAATATTATCAACCCATTTTGTAATCTTCAGCATTAAACATAATAGGTTGTGAACAGCTGATGAGAGTAAACAAAACGAAATAAAATAATTTTTTGGTTAAAATGAGGTGGTTTTGAGGAAATAGGCATTAAGTCCATTTATTTCTATTCATCACAGACTGATGTCAGTTTGGTGGCGCTTAAAACCAGGAAGCATTAGGCAACTATTTCATCCTAACGTGGGATTCCTCAGCAGCACGCAGGCTTGATGATATCAAGAAATCTGGTTCTTTAGGTTTCACGTCGGGCGTTTAGGCGTCAGCATCATTGATCGGAATCTACTGGTAGAGTAGCAACTTTCATCAGTTTGTGATATACTTTATCGATCATCAATTAAATTGGTAGTGACTATTTTTCTCTTGACATATCCAAACTCCACCAGTCAAGGTGGAATCAAGGATGTGTACTGTCTCATAGTTAAAGAAAACACCTTTCAAGCGAGCCCTGGTTATCATTAATACCCAACCGACATCAATCTGCGACAAGTACAAACAACCAAAAACAAATTCATATTCTAAATACAAGAAATGTGAGAATTTCATGATTATTTTTAAAGAATAATCTCTATGTTTTACAGTCAGTAGAATCATTAGTGACCTTAGTCAATTTAGTATGTTTTTTGTAGTAGCATAACTTACATCAAATCAGTTACTGAATGTATGAATAATGTATTGACTTGGTTTTCGAAAGATGAACGTCTCAACTATGTTGGGAAGAAAGGTGGAGAAATAAACACAGATGGCCATCAGATGTTTGTGGTGAAATTGTGTAAGTTGAATGTAGTTAGAAATGTTTATTAATAGATGTCGACTTAGTGACTGGAATTTAAAGCACTCATTATGAAGTGCAGATCTCCTGGTTTCGACATCTTGTATCGTGAAGACACATTACTGAGGAATCCTATTCCAAGACAAAACAGTCGTCTAACTAAAATCGTCCAGTAATGCTTAACCAAGATGACAAATAATTTTCACAACCCCTTCCACCATACACTTGGCTAATTTGATTGTTAATTAAATAAGAGCATTTCATCTATGTAATCTACGCATTAATAAGTATGTCTGAAACCGAATTCAATTTATATTATACTAGTGTACAAGTAACACGAATGACTGACATTTAATAAATTTGGCACAGTTACACAACAGTAAAAATTTTGAAACTGAAGTTTTTACGATGAATGATCAATTTTCAATGATTTTCAGTGATATTAATGTAGTAACTTTAATAAGGAAAAAGAAATAACTAACAGTTTGATTATTGATCGATTCATTTTTTCACTATCCTCATTTCTGTATACTTTATTTCTTGAAATGAAAAACAACATAAGTGAGGACGCTTAAAATTAAATGTATGTATTTATAGCATAATTAATTGAAATGAAACCTCAATGGTTGTTTTATGATCTATAATGTCATCCTTAATTTATGATACGTTTTATACCATCTAGTCGATTATTATAAATATACGTGATAGTCTTAGTTTTATAATAATAAATTCAATTAGTTAACAAATTGAAGCTTAGATAAAGGCACTTATATTGGGTCTCCATAAGTGACTTATTGTGTTTTATACTACCTGACCTTCAGAGCAACCAAAAATGAACTTAAAAACAATGTTCTGCGACCATACTTTTTTTGCAACTACCCAGGTAGAAACTCTTACCCCCTCATTTGTATTCTGCCCCAAAGTTCTCATTTGTATACATTTATAGATATTTCTTTCTGATCCCGTCGTATATTCTGTCTAGGTTTGTATGTCATAGACGTTGTGGTGAAATTGTGTAAGTTGAATGTAGTTAGAAATGTTTATTAATAGATGTCGACTTAGTGACTGGAATTTAAAGCACTCATTATGAAGTGCAGATCTCCTGGTTTCGACATCTTGTATCGTGAAGACACATTACTGAGGAATCCTATTCCAAGACAAAACAGTCGTCTAACTAAAATCGTCCAGTAATGCTTAACCAAGATGACAAATAATTTTCACAACCCCTTCCACCATACACTTGGCTAATTTGATTGTTAATTAAATAAGAGCATTTCATCTATGTAATCTACGCATTAATAAGTATGTCTGAAACCGAATTCAATTTATATTATACTAGTGTACAAGTAACACGAATGACTGACATTTAATAAATTTGGCACAGTTACACAACAGTAAAAATTTTGAAACTGAAGTTTTTACGATGAATGATCAATTTTCAATGATTTTCAGTGATATTAATGTAGTAACTTTAATAAGGAAAAAGAAATAACTAACAGTTTGATTATTGATCGATTCATTTTTTCACTATCCTCATTTCTGTATACTTTATTTCTTGAAATGAAAAACAACATAAGTGAGGACGCTTAAAATTAAATGTATGTATTTATAGCATAATTAATTGAAATGAAACCTCAATGGTTGTTTTATGATCTATAATGTCATCCTTAATTTATGATACGTTTTATACCATCTAGTCGATTATTATAAATATACGTGATAGTCTTAGTTTTATAATAATAAATTCAATTAGTTAACAAATTGAAGCTTAGATAAAGGCACTTATATTGGGTCTCCATAAGTGACTTATTGTGTTTTATACTACCTGACCTTCAGAGCAACCAAAAATGAACTTAAAAACAATGTTCTGCGACCATACTTTTTTTGCAACTACCCAGGTAGAAACTCTTACCCCCTCATTTGTATTCTGCCCCAAAGTTCTCATTTGTATACATTTATAGATATTTCTTTCTGATCCCGTCGTATATTCTGTCTAGGTTTGTATGTCATAGACGTTGTGGTGAAATGTCGCAGAATCGGCCTCAATGATCCAAATGCAATCACATTTTTTGATCCCATAGATCTTGAGATTGAAAATTATTTCCCACACTTCTTTTCATTATTTGATCCTTCTCTCTCTCTCTCTCTATGTTTGCTTTTGATTACATCCAATGATATTACTATTATCTCTCCTGTTCTAATATTCATCTCATTGTTTCAGAATATATGTTGAACATAACTGACTGACTAAAAATTGTAGGTCTACCCGTTATTTTTGTTAATCAAGTAGTTCTGGCGATAAAGACGCAACAGATGATTTTTTGAAATCCGTTTGGCTAATACTTGTGGAATGATTCCGTGAATATATGTCACCTTCCATTTATATGAGTGGTTCTAGGATTTGTTTTCTTCAACCAGAAATAGCAATTAGTACTTTCACAGTGTATCTGTTATACGCTTAAGTGTAGAGGTATGTCGGTTGGCACTGTGGCCTTTTCCAGAGAGATGATAATATAATAACGTGTTACTAATAACAAATCAACATATAGGTAATTTATGTACCTTGTTTACCTTTGCAAGAATATGTCATAATCAAAAATTGTTAATATGTAACTAAGCGAATGTGTAATGATGAATGCAACCTTTGAAAAATAAAGTTTGTGATACACGATAAAAACATCTTAAACTTTTTGACAATATTTTATGCATCACTATTGCGAGTTTTCTGCATCACATCTAATTAGACACTCAAATAATGCACCTTTTTTCTTGGCTTGTCATAACCATTGCCTATGTACGTGCATAATGCCTTTGGTCGCTACGTGGTGCTGGCCTGGATAGTCTATTAAACCATTCCAGCTGTCATAATTACAACATTTTTTCAATCTACTTATTTGACTCCTGGTTTCACAATGTCTTACAGTAATTCGGTAGTGTTTGGGAATAACAAATTGTAATGTAATCGATCACCAGAGGATTTGACAATATTTTGATACACTGTGGTTTACGTTTTTGTCTTAATCAAAATCAGTTTCAAGTAATTCCCTACAAAACCAATGAAAAACTTCCAGGTAAATTTCCTGAAGTAGATCTAGGTGGTTATGAATTTTAGTATCAACAAAATCACTAATGAAATGTTAGCTAACCGATACTGTTACATGATGTTTGCCTAACTAAATACTGTTTTACATTTAGTGAGCCTGCAATTATTAAAATCTATCAGAATAAATATTAAAAGGCCTCATGACTTTAAGTGTTGAGGTTATCCAAATTGCTCACTCTAATTCATTCAACATTTTCTCTCATTATGCAGATAAACGAATTATGTTAAAATGAAATTTTATTTAAGGATTAAATTTTATATATAAATGTTCACTATAACTTCATTCTGTATTACGGGAAATGCTACAATGTTATGTTTATCAAAGATAATTCTAGAAACATCTAAACACTTGAAATTAAATCTTTAATATAAATTACGCTCAATTGTGCATTAATCACGCATTAAATTAACCGAAAAAATGTTGACCGGATTTAACACATTTATTAAAAGTTTAAAACGTTCTTGTTAACTTTGTTCTCTTTATTAAATTAATTGAAATTGAATATTGAATCACCAGTAAGCATTAAAACAAAGATTCAGTCAATACTGTTATTAATGATGTAAATTATAATTATAAAAAAAATAATATTTATTTTTAATGATGCTTCAAGTGTAGAAATATTGTTGATAAAGTATTGCACAAGTTTATTACAATAATTCTCAAGGTTATCGGATGATTTCATTTTACACAAAAATATGGTGATGTTCATATTAAAATGCAAAGCATAAACGTTAAATATAAAAGCATTGAAGTTGATTGATAAAATATAAATTATTATATATTTCAATGAAAGAGATCAACTTTAAGATTATGGAATAGTTTTGGTATGATCATCGACCAGTATTACAATTTTCTAAATCATAATTGTTATATATTGAAAAATAAATAAATACTCTGTGTCCTTGATAATTGCTAATCAGAATACGGATACGTCAGCCCCATGACTATCAGCCCCCCAAAGCCAGAATAGAGAAAGCAACAGCTACGAGCCAACCAGACACAATCAATTCAGTCCAATTGCCGGTCATATTGTATTTTAATCATGACTTTATATATACACAAATTCAGACCGCACAGCAAACCAATTAGGGGTTTTACATTAATACAAAACAGAAGAGATTGTGGCAGTGAACAGGGGTAACTTGTATATAACTAAATAACTGTAGTCCATAATAAGAGACAATACAATAACAACAAAAATACTAAACGAAAGAACAGAGTAAGAGGAAGATAACAATAACAAAAATGTAATGTTTACATTACACACTATAAGAATAAATGAATTAGTCCTCTAAAATACAGTCCTAGACGTTCTTTCACTCATTTTTAGTGGTCCGACATAACAATAATGACATAATAATGACGATAATAATAATAATAATAATAATAATAATAATAATAAAAGCGGCTTTATTCAATATAATGTGAAATACAATACGAATATTCAGAATTCAGTGTTTCTAAAAGTTATTATTTTTCCATGTACATATACCAGTTCGTGTTCACGAAAGCAACAACACCACTACCACACTATTTTTCCATGATAGAACGATCCTGACGAAAAATCTGGGTACCTTTTAACGATACCAAATTGTCATTATATGCGTCATGTAGCCAGGATTCTAGAACTGCAATTAAACTACAATTACGGTAAAAGTTTAGACTAAGGACAAATTGTACGTAGTCAACTTCCAATAAGAGGTTGGCAGTTAAAACCAAGAATCTAAATAATAGACATCTGATGAATAGTGATCCTTTTTAACGCGTGTTATTAGCCACCGTGATATGTTTGCTAAGATCTTTTTGGGTGGCTCACGGTAGGTCATAGACATTTTTTACAAACGCGTGGTCACAATGTAAGATTTTTTGGACATGATTGGGAAATTAAAAAAACAGGAAACGAAAGGTTACCTGTTGGTATATTTGGAAGAATGATAGCCGAAGTTTTAAAACAGTTATTAAACACTGAAAAACAATTTAATTATGATGTGGTATTTTGTGCAGTAGAGCATATGTTTTTAACAATGGCCACACTTTGTCTTTTCTACTCTTCATTTTGGTGGAATATCTGCAGAAAGTAACAATAAGCACATGTTCTTATTAAAGTTATGACTCCCTAAGTGGAATCCAGGACACATGTTCCACTTATTGAAAAGTCGATTGTTAGATGTATTTGAATCCCATTGTTGTTGTTCATACCGAGATTCAAACCATGTCTATTCATAACAAACGAAAACAGTTTATCTACTAAGTTAGTGAGTTTAGGTAATTACACATGCTCAACTGATATGAATTTATTATTTGAAAGTGTTTGTATTGTCTCGTTGTTGTCATTTAACATGTTGCCTAAGTAATCCCCTGAGAATACATATTTAATGATAGAAACAGTGTTGGGGATTCAAAATCCCCAAAATGCAATCGTTTATTAAAGCAAGCGAAAGGCGTTGTATTGATTTGATTGTAAGATTAATTTATCTAGTCTTTTGGAGTAGCTGTGGGTTGGGAAGGAACAAATCGTGGTATTCGATTTAGGCACACTAGAGATAATGATTCGTACTAACCATACTGACTGTCGAGGGAATCAGGCATAGAATCTGGCTACTCTAGATTTGTTGTATAGTATCACAGACCGTACTAAGCCAATAAGAACCTATGCATTTGTCTCGTCTAACTGAAAATAAATCAGTGGCGATGGGGTAAAACAAAGAGACTTCACTGGAACCATTTTTTTGCGTCATAACAAACAAATCAATTGCAGAATCAACAGGAAAATATATACACTTAAAAATCATGTATTTGTTGTCAGCTTATTCATATTCGTTTCTCATTATCACACATAACTATGATCGGTTTCATTGTATGCAGATTTATGTTATAGAAACGCTATAATAGATCAAATAGATTATTGTTATCAGAATATTTTCCTTTTAAAGTTTCATTGTGTTATTGGTGCAAAAAAGGATGGTGCTACGTTTACGGATAATGCCAAACAAACCAAGGTGCAGAAACAAGCCTCATAGTTACACCTCATATATTAAACGGGAGGAGTTGAAAAGAAATCATATGATGATTAATTTCATTGAGGTAGACATCGTTGACTACTTATAAACTTTAGTTTGACAAGGAAAGCACACTTGTGAACACTGGAATGAAGTGAATGCAAATAAAAACAAGATTCAGTTTTTTTTTTATTAAGCTCAATGTTTAGAATTAGAGGTTGATGTATTTAGTAGGGTTAGGAGTAAGACAGATTTCATACAGAAGCGCTTGTAGACAATCTTGACATACTACCCTTCTAAAATCCATATATAGTTTGCATGATTTTTCGTTTTGCATCAAAGATTATTTTCTAATTCCCTGAAATATGTTAAATTTTTGCCAATGTTATTTCAGACATCATACAAGTTCGGCATTATTTTACTACGATGTATTTGTAATGATGGTTATTTTTCTTCTTTTAAATTTCTTTTCTTTAGCGATTTTCTATACTTCAGCAAATTTACATTTTAGTATACTATGTAATTTTAGAAATATATTTGATTTCAATATCCTACTCATTACTAATTATAGAATATATCAATTGGAAGAATAAATTATGAATTATTTTAGAATTATATATGTATAAAACTATTTGTATTTTATTCTAACTTTAATGATGAGCTGATTTAATTAATCAAGTTGAAAGTTATAATACATTCTTGAAGTTAACTTGGAATAATGGTTATGTCATTTACATTGTTAACTGTTGATTTCACATAAACCGATGACTTAACATGTTCACCATCCTTGACAGATGAACAATCTGGAGTTATTCGAGTAACCAATTGAGTGTGTAGACTTCGGATATATTGTAAACTATCATTAAACAAAAAATGATTAGTTCTTGTACAATCATTGAAAATGTCTAGTCTATCAAAATTTAAGATGATTTGATGGCAGGCAAAAATATCAGTCCACAAAAAAAGAAGACATTAGTGTTGTAAGTTCAGTTGTTTTTATCTTAACTTGTATCAGTTTAAAGAAAAACCTTAAAGCAATCAAACAAACAATTAGATTACACTAATTACAATTAAAGAGACGTCTATTTATGCTTGATATACTTGAAATTTTAATCAGGACTTTTGTTATTTGATTGAACAATAAACTAAAGACAAGTGAATAATGATGGAAGGTGGTAACCAAACAAAACATGGGTGTATTTAACAAACCAGTAACTATATGACAAAAAAAACAACTGTTATCTAAATATCCAATCAAGAGAAAAAACACGATGATATATGGTTTTATAGAATGTCATGAATTGCAATCTATTAAATACTAACTTTGTGGGTGAGTATACACTGTGACCTGACGGCATCGTTGATACTCACTGCGGAGGATTTCTGAAGACCTACTACTGACCACTTTGAATGATTATGACTGTTAGCCGTTACAATGCATACTCATGCATCATTATAATAGGCTAACAAATGTTTGTAATACTAGAAAACTCAATTGAAAACACTCGAGTGATTGGTATATGTTACTTTGTGTCTGAAGAAGTGAGAGACGAATATATCTCAATTGTGGTAGCTGAGCCATTTAAAAACTTTTATAAATGAAGATGGATTCTTGATATTTTCTGTAAACAACTTCCTGCGACTCGCTATACGATTAATTGCAATTTGAATGCATGCAAAAGACAGAAGTTTGTGACAATATATTGCTCAACTAAGGTTCAGGATTTCCTACTGTGACAAAACATAGTATTTAATAGAGCTGTTTTTTACTATTTAGGTTGGCAAATAATCTGCCCGTGTAACCATATTTACATCTTGGGCGGATTGTTCTGTATAACATTTAATTGCATGATTTCATTTATTTGGCATGGAGTTGACAGTAGATTCCATGAATCACGTTTCTTCTTAAGCATTTCAAGGAAAATAAAACGGATAATATTAACAATTAATTACCGGTGTTGTCAAACACATTGTTTTACATCTATAAAGTCAGTAAACTTCTTAACTCTATAACGTTTATCAATTATGAGGCATTGGAAGTAGCCCTGAATACTTCTGGGGAGTCCCTTGTTGAAACGAAATATATTTTCAGTACTTATTGGCTTTTAATGCACACTTTAAAATTCAATAATCTTCACAAATCTCCTATACAACGATTTTATAATATACAGTGAATTGAAGTAACCTTTAAAAACGGTCATTCGTGGATTAACTATATACAAAGCCAATAATTATTCATAGGAATAATGACAATTGACTTGTCTAAATGAGAATTTCGTTTATCATAAAATAGGTCATAGTACTTCATTATGCATGTGCTGAATCAATCGAACAGCTGATTGATTTTTTCATCAGGAGTAGTATTTTGATAATTTGTGTTTGAAAACTTTATGACACTGATAAAGTAAAGGATAAAAGTGATGATTATCTTATGTAAACGTCAAGCTTAATTAATTCATGTGTATGTCATTTAAGCATATGAAGAATAATATTTGTATAAACTACTACTTAAGTAATCAATAATGTCATGATTGTTTAGTCCTTTAAGTTTTAATGTGACTCGAGGTTGTGCAGCACTCTGCTCTAAATATTAGATTGCCAATTACAGATGAAGGTCAGCTTTGAATTTGGATAACTTTTTAACTGAAAATCTTGAGAGCATTGCATGTTCATCAAAACAAATTATCTACTTACAGCGTAGACATCTAGATGTTAAATATCTTCCGTAATTCAAAAGCACACAAGATCAACCGGCTCTCTTTCTTGTTGCTTAGATATTGTTCTCTTACTTTTCTACTAACTCCTTTACTAGATTCAAAGTATTTTTACATTACCAAGTGGACAAAATTTTATAGTCGACCTTAAAGAATGGCTTTACAAAATGTTCTTCGAAAGTTTGAGTGAGTACAACAGGCTTAAGTGCTCAAGACTCCATAATATCATAGGATGGATAGATTCTGTGCATTTGTAACACTTATATTGCAGTTATTCAAATGAACTCCGAAAATGATAGGCAAAACCAGCTAAATTAGCCCTCTACGGATGTGTAAATTTAATAGTAACCCTGTCGTGACTTTACAAGGCTTAGGTATTGCATTAAGTATAGAAACAAAGCGAACACTCCTGAACAAGAAAATGATCAATAATTAACTGAATAATAAACGCTTTCGGTACTAAACTTTAAGCTTATTTATACTCTCTCGAAAGCGTTGATAGGAGTTGGAAAGGTGTTTGACCTGCTAATTAGTTCATTTATGCAAGAAATGCTTTAATAGTATAGGTTTGGTACTAGGTCAATCAGATTAATTATGAACAAAATGGATTGATTATTTACTGATATATATTCTAATAGACCATGACTTCCAACACCAGTAATCTTGGTTCAACCAACAAAATATCTTAAAATATGTTCATTTTTGTAGGACAAAATACTTTATTTATAAGTAGATCGTAATCATCAGTAGTGAAACTATTTAGCTTTCTTCTTACTTTTAACAACATAAACCTGGGTTGAAATTACCTACAGCTTTTCAAATTCCAGTAAACATGCTGTAGTCAGAATTTTCAGTCATTTGTCAATTATTTAATTCAATGAGTGATGAATTATTGCTTGTGTAATTTACATGATTAACTACATTTTAAGAGTTCAACGTTATCCATAACTGATTTCTTCGACGAAATCATTGTGAAGTGGCCAAAATGCTGAATGACAAACACAAAAGTTCTATAAATAAAATTTCTAATGTTATACTGCGCTTATGCACTAAATTCACATTATTGCCAAATATACTGGACGTTACTGTTATCTTCAAACAACAGCCTGCGAATTGTAAATTAAATTTGATGAAAAACATTTTACAAATATCAAACAACTTTGTTATTTAATTACCTTGACAACAAATGACATGATGCATTCATCGAATGACAAATTATAATAACATCGTAGTATATTAAAGTATACCTTAATATGTGTAAATTGCGTTTTTTAAACACGAAAAGTTGATGTTTTCAAGTGATACATTTTCCAAGTGTCACTCAAAGTTCAAAATTTGTATAACCTATATTATTGATCAATGAAAAAAATTTTTTCAGAAAAATCAAATGTTTGATTTTTTACATTTGTATTTTTCAGGAAATCGATTAATCTGAACAACGTTCTTTGTATAGTTTAATTGTAGATAAAAATGACGAAAATGCTGTTTTTTTTAGTTTTGTTCTGATCTTTATAGATTTCTAGTCGTCGACGATTTACTGTTCATTTGATAAGTTATTAAGTTATCTTGGCTGATTATTTTAATACATTAATGCATATATGCTCATTTAAGGAGGGGAGGGGGAAACTAAAGACTTTCATAAATATGAAATTAAACAGAACAGTTCTCTGTTTGCCCCTGTCCATTGACTATTACTAGCACATACTTCTAAAGTTTGTTCGACATTTAATATTAGCTGTATTTTTTTGGAAATTTCACTGGAATAGTTGTATGTAGCTTTTTTGGAGCGATTTGATCGAATACTCTTTTCTTGTCATAAGTTTGATTTTTTAACATAATCGACAAATCAGTAGTATATTATTTGGTTGTAAGCATATTCATTTTATTTGACGTTGAGATTGACCTGTAACTGACAAAATTACAAACAACTTCCGTTTTAGAATACACCACATAAGCGATATAATTTTTGTCAGTTCTTCTTAGTTGTATGTACCTAATAAATAGAATTCATTGTGGTTATTCTTTATTCTGTCCAAAAGTAAAGTATGTAGATACACTATGAAATATTTTAAACAACAAACCCAAATTAAAAATAAACACATATTGACTTGGTATACTACATCGCAGAACTTTTCCCTCCAATTAGATAGCATAATTTAAAACTTGATTGAGTCACATCTTGTAGCGTTTTGAAGCTCGTACTTATAAGTGTATACATATACATAATGAAAAAAATTTCCACTACATAGTTGCAGTTGGTTTAACACACATTACATTAATTTCTTTGCACGCAGACCAAAACGAAAGAAAATCTTACTCTTCTATTAACAAGTTTGTGAAAATTAGGATAAACCTGTATATTCTCGTTGATTTGTTATAGACTGAAGCTGGTCAGTCATTGTTGTGAAAAGTAATCATCTGAATAGGTCTAAAATAATATTCATAGAATTTTGTAAACTTTAATTCAAAGTTAGAATAAAACGAAAGAGTTTAAAAACAATTGGTTCTCAACTCAAATTCATTTTGATAGATTTCTGTAGATTCACACCGATGGACATGGTATGAAAGCCTGCTCTTTTTTCTATGACTTACTATTTTGTTTTAGTCTCTAACATTGTTATATTTTCATCTAATGCAATCTATTTATTCAGTTGACCTTTGCTCAGCATACTTATAGAATACGTTAATAATCAATTTTATGATCAGATTGTTCTGGGTACATTTAGAAAACAGTATTGGCATTGCCTTAAAAATTCTGTCTTACGACGATGTAATAGTTTAAAAAGCCAAACGTTTTCTTAGGAGGGTAGTAACTTGCAAAAATAACATGTCACTACATACTAATACTAATAATAACAATAATAATCACAAAACTATACTAAATAGCTATCCAAATACGTCTAAAGTATGCTACAGTAAATTTAAAGAATAGAGGT
Source organism: Schistosoma mekongi (assembly GCA_034768735.1). NCBI lineage: Eukaryota > Metazoa > Platyhelminthes > Trematoda > Strigeidida > Schistosomatidae > Schistosoma > Schistosoma mekongi. Next base: position 71,676,149 of record CM068306.1, on the reverse strand, counting down.
ATAATTCAGTGGGGGTGTTTACGGAATATTATGAAACGTTATGAAATGTGATATGACACCATGATGACTGTAATAATGATGTTTTTATTATCATTTTTTAGGGTTTTCAAACGAATGGTGCTGGATTTGTGTCTTTCTGTGAATATCAACACTAGGATGGAGGATTATACGGTTGATGCGTCCTAAATTCATCTAACACGTGCATACTGATTTCCACTGATAGCCTTAGTACTCAATTATGAATAATAATATTAAGTATAAAATTTAATAATAGATTGGTAACATTACGTGTGTACCTGCTTTGTTAGTATTGTTGTTGTTACTCATTTTAACTATCTTTGTTTATGTGTCAATAAAATATATATTAACAACCCCGGCTTTTATATCTGCGTGTAGCACTTGTGTTATTTAGTCAAATATACACATCTGTTCCATCTGTTATTTTTAGTCAGGTTATCTGGTGTCAAACTGGAATTAATTATTATTTCTTGTTATAGTTTACACCGTGGGATTATAGTGATGTATTATTGCCACTGTCGAAACTTAGTTTTTGGGTCATATCTCACGCTGTTGCAATATCTCCCTGTATACCAATTTAGTGGATTATTAAGGGTAGTGGGAATATCTGGAATGAAATTTTCTGATTACTAGTCCTAGCTAATGCAAGTAAACCCTATTTCTACAAACGCTTAATTCATACCTTTGTATCTATGGTAACTGTTGATAAACATAATTTTATGTTTAATTTCTGAATACTGGCCTTCGTTCGGTAACGTAAATTGTTCCACAGCCACCGCATTACAGAGCTCAGTAAATGGACAGAAATGTTGGTTGCAATTTGTCACATTGACGGTGGATTGCTTGAATATTTACCATTTGCTATAAGCTTAATAAATAATTATGTTAATACTAAACAGCTATTCTGCATTATATTTATTCTTTTTGACCCACGTGATTATATTACGATATCCAGGTACTATGAAACTTGCGACACCACCGAAAAACATGTTTGTAGCTTCGTGGGTATACTAGTAGTCATGATAGCAGCCAAACAGGAGAGACGATGTTCATCATATGTAGAGTACTCTAACTGAACTGAATTCAAGTGTAGATATCGTAGGATATCCAGCATAGTTTACATGAGGAAGACCCTCATCCGGCTTTTAAATAACACTATTCTTTCAACAATACGAAGATTCACGTAGTTATTTATTTTGGAAACATGACAGGTTATCGGTTTGTTTGGAAATGTAACCGTATCCACTTAGACGTACATCGTTTTCAAATTGCATATTTTAACCAGTGTGGTAATTTTCAAGCTCATTATCATGTTCACTGAAGTTATTTCAATCCTTTTTGATATAATGGATCAGTTGTCTACAAAGTTATGTATTAAAACTGAACATCAAATTAAATGCAAAATTAAAGACTTCCTTGACAGCTCTACCCAATTAAGAAGCAAAATGAATTTATACTTCCATGTTTACATGCTTTCAATACTCACCTGATTGTCGAGAGATACTTTTATGTCTTTGATTTAACCAATAACGTTAACGTATTCCAAATAATCCTCATCTTGATTCGCGTCTACTGATGTTAATGATTTCCTCAATCTTTAACTTCCACAAAGTGCAGCCTTTTTGACTTTTATAAACTCTTCCAAATACTTAAGAAATAAAATACTTGACTCTGATGCATCATAATCTCACAACCACAGACTGTATAAAACTAGAGCTTCAAAATTAGCAGATGCACAACTAATTAGCTATTATGTACGAATGGATATGATATGCTGATAATTAACAGGCCAAATACAAAGCATGTAAACAGGAGAATAATTAAAATAACTTAACACAATTTTTTAATAGGTCACTAATAAATATCTATAATGATCCATCAAAAGATAGCTTAGTTCCTTTTTTTGTTATTAATTCTCCCGTTTACTACAGTAACTGGAAACATAGAATTCGTGTCTTTGATAATAGAAGTCTTCGAAGGGTTAGTCGTATATCATTGGATGATTTAGTAAGCAATATTGATGTTATACACAGAATACTAAGGAGAATTAACAAATCACTAGATGAAATTTCGACGACTGGGGTGATTGGGACACCTATTACGCACGCTAAAGTGCCTCCCACCTAGTCGGGTGATGTTAGGTGGCGTTGGAGTAGGGTAAAAAATAGCTAAGGGTGGCCAAACCAAAACATGGAATTAGTCTATAAAGTCTTTACCTGTTGATCTGAGCCATGTTTGCAGGTGTAGTTTACCTGATTGGTGTAACCGAAATCAGTGGACGGAGACCCTAGGTGATATGGCTCATAACTGGTCACAGTATTGCGATTGTATTGTTCTATCCTGTTTATTATCTTCTAGGTCTGGAGTTCGATTGTTCTTCGACAGACAACTTTGCTCTATTCCTTCCTGATGAACTGCATTGTCGTGTTATTCCTTTAGATTTCATCTAGTCTTACTGATGTTGTTTGGTAACTTTGACCTATGGTTACACGTTCCAGGTTCTAATTTATTTATGAGTGACTTACAACAGATACAATTTAAGTAGTGCGATTGAGTAAATCAGTATTACATCATGTTCACTCTACATCACTCGAATTTTTATATTTTTCAGCAACTGTTATCCATGTGTCAAAATAACTGTAGTTGTAGAATTTTGTTTCTAATAATTACACCAGTACGTAGTGCCAAAATAAACAAAAATAAACCCAATGTTTCTTAAATTCTGAATGATATTATGTACAGATAGCATAATTAAATAAAGGTGGTATTCTCATCTTCGAGCATTAAATTTTAACACTCTCTAGAACGGCTGAAATGAAGTAACAAACAACCAGGTTGCAAAAAGTGGAAAGAAGCAGTGGATTTAATGCATGTTTGTTGTAATTTAAGTAAAAGTGGTTTATAGCAACATCCACTTGTACAGTTCTAAATTCAAAGGATGTAAAAATCAACAGAACAAGCATATTGGTATCATTTTTCGCAAAAATGACTGTAATTTTAGAGTGCCAGAATCTGGTTCCAAACAACATCGTCAACGTTTACTGAATGCAAATTTTGTTTGAGTTGATACTACAACACTGATATACATATTTCCTCCATGTCAACAGATATGATCTACGACAATGTGTTGAATGATTGCCAATTGACAAGAATACTGTGCTTCTAGGATTTCTCCGAGATTCTTTAAGCTTTCGTGATTCATGATATCAATGTTTTCCAAGTTATGTTTGTATGGATGGACTGATATCAGCGACAACACTTAATGCGACTTCATTACTAGCTCATTGACGTGTATACGTTAATAAAGTCAGGGGTCTGCATTTTAGTATTGATTACATATGGGTACATTTATTTTGCAGGTAACGTTGCATTGATTTTTAATTAGCCGTCACCTTATGATCCTCATAAAATGAGCAAGTGCTTGTATTGGTTTGTGATCAACTGGAAAATGTTTCAAAACTCTCATGATAATTTCTGAGATATTGTTACATATAGTGGGAAAAACTCTATATTGATTTCTAAAGTAAATTTTTAAATGATGATTGATTCTTATGGCATTTTTAATGAAGTTGGTGCTGATTAAGAATTTTTAGGAAAGGCAGGAAAGGTACAAACACAACCCTTCTGTCGTATCGTAGTGTTGTTATTGCTGAAATTCAGTATTTGGTCTGTGTAGTTCTGTTAAGTTTAGAATCCAAAGATGGGATTTTGTCTTCAAATGTAATGTTATGGAATATGTTGTTAGTAGAAGTATTGATGTTTGATAGTTGGTTCACTTATTAAAGTAATCAATAATGATGTAGTTCAGAATCACGATGAATAATCTACAATTAAGCCGTCTAACTCAATGAATTCAACAACACTAATATCTAGATGGATATATTATACTGAGGATGCCTTTTTGCATACTATATATATATATATATATATATATATATATATATATATATATGATTCGTCGTTCTGCACCAACTTAAGTAACCTTGACAGCTATATATTACGTCGATTTGTGTTTCCATCAGTTCTAGAATCAATGACTGCAGTTCAGTCAACAATTATCGAAGTGTAACGTAATCGTGCTAACTTAAAATACACCCGATGTGACCATAGCTTAATAATTTCATAAATTTTAAACTAATATTTTATTTGAGTGTGCAGTAGCCGCGAAACTAACAAAAGCGATCGACGATAAATAACAGTCATTAAAGTGTATAACATATGTTAACGAATACTACAATCACAATGAGTAATGCGAAACGAATAATTAATAATACGGTTTCCTTGGTATAGTTATAGACGAGAGTCAGGAGACAATATTCCAAGTTTGTGCCATTGACATTTGTCAATCAGTAATTTTAGTATCCATAAAATCAGTAAGGCGAGACGATGTAAACGACCAAAGCAAGTTTGGCATACAGCCAAGATATGCTAGAAATAGTTCGTTTGATGATACTACAACAAGAATTAATTATGTATTCACAATATCAACGAACAAAACTCCATTCAGAATGAAGATCCATGCAGATGAGTTTATTTGAGTACCATCAGAAAAATAAATAGTGAGCCGGAAGTATTAATCATACTATGCAATAATTTTGGCACAACATAGATAACAAGCGTACTAGTGAAAATCTATTAAATGAGCAAAGTTAATAAGCTTTAACAAAACGGTAACATCTTCATACCGTCTGAACAAATATATTATCTTGATAGCAGAATGAACAAGCTATTTTACAGTATAAACATACATAAGACTACAAATTCATTTTAAAACTATAACACTCTACAGTATACTAGGCTTAATTTGTATTTCCGGTATATAAACTCAAACGATAATTTTGAGGTGCAATATGAAACTGGTAATAGCAGAGATTTAAAGTGATTATCTTCAAATGGCCACAATATAACTCAATTAGTAAGTATCATTTGAACTAAAATTTCTTATAACAATATTTGTTAATGCATTCGTAAGGATTAAAATCGAAGTGGAATACATTGCTCGAATCTCTAGATTGACTGAAGTTAGAAATGTTTACCGCTGGAAGCTGTCTTAATAGTCTAGCAATGAGACACCTATAGTGGTATGCTCGACTCCATATTTGGGTAGCGTTTACGCATTACCAAGAAGTCCTGTATTAGGATGAAATTTCTGTACAGTGACTCATTGTTTTCTATGATTGTTAAACCTAGATTAGTTCGTGGTACAAAATCCAAATATTTATTTTTATCAGAAATTTCTCCATGTGTCAACAATGGGTTTACACAGTGTGATACATCACTGTCTAAATTACTAATCAAATTCATTTATTTTGGAAATACTACTTAATATATAGAGTAGCCTTTTGTTCACATTCTGTTATACTGTGAACATACTGGCAAAAAGAGAAAAACATATTGAGAACAAGATGAATTAAACACTAGATAGTCATTTAATTGAAACTCCAGCCTTGAAAAACTTCGTCTTTATAATAATATAAACCCTTATTAATAATTTGATGTTAAATGATCAGGTTAGTGATAATCTGAATCCATTAAATCAATATATAACGCAATTACAATTGAAGCAAAATGTAGTGGGTGAAAATCAACATGGATATGCAGAAACTTTTAGAAAATGATTCTAAAATAAAATAATAGGCTTATACTAAAATTCAGATTACGGATACCTTGTGACATTGTGACTAAAGTTTTGGCAATCTGATCACAATGTACGTAACCTTAAATCATAAGTTTTAGAATATTTGGTGCCTGCTTGACGGTAGAATTCAATTTAAAATCAAGCACTCCATCGAAAACCCTCCAAGGGTTACTACTGATCCCAGGCCCAAGTAATGGAGGAGAGTTGGACATAAAGTTATTAACTCCATTCCGTAGAAAACAACCGTGTTAAATAATCTCTAACCGGAAAAGAACCATTTAAACTCTATCCTAGGAGTTGGATTATCTTCATATCGAAGAGTTATGACATCTCATGGAGCAAGCAGAGTTTCTTCGGAAGTCACAAGACTGATGTCACTTCTGACCCTCTGACTAAATGAACGGACAAATACATTTAAGAGTTCTAGATACTATATACCTAGTAAGTATTTGGAAAACGTTGAGAATAGTCTCATTTACGCTATATTAAACTAAGGTTTCTTCACATATGTTTGTTTCATTATTCATATTAGTTCGCTAGTGATTAGTACAAATTTATCCAGTACTTGGAGTAATCTGTCCATAAATAAACAAACTCTTACTAAAACATTTAAATAAAAACAAATTGCTGGGAGGAAATGTGTACACCTAACTAAATAGTAATAACAAAATAATGAAAAAATGTTTGGAAGCGCATTTGTCGACATTTAGAACATAATTGCACAGTTGCTATGTGTCTTCGATATTTCTTCTCTTCACTTAAAAGAAAAACACTGCAAACCAGGTAAGTGAAAAAACATTTATTACACATTACCTTAAGTTAGAGATGTGAGCCTTAGGGATCTAGATCGGTAACTGAAATGTTAAGTTCTTCCTGTCATATTTAAAAGTTGTCGTTTTGACTCGTGACAACTTTGAAAATGCACTGTTCAAGAGTCTTAACGTTTATAATATGTAAGGAAACTCGCCCTTTGAGCTTTTCAGCTGAGTTACTTAGAAGCACATATTGAGACATTACCACTTATATAATGTTGCTACTCATCTTCTGTAATTCTACGGAATTTACATTGATTCATCGGTGTAATTCAAATAGTGGTAAGGATAAAGCAAATATAAGATTACTAATTGTTCAGCGATATCAACACATAAATGCTTAAATTTGATCGAAAAAGAACGAAGTTTTGGGGAGAAAACATGAATCCATTTAGTTTTAACCAGCTGCCTACTGCCTGTAATATTATAAAATCAGGATTTTAAGAGTAGAAATTTAACATACTTAAGAAATGAAGTACCTTGAAAGCAAACAAATGCGTAACACCGTTGCAAACTATAGTGAGTATACGTGAAGTCAATAGAACTGAATAGTAACTATTAATAATTACGATGAGTAGATGAATAGTCTGGAATTTCAATAAAGTTAAAAATCATGGAGAAAGATTTTAATTAGTTGCATACAAGAAAATTGGATACAAGCTAATAGTGATTAAGAATTACATGAATTAAGTGCACTCATTAAGAAAGTAAGATTGTGAAATTGAAAGAACTTAAACATGATGTAGTCAAAATAATCGATAGAATAAAGTAAATGCTACGATAGTGGAAGGAGGCGAACCAGTGATTTATTCCGGATACAAAATTTTGGTCTTTTACCCTTGATAGCTATAGCTCATTATATATATATATATATATATATATATATATATATATATTTGCGTTTATGCATATATGCATATATATATATATATACATATATATACATTCGATGGTGTTAATCAGTTGCATAATTTTAATCAGTGACTGATGATAATGTGACTGAAAATCCTTGGTAAGTTTAACCATAGCTAGTGGTAACTAGGATCAATAAATAAATGACATATTATTAAAATACCCTGTCTGACTGTAATAAACAATTCAGATAAATCGCTTGAAAAAAAATTATGACACACATTTAACTCAGGTAGTAATTAATGGAAATTAGTGTAACACTGTTCGATTATATTAGTTAATGGTAATCTACTGAATAATTTTTGGTGTAAACATAATTTTGTGACATAACACTAGGATCTACTAGGTTTGATGTAATGTAATTATAAAACAACTGATAGAATATCCTCAGTCATTCATAGTTAGTGTTAAGCTTTATAAAATTGTTCCTCATCAAATTATATTTACACAGTGATATAAAAGTAATAAGGTGGATGTAAAGGAAATTCTGTAACAACCATAGTGATGAATACTAAACATTGAGGCCCTAGGTCCAGAAGACAAATAAAACAATTTCGTACGGAAAAATATTAGAACTTAAAGTCTAGTGTAAAGTAAAGAATGAATGTATGTGAGCTGCTGTGACTGAATCTGAAACATATCACTCAACATTTTTGAACACAAAGAGCGGTTATAGTATAGATCACAACTAGACAGTCTAAAACTGCATTAGCATTAAAGTACACTCATCAGTTTTAAGTAGCTATTGTTTGCAGACCGAAATAGATTTTTATTTCGTACCTAAACACAAGGGAGGTCTCTATTCTGTCGTAAAACTTATATATTTACAGTAATCAGTCAATGAATTTTGTCTCGTTGTCTGTTTTTTAATGCCGTCCGATTTTAACAGATCAAGTTAGTGTGTACAGTAATCAAAGTATAGGTAACATTGTTAAGTGATTCTCACAAACAAGAAATGTAAGATGAAGTCATCCAACGACTTAAGACTGCATATGTGTGTCACTTAGGAAGAGAAAAAAACCTACAGATTATTTTGTTGATTTTACTTTGTAAATTTGGGTTTTTTCTAGTTCTATAGCGGTAAATGATGTCATTTTCATTAACTAATGCGTCTTTCAGAATGCTAAATTTTCAGTATATTCCTTTGAGTTGTAAGCGTACACAATTTGTATACAATAGCAAAAAATAATCCAAATAATCTAATATGATGGAACCGTGATTATAAGAATCTATCTGTTTTTCACATGCACAAAATTCTTTTTCTTGCTGCCGTGGTGATTATTGAATTTGGAGTCTAACGCAACCTAATTACAGTAGTTATACAGTCTACGAAAACCAGGAAGTATCGAACTACACTCTTCCACTGATTACTTCAACCGGAGTGGAAATCATAGTTATTAGGTTTTGCAGGAATTTTTTAATCACTAGAACAATAGAAAAAATTCAATGATTTATATTTTTAACTCATTTTGTGACCCCACCCATTCCCACTGTAAATAGTTAGATTCTGCCTCTGCAGTTTGGAGGTTAATCTCTAGCCACCATGATTGAAGGTATCGAGTTTGAGCCCTGGTGCGAATGTTGATGCAGGATTTCCGAATTAGAATAAAATTTTCACCTAATACTTCTTGGTCTACAATAACTGTCTCACTAAGTTCACTTTGTCTTGTGAAAAATCATTAGATTGTTTCATAGACTTCGCACTTTTATTGCTTGTAATATTGTGTATACAAATACAATCTGTTTATTTACAGCTGTTTTGGAGAACTATGCAATCATGTTGAACTGTGGTAGATATACCATGTTAGCTCTTAAAACTTTACGAATTATTTCATTAGTATTGATTTTGATATTGAAATGTAAATACAAATTAAGTTGTTGAGCCTCGATGAGACGATATTTAGAAAGAAGTATTTCTCTGCTCATCTTATGTTTTATAATTAACTAGTACCACTTACACATGGTGCTTAATAGAAAGTGAATAGTTCTTGTTGATTATTCACTTTCGAACTTGTAAAATAAATCTTAGGAAATAATTAAACAAATAGACATGATATTCATTGTTAATACAAAATGAAATTTACGACTGAATATAAATAATTTGAGATAAAATCAATCTACTATTGTGTAATATGTACTCCACGCTCCAAAAACTAAGTATTTAGAAAGCTTAAAAAAATAATCATAGCAACTCCAAATCCATCAATAATCTAACCTCGTACCACAATTTTAAATATTATCACTAGTTGATATTGTATACATTCTCAATATGTAGTAATTTTAAAGTTAAATTTCTCCAAGTATCATATGTTAAGGACATTCATTTTTAAACAGATTACTTATTATTACTGAAATAATCTAGATAGATAATGAAAATTAATTCAATGCAAACAAATATTAGCATGTAGGAATCACTGTGAATTTGATAGTACTAGGCGACTCTATTATTCCAGATCACAATTCCACAACTATTATTGTTCATCGCTAGGTCAAATGTTAAATCTAGAAAAAAATTTAAGTCGCATATAGAATGCGTTATACTTGAACTCGAATTAATAATTCCATAAATCTCTCAATTATTATATGGATTATCTCAATACAGTTTTATTAAAATTAACATGGAATTCTCCAGTGCGTATAATAATTTATATTTTTACCAACTGGGATAATAATAACACCGTTGTTCATTACTATAGATTTTGTATTTAGGCCCATTTGTGAAGTATTTCAACAAAATATTCCTATTTAATATGAATTCAAATGGCAGTTACTTTGTCAATTCGATATCACAAATGGGTCTGAATTAGACAACCAATTATCACCAGGAAGCACTGGACAGCAGCTCAATTTTAGTATATGACTTTCCAGCATTGCATATCTATGACCCCATCGGAGATCACACTCAAAGCCCTCTGACTCAGTGACGAACTCTATATTATTAGACCATTGAGTCGACGCCTGACGATTGGTATTTGTAATCTAGTCAGGGTTCTGGGCTCGAACCCAGGTGAGGTCATGGATGCGTAATGTTGAAGAGTCTCATACTGGGGCGAAACAGCTATCCAGTGCCTCCTGGTGGTCAATGGTTGTCTAATTCAGACCGATTCGTTATATCGAAGTGACATTTACAATCTTCACAACACCAAATTACAAGGTAGACATTTAGAAAATATTTTTCCTAAGTACTTTTAACAGGCGATATCAGCCATGCTACTTCAAGCACGTAAGGTAAGCTATCCCAACTTTATTTTAAATTAATGAGGAGAGGGATGTATGAGTTTCAATATACTCATTTTTTGTCGATTCACAAAGTGCACAAGGTGGAATATACTCTAACAGCTAAAGTGTTTCATTTTAAGTTCATTAGTATTTAGCACGAAAGGATCATATGTAGCAGTTTTTAGCCTTGAATGGATATAGGCGGTCAGTATTCCATGTTTATTTAGTTCAACCAATTGCACAACAAAGTTAACTCCGATATATATACAGTTGAAAGAAAGGTGATCTAGACGTTTTATCAGGCCATCTTGAAAAACGCTTTCACTTACCTTAATGTTTAGATAAATTCAGTCATAGAGAAGAAAATAATAAAAATTTGGGATAAGTAGAATGGAATGATATTTTATTTTGTTGTCACTTTATCTTCTATCTTGAACACGACTAAAGCTTCAAAGTTACCAGAGTTAATCAATCACTAAGTAACTTACTGACTGGATTTCAGATACAATAATGAAAGTAGATAACCTTAAATCGAGGGTATTTACAATTTGGGACATATCATTGAAGCGTGTTTTCATTCACAACAAAATCAGTCATCTCTCAATAATAGAATTTTGTATTATGAAAGATTAAGATTATTCAGTAGTAACCAGAGTCAGCAATACGTAATCAAGCTGGAAGGGCAGGCATCATGATGAGCATTTCCATGCTATTGGTTAGCGAGGTAGAGCCTGGAAATGATAACTTCGTGAAAAATGATCGGTTAGTGAGGGCCACGCTCTTTTCACCACCACATTACATCTTACAGAGACCGCCACCACCAGCAATATCATGATGCAAAAAATCCTATGTACAATATGTTAGAATGCAGTGAAGATCATTCAATTAATCCTTTTATAGCTGATAAGTGTGTTACATGTTGACGGTTTTAAGTAACTGAGTTAACTCTACCCCACTGTGCGTCGTAATTTTAAAGATGAAATCCAGAATTTTATTTTTTTTTAGATTATATTCAATGAATACTTTTTCTGACATACAATTCTTATTCATGTTTCTGTATTGTTCTTAATTGGCATTGGCAAAACTTTATTTGACCTCAGAGTCAACATTCCAAAGTATATTATTTTTTAATTTCAGTTAATGATCAATCGATCAGTCCCTAATTATCAAAATTATAAAATCTATTTGCACGTATTTAATAAGGCAAGTAAACTAGGCGACTTGATATTTTGGTATTATCTACTTTAATTCTTATTAGTTGGAATCATCGTCTAGTAGAAGTCATGACCATTTGATTTTTGCTAGTTAGCTATTACTACCAAAACAGATTTGTAAATCCTCCGTGATTAGATAGTATTCCAAACCAAATAAACAATGAACGATAATGCTAAATTATAAGCTCCAATATATTTTGTTGTATGGAAATCCTAAATAATCTAGGTTACAAGCTACGTAATACATGTTTCACCAAAGTATACAATGCAAATTTGAACTCACTTCATCTAGTTTCAAAATCTAAGTAGTTATTACTTATATATTCGAGTGGCACCAAACCTGTAGGACCAAGATATTTCTGACTATTGCTCTCTGAGTCATGTCACGTATGCCTAGGTCGGGTTGCTGGAATTCCATTGATTAAACTACAGTATATTCATTAGTTTGAATGACTCAATATTGAGTGTATTATGTTTTAATCTTAGTTGGAATGAATTATATAGCAAACAATGTTATTACCAATAGTAAGATTTTGTTGTTGCCTACAATATAATGAGTTTTTAAAATATAAGTTTAAACCTACTGCAATAATTGTCATGAAATGAAAATTGCCTTAGGACGAATTGAAGATAGCAGGATTCTGGATTATTATCGTTATATTATTGGGAACTGAATACATTTGATCGCTGAATGCTAACCCAGTAGTCTAGATGAATAATTTTCTCCTAGTGAGTGAATGACGGTGAATGCCAACTTCTAAACAAAACAACTATTCACTGTTCTAGTATTTTTAATACTTCATGCTGATATCAGTCAGTGAAAAATCTTTGGATGGGAGTTTGGTGTACTTGTATAATATATATATATATATATATATATATATATATATATATATATATATATATATATATATATATATATATATATATATATATATAATTAACATTTATTAAGTGCTACAAACGGAATTCACTTCATATATGTAGTATTTACACAGTGACATTCTTTTGCTTATAGCTTTAACTATGAAATAATGATGAACAATATTTTTCATAGGTTAACGAAAAGCTAGCCTTTCCTTTATTTATATGACCACCTTTACGATTAGAATATCCTAAGTTAGTGTTTTTGCAAGTAGACATGAGCTTAACAAACCGCTCTTTTAAAATGGATACGTACTTGATCCATCCGTTAAATAGTGAATATCTATACATTTATTAGTCATATTTGAAACAATGATTTATAGTTAAGGGCTTTAAATACAAATCAAATCTTTCAAAAAGTAATAATATTAACAGTAACTCATTAAAAGTTTTCAAAATAAGTGGTGTACTGTTGTCGATGTTATTTAATTATGTCAGATTTTGTAGCACCAGATCTATATTGTAGAGTTCCTTGACGTTCTCAATGCTCATTGCTTTAACATTTTTAGTTATTATTGCTTTCGTTCATAGATCATATGATTTACAGTGTTTTTTCTATTTAAACACTTCAAGTGTTTGAGATTATCAACAAGCTGATGGTGCAAAGCAATCCGACATATCGAATGAAAGAATGTACATGTAATGAAAGTTTGGAATTGAAGTGAAATTTTTGATGATTGTTAAATTATACTTATGTTATGCATTTAACAACTAAAGGAACAAGAAATCGACCAAAAATATTGAGTTTAACACTCGTAGTGAAAGTTGTAAACTTAGTAAACGATAAATTCAGCCACATTCTATTTCAGATATATCGCACAAAGTATAACGTGATTGTTTTGATGAGTTATAATCTAATAGCTTGAATAAGTGTTAATTATGTCTATAACGAAAGTGAGCAGTCTAACTATAGTTTAGTAAAGTTAGTGTTGATTGATAGTTTCTTTCTAGAGTGATATTTTTGGACGTGTTTAGTTTTAACAATACCACGGATTGAAATGGAGATTAACAAGCCATACTTTAGATTTTTACTATTTATGCCGGTCAGTCACTAGGTTGGTCTAGTCCCTAACGGGGGACAAAATTTGTGTTTGTACTGAAATATGGTCAAAAGTCTAAGTGACTTCGTATTACATAGGCAATGTTTTGATATTATTTGGTTGGAGGTAGGCAGTAGTAAACATTATTTGATCTAGGTTTTGTGCTATTTCGTACAGTCGCAACCAGAATAACACAGTAGTAAAGCCTCATGCCGTAGAGGTGGGTGATGACAGTTCGTATAATTGTGGATATAGATGTTCATTTAAGACAGAAGATACATCTTTCTAACATAATGTCAACCAATAATAAACCTAGATCATACAGTGTTTTTTATCGACTACTTTCAATAATTTAAAATATAGTCAACAAATTTGCGAATAATTGTCAACCCATTAAAACTCCTTCCAGATCTAGGTACTATGCAAGTGCTTTGATTTAGCCTATTTTCATCATAAATTTGCAAGTATGCCCTGTGACAGTTATGCTTTGACAAGCTTGCATGATTCATGAAATAATGTTTAGTGTAGTGAATAATGTCTTCAGTAAATAATGTTGTTAATATACAGTATCAAACAATTTGGTGTAGGTTTTCACTTCATATAACTTTTATCTTCAAGGAAGTGACTTTGGCGGCGGTTATGTGAATTCACATATTTAATTCTTTTTATCTAATAAAATCGAAATTTAACTTTGTTGACAAGTTTAATGTTAAGCATCACCATACAGGTTGAAATACTTAACAAAAGCGGCTTAAGTTTAGGTGATTACGGTAAAATATCTACGTAAGTTTCACTGAAGAAGAAAACACTAATTTAATAAAGAATAATTATAAAATTTTAACTCATTTGTTGAAAGTAGGTAGAAGGAAAGGATGAATGACCTAAAGTCCTCATTGAATCTCCATTACATCAGTAAAGTTGTTAAGCGAAACCTGTGTCAGTTACAATACACTATCCTAAAAAGTCATTTAAAACATAAATAAAATGATATAACCGAGATGATTATGTGTGCTAACGTTGGTAGATATTTGGAATATGACATGATTTTTATCAATTAATCAATTATTGCTTATCGTGCAAAACGATACTTGATCGGTATTATGACTGAAAGATTGTAATACAACACAACATTTAGAATAGACAATTTGATTATTAGATTAAATAAACAACCTTAATTCGATAATAAATGGCAGTATTTTTTAAACAAGTGGAGAGAACTGAGATGATTTGTAAAGACTAGTACCGTTAGTTGATTAAACATGTTACAGAATAATGCTACCAAGGCACCATTGAAAACCAGGGAGCATTTGACAGCTGTTTCATCCTAGTATGGAGCTCCTCAGAGGTGCGCATGCTAAACTCCGCCTCAGGAGCCTTAGGCTGGCGAACATCTAACCCTCTGCAACAGTGGGCCGGCCAGCATCAAATGGTAGAACTCCCGCTTATATTAATTTGTGACATATAGCACGACGATCATCCATTATCGTTGGCGATGACTGTCTCAGTCCCCATAAGTCTAAACTCCATCAGTTACGACTTTTTATAAGAGCTTCAGAAACATTTTGAAGTTAGTCATGGCAAGGCACCATTGAACAGATGGACAGCTGTTTCATCCTGGTATGGGGCTTCTCAGCAGACGTACCCTAAATAAAGTGGATACTTGACCGACCAGTTTCATGTAGCTTGAAACCACTTGGTAAATTGTTATCGTAACCCACTGAGCGCGTTAAACTAGTTTCTGTTTTAAAGCTAACCTAATGAGCACTTGTTTTAAAGAACTGTTAAACACAATTTCTGCAATTTTACACTAAGATTGGTTGTTTATTAGTCAAAACATTGAGCTTTTAACTGGTTTCTCACAAGATCAAGTCCTTTCTTACCGGCAACTTAAATGAGTATGTTCACAAAATGAAAGATATAAGTTCGTCAGTCAAAATCAATTTTTACTATATAGCTCGTAGGGAAATAGTAACTTCGACGTAACGATGTGTAAAATGTCATCAAAAACAATTAATCCCCTATTTTATCAAATGTTTTTCGTTTGGATGACATATTCGAAAGTCCAAATCCCATGAAAAACTCCTCTTAAATGACTTTGATTACGTAATAAGTAGTTGTTTCAATAGGTTTTACATGGATAATAGCTTTTAATATTGTGAAACTAACGCGGAAAAATGTATACTTGTATGTGTCTTTGCTGTGGACTGCTTCTACTATGTAATTACATAAGTAGTTTGGTGATCTACTAAGTCTTTATAAGTTAATTATCTATTTATGATGAAATGTTATCTAATTGTGGGTAGGATATATCATGTGAAAATTAAGATAATGTACAACTCTATAAAAACAGAAGCATATTTGTCCTCATGATTCTTAATTTTATAACCCCTAACCCTCTTGAAGCTTCTCAACATGTATCGCATAGTAACTTCATTCTTCGATGATCAAGCATTTATTAGCTTTGTTGTCAATGTCAAAAACGTGAAGAAAATTTTACTTTACATATAAAGTCATATTAGCAGTTGAGTCGAAGAAAATTATTTGTATAAAGACAGTAATCAAATTGGGTTATGTTTAATTACTGGTATAGTTATTGGGATGTTGCTAAATTTTCGCTGTCCTTCTGGGCAACATCATCTATAATTACTTCATGAATAAGCGAGTGGTTTCATTACTTCATAGGTGTTAAATTAGTTCATTTTGGTGACCTGGTTATATTATCATTCATTTTTCCGTTTGTGTTGCGTGCTTTCTTTATTTAATCTGAAGATATTTTCTGTGTAGTTTGATATAATTATTGATTTTATAATGTCTTGAATGTCGTGATTCCAAAATCACTGTAGCACTTTTTGATTTTCCATATCAAGAATTTAAAAGTTTATTTAGTTTTGCGTCTTTGGCTTTCTGCATCCAATGATGTGTTCTAACATATAGTATTATTTTGCTATAAGTCTATGGCGTATCAACATTTTAGAAACATTATAAAGTTTTAAGAATCGTTGATTCTCAACAGGAAGAACAGAATGTATATTCCTCTGATTTTGTGTGGCTAGATGTAAAAGTATGAGATGATTGGCACATACTATTGCGTTTACTTTCATGTATACAAGGTTCGTTGTATTTATTTGCTGCTGAAAGTTCCAATTCAAAACAAAACAGACACACAATACTTCATGAAGTCTAACTATTCTTCAACTGACATAATGTCTGTTTTAAATTTGTTGAAATAAAAAGATTCAATAATCTATGAGTACATTTTGTAACGAAGAAGAGAGGTGAACGAATGTTGACTGGTCTGTAACACTCAATCAGATTTACATAATTATATATTTTGTATATCAGTAAAAGAACTAAATCTCTAAGTAAATATGTAGTCAATATATTAATAACCGTGTCATTAATACCAGTTCATTATGAAGTTTGAAATTTTTCCTTATGACCAAGTCATCAGTTAAACGCGTATATTCACATCCATATTCTTTTAATCAATCATGTGAGTTAGTACAATGTATCTAAACAACAATTATTCACTGTTGCCCACTCGATTCATTAGAAATCAACCAAAATCTAGAGTCCTTAATTTATTAAATGTTCCGTGACATTCACTGTGTGTCAATTAGCTAAACGTTGTACAATATTGAGTAGTTTATATTTTGTATATTTGAAAAGTACACACTTGTGATTTCTAGTTGGGAAGGTTCTGCCAGTATAAAAGATCAATATATTCAATCTACTTAGTGGTTATCTATTCAACCTTATTGTATCATTTCTTAACACCTGTCGATCATCATTTAACTAACCATTTTTTATCCGGTCAAGATGCATTAAAAAGAGATTCTAAAAACCTCAATCTATGCTCTTGAATCAATAAGCTCAGTGAATATTAAGTTCTAATGAATATTCTGAAAAACTTATATAAAGCTGATATTTTGGGCTGCAAGATATATCTACGACTTGATGGTATGGGACTCGAAATCAGAAGAACTGAACATATATATTTCAGGAAACAACAGAAGGAGTATTATTGCAATTACTTATTTTGGATTTTTCTCTAATTTCATACTAATCCATTAAAATCCTCATAAAATCATCAATAAGTTCACGTGATGGATGGAGGTTTTTGTGATATATCTGACCTTAGTTTCAGTTATCGAGTTCACACTAAATTAGTGTTTTATTATAATGCATATGAATTCGAAGATATGTAATTACATTGAAAATTCAATGCATTATGAAGGTATTTATCACTTAGCATCAAACATAATAAATTCAAAGTCGAGTCTTTTAGATAAGTTAGTACCTGATCAACAAAACTCAATACTAACGTCTAGACAAACGTGATATCAGTCACTACTCAATGAACAATGTTATTCAGTGTTAGTTTTCATTGTTGCTTTATTCAAATTAATTAAGAGAAGTAAATGTGCAAAATTTTGGTTCTGTACCATTTCCTACGCACCCCTCACCCCCAGATCCTCGTGGCGGAAACCCATCTACAACATATTTACTACTACAAATATCTAAGTGTTATTCACACTGGTCAAATAGCTCCTGATATTCCTTTACTAAATTTTTTTTGTTAGTATTATTTATCAAATGAATTAGTTTTTGTGTTAAGTTGAAAAAATGATTCGAACAAATCAATGTTATATATATGTATATATACACATCACATAGATTTATATGAAGCCTATTTAATGTTTAAAACATTTAATTGTCTAGAGTTAAACAGCATGCTACTTATCTATTAAGTTTTTCACTAGACAATAGAAAAGAAAGAAAGAAATCAGTCTGATTAAAAGAAAAATTAACTGATATATAATTTGGCATTCTTTAGAAAAAACAACTTTGTAATGTAATCAAATAAATCAGTGTGTCAATCATTTAATAAGTAATAAAATATGATGCTTAGATGGTGCTTTACCATGTGTTATTCTTCTTCTGTATGTTTATTTCCATAGATGTGTATAGGTGTGATAGTATTGACTATTGTTTGTCAAAATAGATAACACTAATTTTAACTGAAAGTGTACCAGTTAACTAGTTTAATTTACCTTTTTTTTTTCTAAAAAAAAAGTATTTTAATACAATCAAATAAACTAGACAATTGTCATTGTCTAGCTTATCAAACTTTCAGTGTGTTCGATAACAAAGATTACCCAACAACACAGAATTAGATCTTTTATAAATTTCAAGTGTTTTGAAAATAGTAAACTCATTCTTTTATCAATAAACTGAAATCATATACAATTCACATGTTTTGTAACTTTATACGATATGTAAGAGATTTTAAATCTGTTGATACTGGAATGTATCATAGTTGAATGGATTGGTTAAGACATGTACTAAATCTGTCTACTGTCGACCTTATTGTATGATGTTGTATGTTGTATTGTAAGAGAAATTGAAGCGAACAAACCAAAACACGGAATCAATCACTGACTGTTGATCTGAGTTACATTACTAAGTTCAAACTATATATTTAGGGTAGGTGTATGTGAAGTATCTCTCAAGCATTTCCAATGAAGCAGATTCATTTACTTTGTTAAACCTTAGATCCTAAGTCTAAGAACTAGATGTTTTTTATTACTTTCGTATGATTTTTTCTGTGTGTTGTTTTCGGTAAAACAAATATTACTACTAATTCTACTATTGCAGTACTCATTTTGATAATTTCATTTAGCAGTGCAGATCTAAACGTGGCAGCTGAAGTTTGGGATATATGTATGTAAATTTATGCATGAACGGTTAACTGTTGTTAATGACTGAATAACGGAATGAACTAGACTGGTCTAGTTCATTGGTGGTTAACCTTTCTGTTTTTGGTAAGATCAATTCCCTTGACATATGATTTCTTTAAGCAGAAACATTAGCTAATACTCTCTACGATTACTGTAGAATTTAGCAGTAAAATACAAATAACAACGCCAATCATATTTATATGAAGTGTAAGTAGAAAAATGCTCCATCACTGATCACTGATCAGGGTTTTATTTATTCTGGGAGTTCTCTAGATAATTTCAATATTAAATCTATCTTCCATATGGTAGCTTGTACACGGAATCTAATGCTACGCATCCACTGTTGTTAATTGTAACGTCCCATCTGCGGTGTCACTGAACACCATTGACAATAGCTTCAAATAAACACAATAAGAATTCTTTGCTCAACTTATTTTCCTAATGTCTTTGAGGGAATATCTAGTGACTTTTTTCAATATTAGGTCAACCAAGGAGCCTTTCGTGACCTAGGTCTAATGCAGTATGACATTCATAAGTAAGTAATTACGGAAATCTTATAGCACATCGTACCTACAATATGACTAGACCTGATGAGTTAAAACTAAGCTACTTGGATAGTGTTATTTTTATGGCCACACAAACATATCAACCGTAGCTATCATTTTCTCATATATGCGTTATTCCGTTAATAATTGAATGTTATGAAGATTTTTGTATTTGAATGTCCTATGATAAGTAGACTTGGTGAAATAAACTAGTGAAAACCAGGAAGCACTGAAAAGTTGTACTCTCTATCTGCACCACAGATTAAGTCCAATAGGTTTAAACTTTACAGCGAATGCTTAACTCATATAAGATTGAACTTGTCTATTTTACTAACATCGTGATTTTATTTTAATAAAAATAGTAAAAGTATATTTTGGCAGAACCTTATCACTACGGGAAATAAAAAAAGGATCTGACCATTTTTCATTTCGATAGGGAATAATACATTTTTTAGTTATAATTTCAAATAAAACCTAATATCATGCAGAGATTGTAGTTTAAACTATTATAAGTTAATGAATGAATGAATTAGGAAGTTAAATGCATTCTTTCATAGTAACTACACATATATTCATAACAGAACACTGTTAACTAGATAATTTCTATTCATAGTTATTCATCAGATGCTAAAATAAGACAAATTATTATTATTATTGTTGTTATTCAGGTAAAAAAAATTCATTTCAAATTGTTGATGAATTATAATGAATAATGTGATGATGCATTGATCATGGATAATGGATCATTTTGCAGTGTTACATAATTAGTGAAGTTGTTTAGTGTAACTGTATAAGTTAGCAAGAATTAGAAATAAATAAAACTACTACTCTCCAGGTTACTTGTGTCTTATTGTGAAAATCTATAGCCTACACTTAGCATGTAGACGATTTTTATTTTTTTTTCTAACAGGAGAAATACTCATTAATACTTCAAATGTAAACTTTGTTATTGTTGTCAGGTTGTCGAATTTATCCTAGAGGAATATATGAAACATAAACAAAAGCAAATATCTACTTGCATAATCATATATAGGCTTATCTGATTAGAGTTTTTTTTCCAGCTGATTCGTTGTTAGTCTAAAAAATGATTTCCGACCGGTGTAAATATAAATTTCGATTATAATTGTCTTCATCACATTATCATAGAGTTTTGATAGTCCATTTTACAAAAACTAAGGCAAGTAAATCTGTTTAAAACATCTGAATGATTAAATATGTTGTGTCTACAACCATTCATGTATAGTGAAATTAATCATATTTAATTGATTTCTATATTTACTACTATAAACTCATGAGTAGGTAACTGAGAATGATCTATCCTATAAATATTATAATACAAAAACTAATGTGAATTGTTAGAGTAATTAAATATCATCATACTTTTCTAGAAAACACGAAAATAAGTTCACTTATGTAGAGGATTATAATTGAACATTAGTAAATCATCTTAAACTGGAACTAAACAGTTGTTTATTGTTCCATAATTTTTCAATTATCTGTCAGTATGATGTTATATAGTGATTGAAATTACTTGTAAAAACAACAAAACGTACCAAAAATATTTGGTTCCATTCACTTTAATGTTCTGATAATTTAACAATCAAACATTTTGATAGAAAATTTCAATTTCTGTAAAATCATGATATAATAGGAGACATAATCTAGTCATTATTCTTTCTAATGTTCATTGCTTTTACTACCATTAATGGGGGGGGGATTGTATTCCGTATTAACAGGTTTTATAAAATTTTTATGCAATTATACGAGATATTTTACTAACCATCAAATTTTTCAGTCTGTAGTGTGAACTTACAATGTATACGCTTACGAAAGAATAATACGTGAGTAGGGGGGGGGTGAAGCGGTATTTACTGTAATAAAAGTTTGCTTTATTTATGATATATGATGATATTCAACAGGAAACCCTGGATCTGAGTCTTATCCTATTTGGGATTAGTTTTCAAGGTATATCCATAATTTTGAGAAGATTGATGTTTCATGATGAATTCAATAATGTGGTACCAGGTTTTACAGTCTTCTACCACTTAAACATTTAAGGTGATAAGTTGTTTAAATAAGTGACAATACATTTAGTATGAGGTTAAGTAGTAGTAAAAATTAATGTCTTACACAATACTTCTGTTCATTATGATGGTATTGCATATGCTTTTTTTCAAATAATTGCACTATAAGTATATTAAATTGTGGTACTATGTAATTTGTGCTTTTCTGTCAGTAATCCAATAAATTTGACGACATAATTAATACTCATTTAAGATAGGCAATATCATACTACTTACTTTTTCCTTTAATAACTGAAATAGTCACTAACGAATAACCAGAATCTAGTTCACTTCAATATTCCCATGATTTGAATCACTGAACATGTTGACATTTTTAAAAAAAGAAATTGTAACTTTATGTCAGCTAATCAACATGGAAAATAAGTATTTATAGACTAGTTATATTTGTTAGTACACGAAGTTCTGTTTATGAAATTATACTTCTCTCAAGCAGATGGTTAATTGAAGGCATATCATTTGTAGCATATGACAATGAACAACTCATTAATTATTTGATAGCGTATAATTTTGCATATGAGTAATTGTGTAAGTTGGATTGTGACTAGCAAATGGAATCGAGAACGCGCGCTTCGTTCTATGTGTAACTCGTCAGTTTAATGTACTTTCTACATCGAGGCAATCACCTCAGGATGTACATATAGCAACAGAGACTAACCAGTTTCTTTCTGTGACGAATCAACGGAAAGTTCCAAATATATCCTAGTTACATAAGAGTGTTTTAAATCATCCCAGATTTTATACTGATAGACGTCATATTGACAGTTTGCAAGACTACAAATGTAATAATGGCTGTTGTATCTCACAAATTGTTTAAGTTAATTTACACTGAAAAATATAAGTTTCAACTAATCTTATCGCAGAACCTCTATTATAACAAAACGGTTATCTAACAATAATCAATTTTTAGTATGGAAATCAGAATTCATTTATCACTTCAGTGTCTAATACTAACAATTAAAATGTAATTTTAGAGCTCTTATAAGAAGGTATGAGAAGTGAAGTTCAACAGTGTCAGGTATGTGATGCTTAACCACCAATGTTGAATAGGTCATACAAAACTACACTGTATTATTTTTATTCTAATAAATTTTATGAAAAGTAATAGCCCTCATTTACAAAATCATGTACTCACCTTTTCAGTTTGTTAAGCTTATCCAGATTTACTTTATTAAGATAAATTATCAATTCAACCATCTAAAACATTCCAATACCTAATTAATTCAAGTGAATCAATACAGACGTTTATTTAACAGTTATCTTCTAGCATATTGAACAACAACTACACTAAGAATTCGAATCACCATATTTCACTTTCACAAATGTTCTTACGTTTATTGAAGATAAACAAGGTGAACACCATCTCACATTCACACACACACACAGTACACAACTATAACACATTTTCATCTAAATCTCTCAAAAAGTGAAAATCATCTGATTATGAACACCATTGTTGAAAATATTTCATCTAGTCAATAACGCTAAAACACTATTTAAGGCATAGTAGACATTCATATACAAAGCGTATCTAACAAGATAATGATGTTTATTGATAGTGTTAATTTTGGAAAGTTATGAAATTAAGAATTTGATTTTATTAGGTGGATGCTGTATCTATTGATCCTGTCGATTAGGTTACTAAGTGGTTCATCAATAAATGGTATATATGTACAGATGGTTGGTAGTAAACTGAATTCGAAAAAGATAGCTGTGCACACAATTGTAGCAAAACATTAAAAATTGAGAACAATTATCTGAATAAACTATGTTGATGATATTGACACTAGACCAATGGCAATACTTACTAGAATGTTTCTGTACAAATACTTTAGTGCTTATTATAAAGTATGATCACTGACAAGGTAAGATGTTTCTACCAGTTTAGCACCCAGTCATAACCCTGAGGAGTACTAAGGATCAATGGAGTTAGAAAACGTGTATTTTAGACAAATTATAATTGTACCGCCCAGTGCCTTAGTATTTTCTGTGTATTGTATTGATTTCTGTACTTGAATGATGATTTTAATGCTCAATCTACATACATATTAACATAAATCAATTTTATCAAGTCGATTTAGTCAGTTACTTAGTAAAATACAATACACGTGTTTACATGTCTCCCTAACAGTTAAATAACAAAATTGTACGTAGGAACCCTGCTTTACGACTGCACGTTTTGAAAAAGATACTACAAATCTACCGTGTCTGGGAAAACACTCAATAGTAAGGTTGAGAATTCGACTATCATAATGTAAAACCTTGACCCACTATAGTATTTCCCCTTAAGTGATATATAAATTCTTTAAAATGAAATACAGATACCATATTATCTCAACTAACTACTTATGAAATAGACTCTAACTTCAAAAATCCAGGAGACCGATATTCTATTATCTGAATTAAACTGATTTTCCAGTAACTTCTCTCACTGAGCCATTTATTATCTACCGTCTTTTGATGATGATGATGATGATGATGATGATGATGATGATGATGATGATGATGATGATGATGATGATGATGATGATGATGATGATGATAACGATAATGATCATCAAAAGTGGCTCATATTTCACACAATTATTTTTAGCATTCAGTAATTGTTACCTATCATAATGACTGTGATGTTCTTTAAAAATAGTTGATAATTATTCTAGTCTGTTCAAATGAAATCCTTGTTATGAATTACCCTGTGGTGTTAAAAACTCATTCACCAATAGGATAAAAAATATCACCAGTGAGTATGAACTCTGCGAAAATTGCAGATAACCTCTTCACTATTTTTTTTATGTATTATTTTTTTACATAAAAAATAACAAACAACTGTCTATATTTAATGCATAGTGACAATCATACTCGCACGACTACAAGCATTAGATTGTTATTATTCTACAATATGAAATGCTTAAATTCGATTATTTCATAGAAATAAAGAAAAGTAGACAATAATTGAAACAAAGAAACTTTTTTTCTTTATTTTTCCAAAAAAATAAAAAGAAAATTACAAAACACTTTAAATAAAGACGTGTTGCTCTTTCTCTTTCTCTCTCTCTCTCTCTGTCAGATTGTTAGATTTTAACTTCTCAAGGTTAACTATGTATAGACAACAAGGTGTTTAGTATGAATCATACAACTGTAATAAAATTAGTGTTTATGCAGAATTGAGACTATTGATGAATTAACATAAAGAAATTAAATTAAGTGGATGAATAAATGATTGGGAAATAAAGTTTAACCCTTTTAAACGGTAAACTAAACTATATTTTCTTTATGTGTAGTTTGTTATATATTTTAGTTGTTTATAAATGAGTTTATACTGTTAACTAGTTATTTGTAGATTAAATAAATGATTATTTCATAAGTGAATAGTTTGCTGATAATCAAATATAATAGAGACTGGTTTGTGATTAAGCGGATCAATATTGAAGATCGATTTGTTCTCATTAGCTGGAAAATCAAATTTTTCATTACGGTTTAAAAAAAAAATAAGAAATATTTTTTTAGTGATGTGCTCAATTGAATTATTTTTATGCTTGTAATGGTTGTTGTGAAGTTTATATCTTAATTAAATACATTGGAAATTACATTATTTAGATTGTAGAATTTTAAAGTTGAAAACCCAGACTGACTTTAGCTAATTAATTAAAACTGTTAAGTTTTTTGGACAAGTATTTTACCTTATTACAAAACACCAAAGATAGAAACGAGAATATTTAGACTTTACATCTATTCCTTAGCTATTGGATCAATCAGTTACCATCCAATGAATTATATTTATAACTTGATTCCATAATGTACGTTCACTATCTAATACCACTAGTGGATAGCTGTCACTGTTACAAGATAGTTGAATATTAATGGTCATAGCATATCATCATAAATCTCTATATTACCCTTGAAATTACATACTAGTGAGTATGTATTCATTAATGTGATTAAACATTTTCAAAGTTAAAGAATTATTAGTCTTACAGTTAAGCACTGATCATGAAGTCTGAATGTCTAATGATCAATGCTAAGTTAGGTCATAGATACACACTGATGATTAGTCTAACTCTACAAAGAGAAAAACAGATAATCATTAATTCGTAGTTCTCATTGCTTATCTAGCTACAGGTAAATTATGATATAAACATAAATTATTGTCCAAGAGAGATTTATTGATCTACTATAGAATTTCCTGAATTTATAATTTTTACAAATTTCAATGTTTTTTTCCTTTTTATACACTTTTAACACATTAATTACTTACTTACTTATGACCGTTACTCCTCGCTGAGGAGCATAGGCCGCTCACCAGTGTTCTCCATTTAACTCTGTCCTGAGCAATCCTTTCCAGATGCTTCCATTTGTTGCTCATCCTTTTAATGTCTGCTTCCAATTCTCGCCGCAGCGTGTTCTTTGGCCTTCCTCTTTTCCGTTTCCCAACAGGATTCCATGTTAATGCTTGTCTGGTGATGCAGTCTGATGGTTTGCGTAGTGTATGTCCTATCCATTTCCATCGTCTTTTCCTAATTTCCTCTTCTGCTGGAAGTTGGTTTGTCCTCTCCCATAGTAAGTTGTTGCTGATGGTTTCCGGCCAACGGATATTCAGTATCTTTCGTAGGCAGTTGTTTATAAATACTTGTATCCGTCTGATGATGTTTGCAGTAATTCTCCAAGTTTCAGCTTCATACAGCAGGACTGTCTTCACGTTCGAATTGAAGAGTCTGACATTGAGGTTAATTGACAGTTGTTTTGAGTTCCAGATGTTTTTCAACTGTAGGAAAGCTGCCCTTGCCTTGCCAATCCTTGTCTTTACATCTGCATCGGACCCTCCTTTTTCATCGATGATGCTCCCCAGATATGTGAAAGTATTCACTTCTTCCAGAGTTTCGCCATCAAGTTGAATTGGGTTGGTGCTCCTTGTTTAACACATAACAGCCATTAAAAAAACAAAGTTAATAATTTAAATTAGTGAGTTAATTAGACAAACTTTAGAAAGGCGGTAATTTTTCGAATAAAATTTTTTTTACACTACATTCAATATTCAATAACAATTCATATAATTAGCATATAATTGACTATGTTTAGTTTGTCTTGTTAGTTTTTTTCTTAAATTATATTGTTTTTTGTTTAAAATCTTCATTCACTCATCGTTTATTCTTTATGTTTCATTGTCTTGTTAAATGAATATTGAATAATTATCAAAATCATTCATTGAAATCCAAATGAGAACAATTTAAAACAAATGGGAAGTTTTCATTAAAAGAAATTCTTTTGGAATAAATCAACAAATATGATCATTATAACAAATTTACTGAAGTTTACTATAAAATTAAGTGTTTGTTTACATTATATGCAGCTAAAATATAAAATTGTTTATTATGTATTATATAAGTTGGATTGTGACTGGCCAGTGGAATCCAGACGCGCGTTTCGTCCTATTTTGGACTCATCAGCTAGATGTATCTGCATCAAAATGTTGATGTTCACAGTGAGAATATACAAGTTCATCCTAATGTCTATTATGTGCTTCGAGTTAATTATATTGTTTTTTAAAATGTTATCTAGGGAAAAACCTTAAATAAGTAACCAATTAAGTAGTAATTCAGAATATGAAATCTTTTAAATGTTACTGTTTGTTTGAATCATTCAGATTATTGATTTGAAATTAACCAGTAAATGTTTACAAACAATCTTTTAAATAATAAATCTGTTTGATTTTGTGACTTACTTTGAGAATAACTTCTTGATACTCGATCTGGATGGTTGACTCAACAAAGTAAAATATTTGAAATATAAAGAAAATATACATTTCTACTGACATATCAGTTTATTGATTTGTTTTTCAGAAGTTTACTTACACTAGGGACTTAATTCATCATCTTAAGAGCCAGAGAAATATAGGAAGCAAAATAATGAATTTTCTTCTCTGTGTGAAACGATTCATAACTTCCTACACATACACCACATATGACTTAATCTAAGGACCTCAGAGCTTGTGTTCAACCAAATCACCGATGATATTGAATGATGATCAATTGAGGTTGGCAATAATAACCGTTGCACTCTGACTCTGTGTATGCAAGTCGACTGGCTGAAACTGATTTGTTAGTGAAAGTGAGGTTTTCAAAGGTAACGAAGTGTGTTGTAGCCAGCACTTTTAATCATTCCTTAGTTCACTTAGATGATTATTTCTTCATATTTGAGTACAGCTTTTACGTAAAATTACATATCAATCGTCGGTATTTGTTTAGTATGTATATAGTGAGCAGTACCCAATATGAAATACCTTATTTAAGACATCAATAAAATGAAAATAAGGACTTTGAATGATTTCTTCAGTGAATATTACACACAATTACACAATGGACTCTCACAAAATAAACATAGAAATGACCGGATTTGTTGGATACAACACATAAAGTGGACACTAAATATGTTGGGACAAGATGACTGACAAATTCGTTAAACTTATTTTCAAATAATAATTTATCCATAATTTATAAAAGCAAGTGACTTATAAACCATAATAACCTCTAATCTATTCCAAGTGTAGTCAATATTTTCTCTGCCTATATGTGAATAAATGTTTATTTATAAATCTTTCCGATTAATAAATGAATTAGGCATTTAGCAGAACAGCTGATTTGAACTAAGAATTTTCACGTGAAATCTTTCGATGTTATTTTACCATTATTTTATAAGTTCATTTTAAGCATAGACATATAAGCTTCTTGATGAACATGCCATTATACATGATTAAGAATGAATCTGTTACTCATGATGATACTAAGTTCTTTTAGCGGATTATTTTTATCGTAAAGTATTGATTCGCGTCTGTGATAACATCATGAGTTTAAAGAATAGATAAGTAACCCAGGCGCATCTAAATGAGTTACAAATCTTTTCTATCACTTTCTAGTAAGATACAAATATTCTACAATTTCAACTGTTCTTAACCGATAACAAACCATAACATCCTATGCGTATACACGTAGTCTGTGTCCACGAGTATTAAATTTGAATCAACAGCTCACAGTTACCTAACATCACTGTTCGTTTTAATTACATAAAGTTTATAATGCAATTGAGTGGAACTCGTCACTGTACATTAACTTCATTGACTATTAGAAAATGTTTGATTGTGTAGATAGAAGAACACTATGGAAACTTCTTCGACACTACGGCGTACCAGAGAAACTCGTCAACATCATCCGGAACTGTTACTACGGAACACAGTACAAAATTGTGCATGGAGGACAACTGACAAATGCATTCACGGTGAGGACCTGAGTCAGACAAGGTTGCCTACTCTCACTTTTTCTCTTTCTCCTAGTGGTTGACTGGATCATGAAGACCTCCACATCTGAGGGGATACACGGAGTTCAATGAACAAGTAGGATGCAACTCGATGATTTGGACTTTGAGGATGATCTAGCTCTCCTAGCACATACACACCAACAGATACAAGCAAAGACAACCAGTGTAGCAGCAACTTCAGCATCAGTAGGCCTAAACATACATAAGGGAAAGATCAAGATTCTCAAATACAACACAGGGAGCACCAACTCAGTTGAACTTGATAGAGAAACCTTTGAAGAAGTGGATACTTACACTTACCTGAAAAGCATCATCGATGAACAAGGAGGGTCCGATGCAGATGTAAGGTCAATGATTAGAATGGCGAAAAAAGCATTCCTACAGTTGAAAAACATATGGGACTCAAAACAAATATCAACTAACCTCAAAGTCAGACTCTTCAATTCGAACATGAAGACAGTCCTGCTGTATGAAGCTGAAACTTGGTGAATTACTGCAAACATCATCAGACGGATACAAGTATTTATAAACAACTGCTTACGAAAGATACTGAGTGTCCGTTGACCGGAAACCATCAGCAACAACTTACTATGGGAGAGGACAAACCAACTTCCAGCAGAAGAGGAAATTAGGAAAAGATGTTGGAAATGGATAGGACATACATTACGCAAACCATCAGACTGCATCACGAGACAAGGATTAACTTGGAATCCTGTTAGTAAACGGAAAAGAGGAAGGCCAGAGAACACACTGCGTCGAGAATTGGAAGCAGACATTAAAAGGATGAACAGCAACTGGAAGCATCTGGAAAGGATTGCTCAGGACAGAGTTCAATTGAGAATCCTAGTGAGCAGCCTATGCTCTTCAGTGAGGAGTAACGGGAGTAAGTAAGTAAGTTTATAATGCTAGCATTTCAAGAATTGTATACCATAATGTTTAAAAATATATCAATACAACAATTTATTACATGAGAATAATAGAATTTTATAAAATCATTTCCTTATTATATTATAGTTTATTAGAGAACACAATACCTACAGGTAAATATCACTTATAATAATGAATGATGTTTGAGCGATATCATACACTTAATTTATAAGTGTAAATAGTTCCATATCAATTCAGTGGTTTGAAGTTTAGACACTACTCATGCAACCTTAAGGTCCTAGGCTCGATTACCAATAAGTGTATTGATGCATATAGCCAGTGGAAAGTTTTATGTTAGAATAATTGCATAAAATTCTCAATTATTAAAGGTTATCTGGCTTAAATTTACTCGTGACATAAAAATAAAACAAAAATTTTACAAAAATACTATTACATCATTCGGTAAGAAGGGTGGTATTTTTTAAACTTATTGACGTCTTTTTTTTTCATTTTCGTTGTTTTATTCACGTGAAAACATGTGGATAGTGTTACAACAGGTTTTTTTTTCACTTAACATTTTTCATCTTCCATATCACTAATTTTGGACACTGATACCCTAGGGAAAAACGTATTTATGTAGGATGTGTAAAAAGCAGAAGACAATGTAAAGGATTGTAGGGGTGATAATAGTGGTGGTGGTGGTGGGCAGAGTAAAGGAAGGTAATTAATAAAAAGTGAGGTTAAAAATAACAAAATAAAAATTAACGATATAAATATTCTATTCAATGCATATTGTTAATTTAATGTATGTTTTACATTTATCTTATTGTAAATTCCTATTTTCTTTTTTATAAATAAGTCGGATTATTTAATAAAAAAACAAATAAAAAAAAGAATTACTCAATACCTTTTTGATTGTTTGTATAAAGTACCGTAACAACTAAATGAAAAACATCCGTAGAATAGTATGAACTTACAATTTACTTGTTTTAGTACTTTTTAATGATGTGTATATGTAATGAGATTTTTTTGTTATTGTCTTGTCAGTGTCATACATTTTTCATTTTGGTTAAAATTTCATAAACTGAATGTATGTTTTTTTTTATTGTTTGTTGTTGATATTGTAAAAGGTAGGAGGATATAAGCATGTTCAAATATGTGTATACGTATCCGTTGCATAAATTCACTAGTCCAAAATTCAATTTACCATTGACATTTCAACTTTAATTGTATAAGTTATTTAAATACACTAATATAAATCTACATTTAAATGAAGCAAGAAGAAAGATACAATTTCTCATCAGCCTCATCTAGTAACTACGACATAGTTGTAATTATATGAAAGTCTTTGAGCGTACTTTATATTATGTTAATCAGTGTATGTATGATCAACATAGGAACTGGCACATGTGTGGATCAGTCTAAGTTGCCATACCTCAAAGTCACAGCAAGATTAATACCATATTAATAAAAATAGGAGTTACTTCAGTAATAGTAATAACGCAGATAAAGAGGAGTGAACATATAGAATATAGCCAAGAGAGGAAGAATTGGTGAATGGAAAAATAGCAATGAAATAATTCCAAACTCCTGATTTAAGGGAGGGGATATAATGGATACACCTGAGCCACTGTGACAGATTCTGAGCTATTATATAGGGATTATAAAATTTAATATCCTCTATATTTCATAAATTTGCGTATCACTTATTCTTATGGTTTTATCGCATTTTTGGTAAACGTGTTTTATTACTTTGTTGCTATCAGAGGTAACAATTATCATTGGTTGAATTATTTCCACTCCTGTTTCACGTAGTCATCCGAACTCCAGATAGTTGGTAATATACTTTTTATCTAAAGGATAATTATGCATCATTAATGAAAGTGTTTCTTATTTTCGTCACTGGTTTTCATCCTACATACTTCGTCCTTAAAAGACTATACGATTACTGTTATAAATTGCTCTTTCATTTTCTGAGTAGTACCTTTAGATTTACTTTTCAAACCAAATGTTCACAAAAATACGACAATGTGAAACCATAATTCTGGTGTTAGTTTATTTAGTTTGCAATCAATGATAACAAAATGTGTGAAGGTGGCATAGTAATATTAG
Organism: Schistosoma mekongi; assembly: GCA_034768735.1. Lineage (NCBI taxonomy): Eukaryota > Metazoa > Platyhelminthes > Trematoda > Strigeidida > Schistosomatidae > Schistosoma > Schistosoma mekongi. The sequence goes on along the minus strand of CM068306.1, from coordinate 71,643,718 downwards.
GAATCAAACATAAGCTTTTTCACTTTCATCTCAAGTTGCATAGTTACCCAATGCATTAATATTCTCAAAGGCATTACGAATGTCAACTGATATTGACACACCTAAATAAATGGGAGCAAATAGCTTGAGCATCCCGATACACACAATAATAAACTATAAACAACTTTTCTACTTACTTTTCTCGTCGTTATATAAGCAACATATCTAAATTTGAATAATTGTAGTGGCCTTTTTCTCTCTCTCTCTCTCCAGGAAATCAACTTGTAAACGTTAAAGTAAACAAAACTAGCATCCCAACAGTGACGGAAAGGGATCGTGGCATTATAAACAAGCCAATATGCAACTAACACTGGCACTTCAAGTCATTTTTAAAAGATAAATTGTAACAACCAGAAATTGATAAACAGGAACGTGTAAATTAGCATCGAGACCAAGAGATAACGTATTTGTTAGACTGATGGGCAATATATTTCAAATATCATGCACTTAGTAAGCAGTTTTCACTATTCAACTTCATTTAATACAATTAAAAATTGATCTGAGCTCGAATGGATGCATATGCAAGAAAGACAACCATCACGACTTACAAATATTGCGAAACTGACGCATATCCCATGTATAGCGCACATGAAGTGCCACCTTAACTTCACATCAGGTTAATTATGTCCTATTTTTAGTGTGTTATTAAATCACAAGTAACAGTTTTAGCATAATCTATGATGTCTACATTTTATGAATAGAATAATGTTTATCCAATGATGTGATCTACTTGAATGCCTTATGCATATACAGAAATATTATAGCTAATACACGGAAGAGTTTCAACACTTCACATTGGAATAAGGCGAGTATAGATCAGATCTTCGTGAATGCCTCATGTCCTTAGAAGAATACGTAAATACAACTAGGAATGCGTACAATACATAAATCAACTACAGCTAAATTTGGGTTTAAGTCAATAATAGTATTGATTTACCCTACTAGCTATACCGTACGAATTATGTCTGCATCCGAACTACTGGATTCATGAATTTTGAACAACGATTGGAACCAGAAGATAAATTTCATCAAACAAGTAGGCTACAGTTAAAGGATGTCTAAAAAATTGTGGGCAGAAATGTACAGTCAATGTTATGCAAATCAAGGGATGAAATAACAAATGGAGTTAAAGCAAATATCACCAACAAAGAAAACTTCCAGCAGTATTACACTGTATAAAGTGGGTGACATTTCTAACTATGTATACGTGAAAAATAGCAAGTTGTCAAAGGATAGTTCCTGTTTTCATTGATATTAGTGTACTAACACAATTGTTAACATTAATTTGACTATAGATAAATCCAAATATGAACTTAGGAAATCAATAGAAAATCGAAGCCTTTTAGAAACCTGGTGCCTTGGTCACGTAACAACCAATAAACATTAACACCAATAAAATGAAAAATACATCCCATAGTGTATCTCCAATGTCATTTCAACCATTTTTATTGCATAAAAAACCAATGCAGAAAAGAACATGATTACATCGCCTCTCATAAACAGGTTACTATCTGTCCACGAAGTCATCATTGTATAAAATTTTGATGGTCGAATTTATGTCTTTTCGAGAATGAGATGAGTGTACGTTTGTAGGTTAAGAATGTTATCGAATATTTCAAACTGGTGACGAAACATAAAATTAAAACATCATTTTCTTTATTTCGACGTATATACATTGATGAAATCAATAAGCCAGGGATTGTCATTCAAGGAAATTGAAACTTTATTGAACAACATACTGTCACCCTCATCCCCTCCTGCCTTCAAAGTGCATCTTTTTGTTCAGTCATCATAAGATGACTGGTTATACTTCATAGTATACATTTATTAGAATATTTCAAGTTATATCTACAAATCTATTGAGATGTAAACTTGATTCTTTTAAAGAACAGATTATTTAAACTATAGTAAATGATATTATTCAAATTTCATTGTGTAGTTTAATCAACAGCCAAATAAATGAAATGACAAACAGGCATTACATTTCATTTGTCCCGTTTTGTTTAGTTAACAAATATGAGCTTTTTGTAGAGTTGGAAAAATAAGGAATGACACTATTTCAACTCACTAATAATAATTATCTCTACATAACTGCAGTTTTTTCTATGCCAGTAGTTAGTATATCATTATTAAAATCAAACGTACATTATTCATATCAATTTAATCTTGACCCTGCTTGAATAGCTCAGTGATAATAATCAGAGACTGTAGAACTAGGTGATCTTGGATCAAGTCTACCAGGAATCTTCCCTTGCTTGAAGTTAAAAGATATGCCTTACTGACAAGTTCTAAACAGTCACGAAATTATGTTAGGCAGAGTTTATCGCTGTTTACCTTAACCTAGTCTAGTATATTGAATTGAATATATATCATCTATCAATCGACTTGCATTGAATATTCTAAAATTATCTGATACGCTGAAATTCAACTTGGTTATGGGTATGAGTAAAGATCTTAAAGCTACATAGTTTAGTTTAACAATTAAAACTCTTAGTAATTACGAAAAATTATAATACTACATTACTTAACTGGTAGATCAGTTAGCCTTATAGCTTAACATTTATTAGTTCGTTGTATGGACGAGAATAGAATTTAACTAAAAGTATCATTATCAAATTAAATAAGTCTTCATTAACAGTACAGAAATTGATTATATTTAATCTATTCACATAACTTAAAGTAATAAATATTCAAGGATAGTTAAAAAAAATACTTAGATTATTTGTTCCTAATAAATGAGGCTGGAAAAAGTGTTCAAGTTATCGTCATGATCAAATGATAAACATGGTGTAGTGGAAACGAATAACATTGAGATTAAAGTAAAAGAACATAGACAGTGAAAATGTATTGGTTAACTCTACACATAAACAATAAGTTAAACAAAGATAGTTTGATAATTTAACACTAATTATTGTTCATAATAACTTCATCAACACCTACTTTACATACATTTGAGTTTTGTGATTGTTTTGTAAACGTCGGATAGGTTCATTCTGATTTCCCTATTCGTAATTGATTGTCATTCTAGGTTACATTATATTAATTTACTACCAATGGAAACTAATTTTACTCTTCAGACAAATACTCTCACAGATGTGAATAAATAAACCCTTATTTCATTCAGGCAATGTATTTAAATATACGAAAATTTAAATTACAACAATCTAAGTCTAGAGATTTAATGTGTACATTTGAAGATATGCATAGTTGCTCAGACACTAGATGCTAGAGCTTTCTATTAAAAATTCAATAAATCAGTGTAACATTATCCCAGTATTTGATATTCACTTTGATATTATACTTCACTACTAATCACAACACAAGGCAGATACACTATATACACAAATCAATGAATATTGAGGCCATAAAAACTCAATGATAAGGAGTTCCATACATAAACGAAATATGTGTCATATATCTACTGGTTCTTAATGGTTGTCGATGGTCAGTTCATGTCGTATGTGCAAATTTACTCACAGTATTAGGATAATCATGTAAGGGAGGAGGGGGGGGGAAGGGGGAGCCTATACATCAACAAAATCTGTTCAAATTTACTCTTCAATATATAAATCAACAACAACAGAATACAAACTCTTGAAATTAATAGTTAAATGTATACAACAGTTTTGAATAACACTGAAAATAAGTAAACTAAATTTAATGTTTATTTGTTTTATGAATTAAATTATGTCCAATGAATAAAACTGAATAAGTTAAAAGTAGCAATTCCCCATTTTATATTTCTGCAAATGTAGTAACCAACAGACACCAGTTACTTGGCAATTATGAATTTAAAAAACTGTTATAAATGAAACTTTTAAATAGTTTCTTTTTTTTTTTTATTAAAATAAAGAAATATTAATATGTTATGTCTTTTCTTTGTTGATTTTTTTATTGAATGATAATTTTGTTACATAATGATGCATCCAAAATTGTAGTGTTTAAATGAATTAACTAAGTGATATAAATAATGTTTGAGTAAATATGAATGTAACTACACATTGAATGAATGAATGAAGTTATTTCCAACATTCACAACATTTACATCAAGTATGTTTCATTTAGTAGTTTCAGTTACTTTTTCTGTTCTTAACTTTTCAAAACCTTATGGTACACTGACATGCTTAATTAAGGTAAACACAATTAGTATGAAAAAAATCCCTAGTGAAAATAATAATGGGATCATAAGAAGCAGTGAATACAACAATCTTGGTAAACGCTCTAAGTGTTGTGGATAATCAGTGTTTTTTTGAATTCTTTTAAACCCTTATTTGCTCAGTAAAAAGTAAAGAATGTTACAAGTAAATACTTTAGATAGAATGAAGCACAATTAGTTTTGATGCAACCGATTCTGAAATAATATATATGGTAGAAAGCTTAGGAGGGAATTTCATGAAGTTTGGGTTACAGACATATTTTGTTCTATCAAAGGTATCTGTGGGAGGGATCACCATTAATAATTTTCTGATGTATTCCTTTATGCTATAGACAAAAATTAAAAGTGCATGATTGTAATAAATTCTCCGTTTCGTTATAAATTAGTAGTATGTTATATTATGGAAACATTTACGACCAAGATGACTACTTCCAGTTGTATTGTGATTTAGGCAACAAATGTTTTAGTTGTTAAGCTTTTATTATTGTTCTGTACATCTACATTAGCCCTCACTTAATACAGATGTGATCTATGTAGCTACTCCACAAGTATCGTGACATCACTCCGTTGGCCCTGTTTGTGGGTGGTTATCTTAATGCGTTATGTCATCGTTATTTGTTCTTGAAAAATCAATGATAACCTGAAATATTACTGATTAGTTACGTCGTTCGAATGCATAAATATGAACTCAAATTGAATCTAAATAATCATGGAAAACATGATTTCTCTGTATTTCACTATTGACTAAACATGCATGACATTAGTCATTGTGTTACTTACAAACCAATGTTAGTATCTTGGCTTTACAGTTAGCCAGTTACCGCCTTAACACTGTAGAATGTATATCTAGCCTGCTCAGTCTTCAAGCCAACAGGAGAATTTTATCGCATAATTAGTTCGGGTAATTCCTCATGATGAGTCTCAACCAGTTGTTTGCTGACTTCCTTCAATTATAATAATCAAAGTCGGAATGTAAATCCATCGTTAAAATCCAAAAAATATATATCATTCACATGAATCTAAATTTGCCTCCAAGTAGGTCTTACGAATAGTCTATTTATTACTGAAATCAAAAATGATATATTTTAACACGTTATAAAAATATGAACAGATGGTTCGAATGAATTTTGTCCTTATTAGGAATGAAAAGAGGACAAGCAACGTTACACCTTTTCCTCACGCAAACCTCATTCATTACATAAAATGACTAGTGATTAATTAAATGTGGAATTTTCTTACAAATTTTGAAATGATGCAGGAATTTCCTTTTATGTTAAAAAATAAATAGACATTCATTCTTCTTAAGTGAAAAGGGAAAAATAAATCATTTTGAAAAAGATTTGTGACAAATGCTTAGTGGTGTATTCATAGTGGAAAGACATGTTTTATATTTGATACTAGTAAGGTGGATAGGTATGCTAAGATGTATATATTAGCTCATTTACTAACTCTATAAGCTACCAGTCATCGTTTTAGATATTAAAATGTTAATCACTGAGATATAGAGTCACGAAGAGTATTTCATTAGGAATGAGTAGTAGGTACATGTTAATAGTGATTTAAATGTTTCAACTTATTTGCAACATTTTGATTGTTGTGTGTCGTATCCAGCACTCTCTTTTATTTTTCTGGGTGAGTACTATATATTAGTGTATAAATTTTAATAAAAATTTCACTATGAGCTTTGGTGTCTACAACGTTTGTGTTCTTCATCAAGAACGTTGAATTATGTTACACTAGAACGTTCATAATAGGTAGTTGTAAATAATTCCAGTCACTTAGAATGAAAACTTCAATGAAATCTACACTTATATTTAGCACTAACCGGTTAGAAAAACAAACCAGATGTCTGAAATTGAAGTATAAGATACGTAGAGAGGAGGGTGTGCATAATATTGGCCTTTTGAACTAACTTATCACAATTAAGAGTCCCCATTTAACGAAAGCAAGATAACTAACTTCGTATGGTTATTTTGGCATTACTACGATGACTACATTTAGCTACTGAATCCAAACCTTAGAACATATTTGAATTAAGTGATAAATGTAAGAGTTGTTCTGTACAGTCTATCAAATGAATTTTAATTAGTTAACTGGAACTGTATCATTTAATAAAACAAAATAAAACGTAAACAGAAATATTAAGTTAACCTTATTAGTACTAAGAATAATACTTCAATAATGTTTTTCGACACACCCTATAATTAAAATAATTATGTACTTACTACAGATTAACTTTAAGAGGTAATTTCCCGAGTTTAAGTGATAATTAGCGACAAATTAAACTTAACCATGAAGGTTACAGAACAGATATTGCTATTTACAATCGATGATAGTCTTTAATTGTCACGAATTTACTAAAGTTAAAGACGTAAGCCACTAGATAACAACTGATTGAATTCAATACGTTCTGAAATAACTGGATCTAATACATTCGATCCTCAACGTAGTCATGTATACATACTGTTGAGTAGTCCCACACTAAGATAAAATATTTGTCAAATACCTCCTGGTTTTCAATAGATGTCTAAATTTAGTCCATCATGACATTTCAGTATTTATTTCTTTTAGTTATTATATTCCAACCATATTTAGCCTTAGCTGAATTTATGCCAAATTCACAAATGTAGATTTATTATTCTTCACTCTAAAACAAACTATGAAACTGTTGTTCTTAATACAAATATTTTCCTAAAGAATGCAACTATCAACATTCAAATAATTTTCCATAGTAAGATAACTGACCACTTATAAGTAGTCATATATAATAAGATGAAATAATCACATCAAAATTGTATTCACCCAGTTTGTTATCATTAAAAACTCTTTAATTACTAGTTAGCATGCATAAAATGAAAGGTAATGTCAACAAAGTTACAAATGTGGGCAGTAATATGTTAAGATATGTGCGTAGATTAATTGCATCATGTACTTCAAAAGCTTTAAATTATCCTCTTACATGTTCACTCTTTTCTTCTTTCTTATACTAAGTTTCGTTGCATATGTAATTATGTTATTCATTCTTCCATATGTATGACAATACGAAAAGAAGTAAACATTAAGACAAAGGTAAGCGGTCGAGAGTTTCGACGTTTAGTCACTAGATTGCGAGTTTGACACTTGGTTTGCCTACTTCAGTTTGAACAATTAAGTAGTTCTGCCTAGCTTTCAAACTTATGATGTACGTAGCAAAATAGCTAGTAGTATTCATAGTAATATTTTAATAAAAAATATCAAATTTTCCCTTGTCAATTTTATTTCAACTAACCAAAATCTCCTCTATTGATCACTGCCAGGCAACTCATTACACACTTTATCGCTTCCTTAGTATATTTCTCCTTATAACCTGATAACCTAACATTTCAGTGCACTCTACTATATGGACGACGAAAAATGATAAATTCTTACTAATGCCGTTATATCAGTTTCACAAATTTGTGGTTATCTAAACTTAGTAGCTTATTACGATAGTTACTGGGTCTATGTCAACAATTTGATCATCAACACCAAGACAAGAGTACATTCAGCTGACAAGTCTCAGCTAGAAAGAAACGCTTATTTTGGATTCCATATCTGGGCATAATTCAAGTAAACAATCGACAAAAAAACATTACAAACTAAGCTTATTTTAAATTTTCACTCTTCAAAAGTAAGTATTTCTAGTCAATATCAATGAGCAACATTGTAAGTGTAACACGGTTTCGTATTTAATATGGTTGTACTCCATTGGTTACGTTTAAGCAACATGAAATGATGACTAGCAATTCAGTGGTCTGAATGGTAAATGCTCGGCCTAAACCCTGTTAGGTGTGTAAATACATACTACCGCTAAAGTGATCCGAACAAAAATAAAACAAGTGTTCAATGCCTTTTATTTTTTAATGTTTAACTAGTTACATTCAGTTTGTATATTTGATTTACTTTTTATGTCTTTTTCTTCTTCTCTGTTGCATTGAAATATATTTTTTTCAGGTAGAGTAAGTTAAGGCAGTAGTTGTGCTATGGAATGAACCATGAAAATTATTAACAGCATAATTTGTAGTTCTATGATATCTGAATAGCTAAAGATATGCATAATATTAATGTACTTATTAATTTGATTTACTTAACAAACTAAGTAGTTCATATCTCTATGGTATAAAACATCAATTTAAAGTTAAGAAACCGATTGATTTGTCAATATTATGCTTAATACTAGTACATGTTAAATCGTTGCTATTATTATTATTATTATTAATATTATTATTATTGAAGTAATCATAATCTAATTCATGGTTACATTAGAAGTACTTATCTTAAATATTTTAAAAATGTTCAACTTTATCATATCACACAATGATATTAATGAATAACTAAGAGAATTTATTCTATTCTATTTACCTATCTAATAAGTAAAAATGTCATTATTTTAGGACATTATATTTTACAAAGTGAGTTAGAATTTAAAAGAAAAAAAAATAATGATAATAATAATAATAACTGATAAATAGTAAAACATACTAGAGTAAGTATAGAGGAAGAGAAAGAGAGCGAGAGCGAGCGAGCGAGCGAGCGAGTGAGCGAGAGAGAGAGTAATAACAACATACCATATGGAAAGGAGAGGATAATAGATAGACAATAAATAGAAGAGTAGGTGAATAAATTACAATCTACGAAGTGTATTATTATTATTATCAGACATAATTTATTAAGTGCCTAGACATATAAATGAATATCAATAAATGACACACACACACGCACACACACATTCACACATACATACAAAAAAACCAACATCAATTGTAAATGAATTGATTGAATGAGCTGTACGCGTGTGTGTGTGCGTATATATGTGTGTGTTTGTTTTTTTTCTTTTACTGAAAAAAAGACATTAGAATTAATATTGATACGTTAATTGAAATGAACACATATTGTTTTCAGTTGGAGATGAATAAATTATTTCTTTTTTTAAAAAAAGAAAAGAAATATGCAGTACACACTTGATAGTGCCAATAATAATAATAATAATAATAATAATAATAATAATATTCAATATTGATAAGGTGGAATTTGGGCGTTGTAAAATAGTAGAATTAAAAATTGACTTAATGTTATTTTGTAGTCTTCTGTTTTTTGTTTTATTTTATTTCTTTATAAAATTAATTTTATGTTATGATTATTGTACAATTTCAATTTTCCTGATTTATCGATTTTCTTTGTGTATTTTTTGTTGTCGTTGTTGTTGTCACTGCTGATCTTTTTTTTTAATTTTTCCATTATAGTTTCTACGCATTCAAAACATGTTTGTGGATTGTATACGCATGAGTTTAACAGCATAATTTGTGACAACCAATTAATTTTCATCATTGTTTTAACACACATATGAATTGATTCATCCAAGTTGATGTGTACACCATGAAGATAGAAAAACAGTCGACTAAAAAATTCCTTTATTTATGTGTTTTAATTAAAAAAAAGAAATAAAGATGGAACCATTTTATTTGTTTTTTTCTTTGTTTTAAATGATGACTAACTTTACAGTTTTACTCGTTATATTCAAATGTTTTTTTTATTTTCAATTTAATAAATCCTCAATTTTGATATCACGAATTCATCTGAATCAGACAACCATTGATCACCTGGAAGCACTGGACAGCTACTTCGTCCTAGTATGGAACTCTTTAGCAGTGCGCATCCACGACCCCATTGGGGATTGAACCCAGGACCCTCTGGCTCTGCGACGAATGCCTTACCACTAAACCACTGAGTCGGCTCCTAACGGTTGATATTTCTAATTCAGTCAATCCGCGATATGTTACGTGACCTCCTCAATGCCATCGGTGAGTTACTGCCTCACACCCAACATGGTTAAACTCCACCGGTCACGTCTTTGTTCTACACAGTAATAAGTTCTAGTTATTTGTAAATATAAAACTTAAAGGAACTAATCATTTATTAAAACTAAAACCAACTTGATTCAATGTTTTAAAAGTTGAGCTAGAAACATTTACACAAATGAAAACTAAGAAGAACAATATATTTTACTTCATGTAGATATTTGATATCAACTTTTAGATCTGAAAATTCTGTGGTAGTGTTTGTTAATAAAAGAGGTACGCGAAAAATATAATAAACCTCATAATTACTCACTACTCGAATATAACATATCATGTTAGAGCCTATAGCGAACTGTCATGAGAATTGTCAACCTTGAGTGGAATTCATCATAACTGGGTCTTATGTTCCTCTGTTTTATTTGATTTCAGCACAAATGTTCACCAACAAGTCGTACTTTTCTATTTTATTTATCAGAAAGTAATCTTCTTTCAGGAAGCCCGCTTGCAGATTAAAAATTTTCAGACGATATAGTCCTATTCAGTGAAGACGCCGACAATATGCAGAGTCCCTAGAACACTTAGAGTAAGAATGCAAGTATATTCGAGATGTATTTCTCTCTATATGAATACGAAATGTGACTCTAGTACTGGCCAACATCATCGCCTAGATTATTCATAAGGAGTGAAGTAGTTACTGACCACTTGAGTAATCTCACAAGTCTCATTGCTCTTAGTGGATTGTTGCTTGAAGAAATCTAAGCACAGATTGAGACAGTTTGCTTGACTTTTACCAACTAACGTTACTGGTAATGTAGGCGAGATAACTGTCTCTCAGCTAAAGGACTAGTAAACTGTGTAGGAGTCGGTTTTACGAAACATAAGTTATGAAAACAGAAGATATACGTAGACTCCAGATCTTTGAACATACAAGTCTTCGGAGCAAAACTAATTGAGCAATAGGAAGAGCTTGTATATTCCCGTTGATTTGTTATAGACTGAAGCTGGTCAGTCATTGTTGGATCTTATGTTCTATCATTCTTTTACACACCTTTAATTTATTCTTCCCTACCGTGTTCTATTGTTGTCTTATTCTGGTAAATGTGGCCTCGTTTTACTGAAGTTGTACGATAACTTGAACCTATGGGTATATATCCCAGGTTCTACGTTATTAGTAACTGACCTAAATTAGATGGATTAATATCAGTAGCGAATATAAATATGAGTGTTTTGTCTCATAAGGAACACTTCGGTCGAAAGTCTGTCGATATTTCAAGAATATAACAACCAAAATAAGCCGTTTAAAGGTTATCTACAATATGCATTAATTAAGTAATATGAAATGTTCCTACCTAAAATAAAACTTAATAGAGTGGTAGCTTTCCATGTCCTGCACTATACAGACTGCATGGAGTTGAACAGAAGGACATTTTTTGCAACGAATCATGGCATTCTATTTTCTAATCAACCAGGGTGGTGGATAAGTGAATACCAACTACAGATTATATATATAGGCACAATAACTAGTCTTGTTAGAAGAACTACGATTATTATAATGTTTGTTTCTTAAAAAATAAATTATTTACTACTCTTCCAAGCAAATAACTAGTAGCATTGAAAGTAGTTTCGTCCACACCCACCTACCCTATCTCATACATACATCAGTAAACGAAGGTATGAAAAAAAGAAAGAACAATTTGGATTGTAGAATTTCTATCACTAAACTGATAAGACGATTGTAGAGATTAGAATTAAGTTGCAGATAAGTTTGTTAGCAAATGTACATGAAGGTATGCATACTTTTGACTCAGTGGATAAACGTGGTATCTCTAATTGTTCGTATAAGGGGGGTAAATACACTTAGCATTTTCTGATTCTTCATACTTTTTTCTTCATTTACTGGTGTTATTCAGACACTAAATTACTCCTCTACCTATTTATCTCGCTCACTCACTTTACTATGTTTTTGCCAAACAATCCTCTTTAGTAAAGAATTCCATATTATCATCATTTATTGAACATTGAATCAAAAACAATTTTCGATTTTTATCACTGATAAAACAACTGAAGATAAATAACTTAAAGAAATTACTTACTTTTTTTTTACATCTCTAGTTATATGCTCATATAGGCAATTAGTTACTTTAAAATAAACGATAGAAAAATGGGAACAACTGAGTTCCGAATTTATAGTTTCATTACATCATCATGTAGGCACACAGTCAATCACAATCAACACAGAGTTTGATATAAATGTACATTAGGTAAAATTGTCAGTTTGATGAGATGAGTAGAGAAATAAGTAGAAATTATCATAGTGATAATGAATAAATACTGATAATAAGAAAAAGCGTACATTCAATAATAGTGGAACTCACGATCTGTTAGAAGACGTAGTTTGGATATATCTGGGATTCTGTGAATTATTTTGTGTTATTTCACCTAAAGCTTTCAACGCCTGACAACAGTCGCATAGCCTGCACTCAACAATATAGCTCAGACTAATAGTGAGCAACTCCATTATCAAAGGGAGAGGTGTTAGGCCCTATCCTATACGTCAAGGGGATCGGTAATATTTGTTCCTAAGGAGTTTCAAACCAAGACTAGATAAGCTTTTCAGTGGTTCTTTGTTTCTTCATGATCGCGTTCAAATGAATGTATATACTTCGACCCCCCTCCTTGAAACCAGTTTATGATGTGATGATTGAATTAAATTACAGTGGTATTATTAACAGCCGACGTTTTAACTGAGGAAGATGGAGGAGACTGGGACATTTGTGGTATAAAGATAATGAAATTTGAACACGGACGATATCTACTCTATTGTATATGAGTTAGTAACATTAACCAGAGAAATCGCTAACCAGTTTAACAAATAATAACGCATTGATTATGTACATGATTATAACCATAATCGTTTTAAACAGCATTTTAAAACATGGGAATGTTTATTATTTAATGTGCCAACAACACCTCTATATGCTGTGGAGGCTAACTTGAAAAAATAATCATTTATTATTGATTTTGGAACTTCTTATATAGCCTATTAATGAATTAACCACCTCAAAGCTGTTTTTAACACATTGAAGGATGCATTCAACATTTCACACCTGAACAATTCTGTTTCAATACATGTAAATCGGCATCATTGTTCAGTGCCTCGTAATCACGTGAATATCAACCTGTATGACCCGGTGTCACAGTTGAAAACAATACCATTTAGCTATCATGTCCACGACTAATGTTTTCTCAAGATGTTAGTGTCAATCAAGTTTCATCGAACGATTTTGGTGGGTTCAAAAAGAAATCTGACATTAATTTGATAATTTGCAAATACTTAAGCACAAATGTGATTCTTCAGCCTTTTCATGTCGTAACATTATCTCCAATTTCCTTTTCTGCTTTGAAATATTGAGGCCTGTTTGAAATCTTGGGCTACTAGTTCCCCAAACATCTCAACAAGTTACTTCTTCATTTTCGGTATCCTTTTAATTACTCATTAGTGTCCCAAAATCCAATTGTGTACTCATTACTTACTTATGCCCGTTACTCCTCACTGAAGAGCATAGGCTGCTCACTAGGATTCTCAATTGAACTCTGTCCTGAGCAATCCTTTCCAGATGCTTCCAGTTGCTGTTCATCCTTTTAATGTCTGCTTCCAATTCTCGACGCAGTGTGTTCTCTGGCCTTCCTCTTTTCCGTTTACTAACAGGATTCCAAGTTAATCCTTGTCTCGTGATGCAGTCTGATGGTTTGCGTAATGTATGTCCTATCCATTTCCATCGTCTTTTCCTAATTTCCTCTTCGGCTGGAAGTTGGTTTGTCCTCTCCCATAGTAAGTTGTTGCTGATGGTTTCCGGCCAACAGACATTCAGTATCTTTCGTAGGCAGTTGTTTATAAATACTTGTATCCGTCTGATGATGTTTGCAGTAATTCACCAAGTTTCAGATCCATACAGCAGGACTGTCTTCACGTTCGAATTGAAGAGTCTGACTTTGATGTTAGTTGATATTTGTTTTGAGTTCCAGATGTTTTTCAAATGTAGGAATGCTGCCCTTGCCTTGCCAATCCTTGTCTTTACATCTGCATCGGACCCTCCTTTTTCATCGATGATGCTCCCCAGATATGTGAAAGTATTCACTTCTTCCAGAGTTTCCCCATCAAGTTGAATTGGGTTGGTGCTCCCTGTGTTGTATTTGAGAATCTTGCTCTTACTCTTATGTATGTTCAAGCCTACTGATGCTTAAGTTGCTGCTACACTGATTGTCTTTGCTTGTATCTGTTGGTGTGTATGTGCTAGGAGAGCTAGATCGTCCTCAAAGTCCAAATCATCGGGTTGCATCCTACTTGTCCATTCAATTCCGCGCAACGCCTCAGATGTGGAGGTCTTCATGATCCAGTCAACCACTAGGAGGAAGAGAAAAAGTGAAAGCAGGCAACCTTGTCTGACTCCAGTCCTCACTGAAAATGCAGTTGTCAGTTGTCCTCCATGCACAATTTTGCACTGTGTTCCGTCGTAAGAATTCCGGATGATGTTGACGAGTTTCTCTGGTACGCCGTAGTGTCGAAGAAGTTTCCATAGTGTTCTCCTATCTACACCATCAAACGCCTTCTCATAATCAATGAAGTTGATGTACAGGGGCGAGTTTTATTCAATTGATTGTTCAACGATGATCCGTAGTGTTGCGATTTGGTCCGTGCACGACCGATCCTTACGAAAACCAGCTTGTTGATCTCGAAGTTGAGCCTCCACTGAATCTTTCATTCTGTTCAACAATACTCTGTTAAAGACTTTCCCTGGTATCGACAGTAGCGTGATCCCTCTGTAGTTGTCACATTTGCTCAAATCTCCTTTCTTTGGTATCTTGATAAGATATTCTTCTTTCTACTCTGCCGGCACTTGTTCTTCTTCCCAGATCTTTGTGAATAAAACGTGGAGTATCCTTGCTGTTAGGTAGATATCTGACTTGAGTGCTTCAGCTGGTATATTGTCAGGTCCTGCTGCTTTCCCACATTTGATTTGTCTGATGGCTATCTTGATTTCTTCCACCGTTGGTGGAGTGACATCTATCGAAAGATCTGTAGGTGCTGCTTCGATGTCCGGTGGGTTCGGTGGAGCTGGCCTATTTAGAAGTTCCTCAAAGTGTTCTACCCACCTATTCTTTTGTTCTTCAATCTCAGTGAGTGTCTTGCCTTCTTTGTTCTTGATCAGTCGCTCTGGTTTACCATGTTTATCTGCCAGTTTCTTTGTTGTGTCGTATAGCTGTTTCATATTTCCTTCTCTTGCAGCCTTCTCCGCTGTCGTTGCAAGGCCTTCGATGTATTTCCGTTTGTCAGCTCTAATGCTCTTCTTTACTTGCTTATTTGCTTCTGAGTATTCAGCTTGAGCCTTGATTTTCTCTGCTCTTGTTCGGCTGTTGTTGATTTCTATCTTCTTGTTTTTCCTTTGTTGAATTTTGCTCAATGTCTCAGTGGAGATCCATTCCTTATAATGGTGCTTCTTGCGGCCTAGAACCTCCTGACACGTTGACGTTAGTGCTTCTTTGTGTACTCATGCGTCTATATAAAATATCTACCATCGTGAGTAATACAGTGAGATCTAAGCGAAGACATCATAGTAACCGGCAACGCGCATTCGAAAGGAACAATATTCATCAGATGACCATTCTTGAAATTCTTATTCTTAGCTTCAGATCTCTAATTGGAAAAGCGGACTACCAACAATCTCTTCTTAGTTTAAACATATAACGTAACTGTGGTTTAATGACAGTTCAAGAATCCTGATTACATGACGTGTAAAATAACAATTTGGTATTACTCGAAGGTTTCTAGATTTTTCGTCAGGACCATTCTATCATGGAGAAATAGTGAATTGATGGTGGTGTTGTTACTTTCGTGAATACGAATTGGTATATGTACATGGAAAAAGAGTAACTTGTTTAGACAATGAATGTTGAAAATTCATATTGTACTGAATATACTATTGAATAAAGCTATTATTATTATTATTATTATTATTATTATTATTATTATTATTATTATTATTATTATTATTAATATTTGTAATAATAAATCATATAGTTCTGTTTTTTATCCAAAATTCACTAATTAAAAATCCTGACTTTCATTGTTCTTCATTGTGTTCACATTACGTTACTCCCAAGTAATAATTCATTACCTTTTTGGTAAAAGTACTTGAACTTTAAAAAGTTACAGGAAATTTATTTTAAATGAATGAGTTTTATCACCTGTAGTACTTTCCACACTCATGGAAATTACTACTTATCCATAGTAAGTAGCACAAACGTTATGCAGTAAATAATTGGTGAAATAGCATACCCATAAGCGTTCCAATCCACATGAAGTTCCTAACTATAAAATCAAACACGAGTACTTTTGGATAAGACATTTCGAATAGACCTAAGTTAACTTGAATGTTCCATGTTTAGTCGTGAATGGGCAGATGAAGTCACAGCTGAAGTCACACTAGGATGTAACGATTATTCATTGTCTCACTGAGGTCATTTTATGATAATCTCCGAAACATTCTGTCAAAAACCAGTAATTTTGTTTATATTTTAACAGATAGCTAGTGAAACATAATAAGCGCGTTAAAATTACTATTTAACTCATCTTACTAATAGTTAATACTTCTTACTTTAATAAACAGACATTTAATATAAGACTACTCTTACTCAAATGTTACACATTTAGTCAATACAAACTAACTAAACAAGAAACAATAAACAGTCTTAGTTGATAAGCTGGTCCCATTTCTAAAATACATATGCGCGCAAAATCTATGTTATTACTTAAATATCATGTTATACTGACTTATAATGAACATGCAGTAAATAAAACAAAATTTATTCGGAAAAGACATCACTTATCAAGAAATTTGTCATAAATCTGTAGAATCGTCAGTACATGTAATAAGTTATGTCAATAGATAATTGTAAAAACTCTATTAGTTGTCACCTAAAATTGCTTGATGTTACCTAGATTTTTTATAAATGATCAATTAGTAGTGGAAGGAGGGTATTTTCTTAACCTAAGAATTGTGTAATCAGTAGAGTAGTATCAATAGATTAAAGATTTGTGGTGATAAATATGAAGCTTAATTCCATGAATCTACTATATGTTGCAGAATAGAGGATGTAGTTGATCTCCACTGTTTTTTACTCAGCCATGCGGTAAGATACATTCAGATACAAAGAAGGGGCATTTTCGATGAACAACCTAAGTACGTAGCTCCATCTGAGCAGGTAAACCGATAAATTCGCACGAAATTACTTAGTTTTGACATCTTATCCTTTAGTCAGAGAAATATCAGTCAGCAACTCCTGAGCACTATACTCTTAACTATATCGCTGACAATATCTCCATTAAATTCAATGTTTATGTATAAAGCCTTCTTGCGACAGTGTGTTTCAACTGTGCAGGTCGTTTCTTCACATTCTTTTTAACTAGGCGCGTGGAGGGAACCACTATTGAGTACAACAGTCCGTATAATGGTAAAGTGATCTATAACATTGCGTGATGTAATTCATTCATCGAGTACACGTTTGTATACTCAGCCGTAAGGCGTATTTTATGTCTGAGGATTAGTAATCGTTATTTTGATTGGGCTCGGCCCTGTCGCCAATTATTATATCTAAAATATATTCATGCCCAGTTACAACCGTACCGTAAATTATAGTGTGTGAACTCGATGATTACCAATTAGTGCCCGTACGCGTCTGCCCCGCGACTGCCAGTTCCCAAGCTGGAAATGGAGAACACAGGATGAATGAACTAATCAGAGAGAAATCGGAATCCGAATCAGAGTCAGGGTTGTATTGTATTTTAATCACTTCTTTATATATACACAAATTCAAACCACACATCGAACCAATTTGGAATTTTACATTATTACAAAATAAAGGAGATTATGATAGTGAATAGGAATAACGTATACATAACTAATTAACTATAGTCTACAATAAGAGATAATAATACTAACAGTAAATATACTAAACGGGAGGATAGGGTAAGAGGAACGTAACAATGATAGATATGAAACATCTACATTACCCACAGTTAAAATAATTGAAATAATATTCTAGAACATAGTTCTGGGAGTTCGTTACTCTTCATTAGTCTTTTGACACAACTGTCATACTACATGATTGTCCAAAGTAAAGTAGGCGAAGAGAGGTTCGAACCCATCAACTAGTGGTCAACACTATCTGAGTGAAATAAAAACATAATTTCAATGGATTTATTTTATATGTAATTCCCGATAGAAAATAACAGTTTTGGAATAATTCAAGACAATAGTAATTTAATATCAGGAAAGCTGTAGTGATTTGATATGCAACTAAGACGTCTTTAATATAATAGACTAAATCGCCCACCGTATTTTATTTTGAAATACGGATCCTTTTCTTTGTAATCTACGATACAAAGATAATGATTAATAACTAAGAAGTGAACGGTTTCATATTTATTTGGTCGAGTTCTGTCGATAAAGTTGGAATTTGGCCATTAGTGACTTAATATTGAAATCACTATATTATCGATGTTAAATGATTGGTAATTACTGAATTACGCACTTGTCCGCTGTTGAACTGGCAGTCATTTATGATTAAATTTGGATTGTAGTTAGTTTGAGGAACCCTGTACTCACTTCTCATTTCATCTTCGTCTTGTCAATTAGATGTACTTGTTTCAAAGTGTTAATTTTCACATGAGGACTTAATTTTAATCTGTTCCTTCGAATTAAAACCATATCGAAGCAATCCGATTAAGACTGATCAATTTCATACCATAACAACAACGATAAAATAGAAATAGTTTGATATAAACACTTATTCTAATTGGATGTTATGGTGATTGTTGAATATTAATTTGATATCACGAATTGATCTAATTTAGACAACGAGTGATCACGAAAAAGCAATAGACTGTTTCGGGTTAGACAGTTACCCACTGATGGCAGTGAATGAGATTACGTAAATGAATCACAAGTTGATTGAAACTGCAATATCAGCCGTCAGCGTCCGAATCAGTGGTCTAATAGTAATGAATTCTCTGCGGAGCCAAAAGACCCTAGGTTTGATCTCTGGTAAGGTCGTGAATGCGCACTGTTAAAGTCCTATACTAGGGAAAAATGGCTGTCCAAGTGCTTTCTGGTGATTATCGACCGTCTAATCCAAACCAATTCGGGATACTTAGTTGCTAATCGTTTACTTTAGATTATTACATAATCTTACTTATTTGTTCCGAGCTTTCATTACAGCCGATCAATATCATTATTCACTGGTTATTTAAATTCATCTTCTATTAATTTTTTTCACATATTTCGTACAGTTACCCAATTAATTCATATGTTTTTTTTTAATTCATATACTCCGATTATTCTGAATAGTACAAACTTGCAAGATAATTTACGTCTCCATATATTTATTTTTATTCGGTTGTAGAAGTATTATTGTTGAATCGATACCGTATTCTTAAAGAAGGACTATTTCAGTTGTTTAAATAAACGGTATATAATTCAATTCTAAAAATTATCGAAACTATAAAAACCTTTCCGGCTTTTTAAAAAATAATTTACACTCCCAACTCTAATCATCCATCTATTGCATTATACGCAGACATATACATATGTACGCTTATATATTAGCTGTGTAATATGTAAATAGTTTTTTCTGGTTAGCGTTTTTTACCGAGATTGTTTTTTACGGGATAGGATTGTTAATCCCATGCCTGACCCTTCTAGTTTGTAAGGGCTTGGGACCGGCAGTACTCCTGGGGGTTCCCAGACGGAAGAAGTCTGGAGAGTACATGACACCAAGAATTGGAGGCAGTCATAGAAAGAATGAATAGCACCTGGGAAGAACTGGAAAGGAAAGCCTAGAACAAAGTTGGCTGAAGAATACTAGTCGGTGGTCTATGCTCCATGTGCGGTAACAGGCACTGATTGATTGATTGGTTATGTGTAAAATGCAAAAATAGTCTAAAAACGTTGTACAGATTCGGCGAATGGCATCTTCGATAAGAAACAATTTCCTTTGAATATTGTTTATTTATATCACATTGAGGAAATGAGTTTCTTTAGTCGTTTAGGAAGTTGTCTTTCATTGTCAAGATGATGACTCTTATAACAAAAGATTTTATCAAAAATATTAATTATGATCAAAATGATCAAGTGCATGAGTTGATCATACTTACCCAAATATTTGGATAATTAATGGAGTGGCTCACTTTGCAGTAATAACCTTAAATTCAATGTATGAATCAATAAAACGTATGATCGATTTCTGATGAAGGAATAATTCAGTTTGATAACATTTACACAATAAGTTCACTAGCATAAAAATGGTTATCGAAACGTATTCTAATTTTACCCCTACAAAAAACGCATAGTACGTCAGCTCGAAATGCACAGGGTTTGTCTATGGTAAATTCCAACTTAAGGTTCAAAGTTTCAATTATAACATAGAACATTCATTTTACAAAGAACTATAGACATAAAAAATGGTTTCACCTACGCCATCGCCAATGGTTTTCATCATTCTCACACAAAGGTTCTAACTATTGGTCACGATCATCACAATGATCTCCAACAAAGTAGTCTGCATCTATTAACATGGCTCCACCTCATTGTCATAGAATTCATGGATTGGTGATATGTCTTGGTTTGGCCACCCTAGCCATCTTACAGTCTACCCGCACATCAGACACCACTGTTCATCGAGGTAGGAAGTGGTTGGGCATACGTTAAAAATGACCTAACATGTCTATCTCAACTGATGAACATTCATCACTTCATTGATCCATCCACCACATTCACCTAGTACTCTATTCATAACCTACATATTGCATTCTCAGTGGTCCCAGAAAACACGTGAAAATTTTCGAAAACATATATGAATAGATGCTATCATCCTACGAATATCCTCCATCCTTAATAGTCATGATCATGAAGTGGAACGGATCGGACTGCTGTTTAGTAAATGCGTCCTTTGTTCGGTGGACGCATATCTTGCCTACATCACAGGTGACGTAGATTGTTAAAATGCAATTGAACCTTCTGCATATGAGCCGAGACTTCATCAGGCACCAAACCATCAGGACTGATGAAGACTAAAACTTTAAGATAACAAAGGGTCTTTCAATCAAAGAAATAAAAATTCTACATAAAAATATTAATTTCTGTTTCATTTACTGCTAGGTACTATCATATATAAACGAGTAGAAATCAATGGCGTACTCTTGTTTCAACTGAAAATTATTAATTACAATTTAATGGTTAAATAAACATAACATAAAGATTACTTACTTGCCTACGACCGTTATGCCTCACAGAGGATCATAGGTCACTCACCAGGATCTTCCATCGAACTCCTTTCCAGTTGCTCTTCATCCTTTTAATATCTCCTTGCATTTCTCGACGCAGTGTGTTCTTCGACCTTCCTCTTTCCCGTTTACTAACAGGATCCCAAGTTAATGCTTGTCTCGTGGTGCAGTCTGGTGATTTCCTCAATGTATGTCCTATCCATTTCTAACGTGTTTTCCTAATTTCCTCGTCTGCTGGGAGTTGGTTTGTTCTCTCTTACAGTAGGCTGTTGCTGATGATTTCCAGCCAACGGATATTCAGTATCTTCCGTAGGTAGCTGTTTATAAATGCATGCACCCTTCTAGGGATATATACAGTAATTCACTACGTTTCAGCTCCATACAACAGAACTGTGTTGAATCTGGTTAGCGCTTTTTAGTAAGCCTGGGTTTTACAGGATAAGAATGCTAGCTCTATGGATAACCCTTCTCCTTTACCCGAATTTGGGCCCGCCAGTAACCCTAGAAGAACTACAGGCAGAGTTATCAGAAACATTGCACTAACCTAAAATATGGTCACACACTCATTCTAAGGACCTGTTAAATCGGTAGAATATCCTAGTTATTTTCGAACAGGACACATTGGAGCAATATGAAATGATTATCAATGTACTTTTAACAGTTATTATTTGAATTACACTATTTCTAATGAACCATTAGTTAAACCATCATTTTGACGTCAAAGTTATACATGGATGTACAATTTAAAAGTTATGTTACATAAGATCTTTGTTGCTAGACAGTATTCGGTTATATGTATATTATGTTTAATTCAATTTTGATAGCACGAATTGATCTGAATCAGACAACCATTGATCACTTGGAAGCACTGGACAGCTGTTTCGTCCTAGTATGGGACTCGTCAGCAGTGCGCATCCACGACCCCGTCGGGGATCGAACCCAGGACCTTCTGGTTCCGCGCGCGAACGCTTTACCATTGGATCACTGAGTCGGCTCCCAACGGTTGATATTTCCAATTCAGCCAATTCGTGATACATTGCGCGACCTCCTCTATGCCATTGGTGAGTTACTGCCTCACACCCGACATGGTTGAACTCTACTGGTCACGTCTTCACACTAGAACTCCAGGAATTACCTCGAGGAGCTAGTCACTAGTGAGCTCATGTTAATTACAATTAGGGGAGTTTGGCTGAATTGGAAATATCAACCGTTGGGAGCCGACTCAGTGGTCCAATGGTAAAGCGTTCGCGCGCGGAACCAGAAGGTCCTGGGTTCGATCCCCGACGGGGTCGTGGATGCGCACTGCTGACGAGTCCCATACTAGGACGAAACAGCTGTCCAGTGCTTCCAGGTGATCAATGGTTGTCTGATTCAGATCAATTCGTGCTATCAAAATTGAATTAAACAGTTAACTATCTCTACAAACTACCCTAATTGTAATATGTATATTAGTTTTATTTTCTCCTTGTACTGACCGTACATTACAATTCAACAATTGCTTAGTAATAAAATGTACATTTTGAAGTGTATTTGTATAATCGACTAGTTGGAAATTTAAATAAATATTTGCATGTATTAGTCAATTCAGTAATCAGTTTACATTCTGAAGTTCTATTCCATACTAGTTTTTTTTCCTTTATTTCGTTTTTCGCTTTTTCGTTAATTCTAAATATTTATTAGATAAAACTAAAGAAATAAAACATTGATGTGGCAATTGTAGTTCACCTATGTCAAGTGTGAGACTACGGTTTGCTAAACTTTACACTATATCTGAAATATTTAGTAGAATACTCGGATTTCTACATTTTTCACTCACATGAAAAAAATTGGAGTTCGTATTCATTAGGTTCCCTTCCAGATTACTTCATCTTTACATTTAATCAGCTATTAACGTATTAAATTAACTTATTTACTCTAATTTAAGTAATAAAAAAAAATTAGTTAACCTCCTTAATTTAATAAAATTAATCGAAATTACTTCATTTAGTTACAAATCACATTCATTGGATTCTGTTGATAAGTGATAATTCACATTATAATTAAATTGTATGTTAATTCTTAAGAAATTTACTGTTTACAATACAACATTCATAATAGTTTTTTACAATTTCAATGTTTCAATTTAACATTATAAAGAGAAAATTTTGTCAAAATCTAGAATGTATTAAAGAAAATATTTTTGCATGAGATAAATAAGTAGTAAGTAGTAGAAAAAAACACTGTTTTATTTTTTTCTAATCAATTTTTATTTCAATTGGGATGGTTATTTTTGTGGAGATTGGTTATTTGATTTGATTGGATATATCACAGATTGATGTTCCACACTAGAACGAAACAGCTGACCTGTGCTTCCTGGTTTTCAATGGTACCCTGCCAACATCAATCTGTGATATATCCAATCAAATCAAATAACCAATCTCCACAAAAATAACCATCCCAATTGAACTATAATAATGAGCTTATTAGTGACTAACTCCAGGATGTTCCCGAAGCTCTAGTGAGAAGTCATGACTGGTGGAGTTCAGACTTGTCAGGAGTGAGATAGTTATCACCAATGACAATGGATGATCGTCGCGTTATATATCACAAATTGATGAAAGTGGGAATTCCGCCATTAGATGCTGATCCAGTGGTGCAGATGGTTAGGCGTTCGCGTCAACCTGAAGCCCCTGGTGCGGAATCGTGGGTGCGCACTGCTGAAGAGTTCCACACTAGAACGAAACAGCTGTCCAGTGCTCCCTTGTTGTCAATGGTACCCTGCCAACATCAATCTGTGATATATCCAATCAAATCAATTTTTATTTATTTATTTTTTTTACATTTTTGAAAAGAATGAGACAGAGAGAGAGACACACACACAAAGAGTAAGACACAGCAAATAAACTAAAGGCCAAACAAACAAGTTTTAATTGCTACTTTTTGAATAATCCTGTACTAACTGTTTGTTTGTGTAATTTTTTTTTATTTTTAAAGAATTTCTACAAAAAAAACAAGCAAAAATAAAAAAAATTACAGACTACCTGATTTTGGACATTTTTTGTCTAATCAATGTGATATAGATTATTAGTGTTATTATGATTTTGGTTGCCTAGTTTATGAAACTGTCTATATCTAGTAAGTTAGTTAGTTACTAGATTAACCAATTAGATTCACTGTTTGTTTATTAGTTTATATCGATCAATTCAGCATTGTATATTGACCTTGTCTATCTAAATTGGTGTATTAGACCAAAGTAATTAATTTTAAGGTAGAATATTTCAATCTTATAATGGTACTAGGCAGAAGTTATCGGATAGATTTGAATGTAGCATTATTTTCACCTAGTCGACTGTTGGCTTTTTCATGTGATAATTTTTAAATGCCTATTGAAGTAATGAACCACGAATCTACTCTGTTCTGTAGAATGCAATGTTAGTGAATTTAAAGGTTGGAGGTTAGTTCTTTCATTCCTAGCGTACTGGTGTGAAAATCCCCGATTGTAATTAGAGTTAATTATAAGCGGAAAAAGACTGTTGATTGTGTAATGAGAGAAATCAACAACAGTTAACTTCGGAGGTGATGGGGGAGAAAACAATAAAATATGATCTTTAAGAATAACTCCAAACTTTATAGTTGGAAAAAAGTTTTTGAATGCTTCTGAAACTCATTCTACGTCATCTGTCAAAAAGGTGGCCGGAGATCGTAGTTCCTTTTCAGAGAATGGTTCCTAGGAACGTAGTCAGTAAGCCTGGTAGAAGCTCTTCGTTCAGCTCTTCCTATATACTTGCTAACAAAAGGATATGTGAATTGATAGCTACAGTTTGAGGTGATATCTGAAGGGTAATGATTCATCTTCCAATAGTTCAACGAGCGTCTAGTATTACGTATAGTAACCAGTCGACTTACAGGATAGGTCTTCTTCAGTGCGGTCCTGGTTCTTTTATTAATCCTTTTAGAGGTCTAATCTCCTTTATATGTAATACGAACAAAAGTGGGCTTTTCTTCACATTCGGATATTCATCGTTTTTGAGATGTCTTTCCGTACTTCGTAATAAAAAATCTGTTTGGGTATGCATTGTTTATAACTCAATTTTAAATTATTGTCAAATCTTCATCATTTTTATCATTTGAGCATAGTATTTTCTCTCTGTTGAGGAGTGCATTTACTAGACTACGTTTGTAACTGGTAGGTTCTCATAATTTGCGTGCTGTTCCGTCCATTTTACTTTTCTGCATATACTTCTCTCAATTGTTCAATTCATTCTCCATTTTCGAATAAGATTGAAAAAACTGAATCGATTATCATGCTAATATCTCTTTGTATTACTATGGACATTAATAAAAAAATAACCTGCAGAAGAAGCATAAATACGAGAGAACAAATGACTTGAGCATATTTAGATTTAATCACCATGATTACATAACAAACATAAGTTCAAGCTGAAAAGAACAACTTAAAAAGTCATTCTTGAAATAGTTTGATAACCATTTAATTATATGTACTGTAGACTTATTCCGATTTATATCTTCATCTGGACAAATAGATAATAGTTATTGAAATCAGTTTCAAATGTAACGGTTATCCGTATCATTTTTAGTGTTAGATAGGGGCCATTCAAACCCTCATTTTCCGTCATATTTTTCACGAAGTAATTTATTTTAGGCGAATGAACTTGTTTGCAACAGTATTCAAGGAAAATATATAGTGTACCGCAGAATAACACAAGAGGGGGTGAGGAGGAAAAACAATTTTAGTAGAACGTAAAGTTAATTAGACTTACACGTAAATATTCAGCACTCATCCACAAAATAAATAAAAAATGATTTGACTACCTGGATATAACATTTGTAGCCAAGACTAAAAAACTTACAGATAACTATGATTGTTCACAACAATCATTAAATTCTCGACAACCTAGTATGCCAAGTAACTGTGTATTTTGGATCAAGTAACAAGGTGATTTATGCGTTAATCTTCAATTTGCATTATAATCAACTAGACTATACATATACAAATTAAAGTCCAAAACACTGGAAAAATTAGAATTGAAAACGCTCACAAATTGAAGGTGTTTTCTCAATTACACATCAAGATAAAGAATGTTCTTTCACTCGAATATGCATTCAGGATAACAGATGCTAGAGTTTAAAAGTATTATACACTAGTATGACTTCTAATCATACTACAGAACAGAATCAATACTATGCTTGGGAAAAAAATTGCTTTTCATTTCATTTAAATCTGATAATATCATCTACTGATAAATTAACTCCGCCTGTAGCCCCTAGGGTTGCTGCTGGTCCCAAGCCCGGATAAAGGAGGAGGGTTGGGCATGGAGCTAGCAACCCCATCCCGTAAAACAGCAAACGTGCTAAAAAAACGCTAACCATTTTTACTCTGCCCTGGGAGTTGGAAGGTATGTTATGACGCCTCATGGTGAAAGCCGAGTTTCTTCGGAAGCCACGAGGCCGATGTCTCTTCTGACAACAAGAGCAACCATTAGTATAGGTACGTGGAATGTCCGCACGCTGTGGGAAACAGGGAGGACCATGCAAATAGCTGAAGAAATGAAAAGATACAACCTGAAGATACTTGGAATAAGCGAAACGCATTGGGTGTAAGCTGGACAGCAACGGTTATCCTCGGGAAATGTGCTTTTATACTCCGGCCACGAAGAAGAAAACGCCCCCCACACACAAGGAGTAGCATTGGTGTTATCCCAAGATGCATGGAAGTCTCTTATAAGATGGGAACCTCATGGACCTAGGATCATCACAGCATCCTTCAAGACGAAGAAGGAAGGGATTGCAATGAATGTCATCCAGTGCTACGCACCCACCAATGACAGCCACGAAGACGACAAAGACCAGTTCTATGCGAGGCTGCAGTCAATCATCGAGAAATGTTCAGCCAAGGACCTGACCATTCTGATGGGCGACTTCAACGCCAAGGTCGGAGTGGATAACACCGGGTATGAAGACATCATGGGACAACATGGACTGGGAGAAAGGAATGATAACGGTGAGAGGTTTGTGAACTTATGTGCCTTCAACAAAATGATTATAGGTGGCACCATTTTCTCCCACAAACGTATACACAAAACTACATGGGTTTCACCGGACCACATTACGGAGAACCAAATCGACCACATCTGCATCAATAAGAAGTTTAGAAGGACCATGGAAGACGTAAGAGCAAGGAGAGGAGCCGACATAGCTTCAGATCACCATTTGGTGGTAAATAAAATGAAACTGAAGCTGAGGAAGCACTGGACAACTGGAGCAGCAGTATTACACAAGTTTAATACAGCCCTTCTCCGGGATACTAACAAACGCAACGAATTCAAATTAATTCTCAGCAACAAGTTCCAGGCATTTCATGATCTACTAGAAAAAGGTGGAACTAATATGGAAGACAACTGGAAAGAGATTAAGGGAACAATAACCTCAACATGTCAGGAGGTTTTGGGTCTCAAGAAACAACACCAAAAAGAGTGGATTTCTGTTAGTACTCTGGACAAGATCCAAGAAAGGAGGAACAGAAAGACAGCGATCAATAACAGTCGGACAAGAGCAGAGAAAGCCAAGGCACAGGCCGAATACACCGAAGTCAACAAGCGAGTGAAGAAAAGCATCAGGTTGGATAAACGAAAATTTGTTGAGGACCTAGCAATGACAGCGGAAAAAGCTGCAAGAGAAGGAAATATGGGCCTCTTATACGATACAACGAAGAAGTTAGCTGGGAAATTCAACAAGCCAGAACGGCCAATCAAGAACAAGGCTGGTAAACCAATCACTGAAGTGCATGAACAACGGAACAGGTGGGTAGAGCACTTCCAAGAACTCTTGAATAGACCAGCCCCACTGAACCCACCAGTCATCGAAGCAGCAGCCACGGATCTCCCTATAAGCACAGACCCACCAACAGTCGAAGAAATCAAAATGGCCATCAGACAGATCAAGAGTGGTAAGTCAGCCGGACCAGACAACATACCAGCGGAGGCACTGAAGACAGATATAGAAACAACTTCAAAGATACTCCACATTCTCTTCAGGAAGATTTGGGAGGAAGAACAAGTTCCAGCAGACTGGAAAGAAGGATACCTCATCAAGATACCAAACAAAGGCGATCTCAGCAATTGTGAGAACTACAGAGGCATTACCTTACTTTCAGTACCAGGAAAGGTCTTCAACAGAGTGTTATTGAACAGATTAAAGGACCCAGTCGACGGCCAACTCCGAGATCAACAGGCCGGATTCCGTAAAGATCGATCATGTACCGATCAAATCGCTACTCTACGGTTCATTGTTGAACAATCAATTGAGTGGAATTCACCACTTTACATCAACTTCCTCGACTATGAAAAAGCATTCGACAGCATCGATAGGAGAATATTATGGAGCCTTCTACGACATTACGGCGTACCCGAGAAGATAGTCAACATCATACGAAATTCTTACGACGGACTACATTGTAAAATCGTGCATGGAGGTCAGCTCACAGATTCATTCGAAGTGAAGACCGGCGTCAGACAAGGCTGCTTACTCTCGCCCATCCTCTTCCTACTGGTCATCCACTGGGTCATGAAGACTGCAACATCTGAAGGCACTCTCGGAATACAATGGACAACATCGACGAAACTAGATGACTTGGACTTTGCAGATGACCTAGCTCTTCTTTCTCACACACAGCATCAAATGCAGAGGAAGACCAACAATATAGCAGCAGCCTCAGCAGCAGTAGGCCTCAACATACACAAAGGGAAAAGCAAGATCCTTCGATACAAAACAACAAACACTAACCCAATTACACTTGACGGAGAAATTCTGGAAGACGTTGAAACCTTTACATATTTGGGCAGCATCATCGACAAACGAGGAGGGTCTGATTCGGATGTGAAGGCGCGGATTGGTAAGGCAAGGGCAGCATTTCTACAACTGAAAAACATCTGGAACTCAAACCAACTTTCAGTCAATATAAAAGTCAAAATTTTCAACACAAATGTGAAGACAGTCCTGTTGTATGGAGCTGAAACTTGGAGAACTACGAAAAGTATCCTACAGAAGATACAAGTATTTATAAACAACTGTCTGCGTAGGATTCTTCGGATCTGTTGGCCAGATACCATCAACAACAACCTGTTGTGGCAGAGAACTAATCAACTTCCAGTTGAGGAAGAAATTAGGAAAAGACGCTGGAGATGGATTGGACACACACTGAGGAAACCATCAAACTGTGTCACAAGACAAGCACTGACTTGGAATCCTAAAGGCCACAGAAACAGAGGAAGACCCAAGAACACATTGCGTCGGGAATTGGAAACAGACATGAAGAGAATGAACAGCACTTGGGAAGAGCTAGAACGGAAAGCCCAGGACAGAGTTGGCTGGAGAATGCTGGTGGGCGGTCTATGCTCCACTTGGAGTAACAGGCATTGATTGATTGATTGACTGATAAATTCTTCGAAGAATACTGTGTTATACTAAGATACAAAACTTTTAGACTGCCTCATCATTTCAAAGTTATAAGTAGTCACTACTCGAAGTACGATAAAGCTTCACGTTTGACTGACGCATTAGAATTAATAAACGATAGTGAATTGCTTTATCGGTTATAGTTTAGTCTTCCCCACAAATTTAAATGAACGTATCACTAGAACAGAACGCAAACTTTTCTCGACTGGCTTTGATTGTAGAAAGCAAAATTGGCTTATTATGAAAATGGCTAAGTCAGACATTCATTACTGACAATACAAATAAAAATCTTTCACATGAAAACTAAGCATAACTGTAAAATGAACATGTTTTTGACGAAATAATTCATTAATTATAAAAAAGACGCTCAAAATTCCATCATAATTGTTTATCACTAACACTTTTTCTATCAAATTCTATTTATTCACCCTTATTATTGAGTTGTTAATGTGCTGGAGACATCTTAGTAAGATTATCTGTCTTCAGAATGTGTAGAAGTGGAAGCCTAGTAACTAAATGATTCGGTTTTTAACTGATAACCGGAAGGTTGGAACTGTTCTCTACTTCGCTTTGGGCATCCCTGTAGTATAACTGGCCTTCGCATATCTTAATTGTGGCTGAAATCTGAGTATGTAATTATGTTCTTGTTACTTGACCAAATCAAACAAATCTTGTTTCAAACATGTTTCCCAAATTTTTGAATTTATATCAGGTAAATCAACTTTGGACAATCAAGGCGAGATAGTCTATTGTGGATAGCATAACTCAAATAGTATGTGCAATTAAAATAACGTAAAAGAAGAAACGATTTTCAGAACAAAGGCGTCTTATCAACTATGAGAAGCCTAAAATTACTTGGAATAATATAATTAAAATTAAATGTTTAATATAAATTGTTTGATGAAGTAGAGATGAGTGTTTCGAGAGGAGAAGGAAAACATAACAAGTGGAGTAAAGCACACCATTATCCGATTAATATATATTATAATATATTATTTTGATCTTTATAATTGTAAGCTGTTTGAGGTTGATTAGAAGTCATGAAATAGATTTAATCAATTCTATTTTGTGAATCTCAGCTTCATTTTGTTGTGGATTTTTATATAAGGACCAAGGCCATATGGAATTACAAGAGATATTAAGCAATTGAAGGCGGTCAACATGGAACACTGTCCAGGGTTAAGTGCAAGTCGATTCTCATCAGTAGAGAGTACTTGAAAACGGTACTTGATGGTACTTGAGATACACAACTTACGCTATCCGTTTTGAGAAGTTATTACTGCTTGGATTGCCCAGCAACAAACTTCATATAAGATAGTGTTATTTGTATTTATATGTATATACATATACGTCATTTATTCACCAAATAATGCCCAGCTTTTTGTTTATATAGTAGTGACCAAATAAGACATAACATCAAATATTCTCACCAAAAAAAGCATAGCGATAAGGTTCTTATCTAAAAAAAGCATAGCACGAATGTACGTATAAAATACCAGTTATTTTTTATTTAAACTTAACAAGCATTGAAAATCAAGAACTGGCACTGGACACCTGCTTTCTTCAGTTATGAGACACTTCACCAGTGAGCATCTACAAACCGCCTAAGGAATGAAGCCTAAGACTTTTAGGCTTTGAGGCAAATATTTAACCAGTAAACAGGTTAGAGCCATTTCAAAACGTTTTCATAGGAATCTCAGTATTCTAGTCGTTGTGGTCTGGTGTCTGATGATTTCTCGGCTCATATGCAGAAGGTTCAATTGCATTTTAACAATCTACGTCACCTGTGATGTAGGCGAGATATGCGTCCACCGAACAAAGGACGCATTTACTAAACAGCAGTCCGATCCGTTCCACTTCATGATCATGACTATTAAGGATGGAGGATATTCGTAGGATGATAATATCTATTCATATATGTTTTCGAAAATTTTCACGTGTTTTCTGGGACCACTGAGAATGCAATATGTAGGTTATGAATAGAGTACTAGGTGAACGTGGTGGATGGATCAATGAAGTGATGAATGTTCATCAGTTGAGATAGACATGTTAGGGCATTTGTAACGTATGCCCAACCACTTCCTACCTCGATGAACAGTGGTGTCTGATGTGCGGGTAGACTGTAAGATGGCTAGGGTGGCCAAACCAAGACATATCACTAATCCATGAATTCTATGACAATGAGGTGGAGCCATGTTAATAGATGCAGACTACTTTGTTGGAGATCATTGTGATGATCGTGACCAATAGTTAGAACCTTTGTGTGAGAATGATGAAAACCATTGGCGATGGCGTAGGTGAAAGCATTCTTCATGCTCCTTCAAATTCTATGCTAATGAGTTCATTATAATTTTATTTATCTTGATCCATATTGTCTTAGATTTTATGTTCGATCTCTATCGCCCTTCATTAGTATTGACAATGTTACTATCTCCACTACTCTGGCATTGGAACTGACGGATTCTATCTGCTGATTGGGTATAGTAAATTGAACTGACGCTCACATGCACCAAGGTTTGCGTTTTAACTGACTGACTATCCGACTTCAACAAGAGAACTATTAACGTAAATATTCTTATTTAGAAACCAAGATTGACCGAAGGAAGCAGAAGAATATCACTTTCAGTTACTTATTAAAATTTTGCATATATATATATATATAATTTGTAATCTATCCTACCCAATGGAGATTGTGCAATCAACAAGATACCAACCATTCAGTTATTATTTTTATACTTACCTCATTCACCGTCATGTTTTAGTTGTTTTGTTAGTTAGTTATTTTTATTTTATAAACACCCTTTAAATTTGCAAAATTATTATCTAATACACAACAGTTATTTGGTAATGATTTTAAAACTATTGCAAATTCTCATTATGCATATTAGTGTAGATCTTTAATGAAAACTAATTGAATATATTTCTTCGCTTTCTTCGTCCTTTCTTAAGAAAAATATCTTCAGAAGATTGATTTAGAATTAAATTCAGTCACATTCCTACATTCTAGTTAATTCTTGATAGTACTGTAGACCTTATTCACAACTTAATCACGGAGTTACTGTTTTGCTATGTGCGTAACTTGATAAAGTCTACTAGAACTTTCAACTATCTATACTTAAACTAATCACTAAACAGGTAGTAATAGATCATATGTTGAAACCATCATTAGATTAGTATTCCTTACTTTGATTTTGCAATGTATAGGGTCAACCTAATGAAATTGAAGCGAGTATTCGTCAGTGATATTGGATATTAGACGCATAATTAACGTTGATTTTCAATTTTTTGGCTCTGGCTCAATAAAGTCGTGCACCTCTTAGTACACTCAACATCCTTTGATGTAGTTAAAGAGGTTTATTTTCTTTCCTATCTACCTTTTTTATTACGATTATAACTAAATCCATACAACGTTCGTTTCTATTAATGTTAACTACTTAACATTGATAATCAATTGGTCATGATTGCAGGTTACATGTTAAAATTTGTATCAAGAAAAAAGGGATTAGCAGCTGGTTCGAATATTTGTCGTGAAATGAACTATTGTAACACAAATAGTCAATTCAAGTTATGTTTCATAAAAGACTGTTATTAGATGCTGCATAATTTAAGGCCTAGAAACATTCGACTACTCCGGCTAGTTCAAGTTGGTAACTATTGAGTTCAGTTAAAAAGTCGGGATGTTCCAGTGGATCCAAAGTGTTTAAAGTTTACAAAAAAAATAAGATAAAATATCTATTTTATTTTTTTCGGTTTTCGATAAATGATTTAATAAACATAAATCCATACTGAACGCTATTCTCAAATTGTGAATAACTGCATAAATCATTTACTGTTAGTGTTAGCTTAAGTATATAACAAAAGGAAGGCAGCTAGTTTTGCAATCTTGGCTTACCAGTTTCCTAAATATTTCAACAAGTTACATCTTCATTTTCGGTATCCTTTTAATTACTCAATCATGTCTCAAAATCCCATTGTGTACTCATGTGCCATGTACTCATGTCTATCATCTATCGTGAGTAATATAGTGAGATTTAAGCAAAGACATCACAGTGACCGGCAATACACATTATAAAGGATCAATATTCATCAGATGTCTATTCTTGAAATTCTTATTCTTAGCTTCAGACCTCTAATTGGAAAAGCGGACTACCTACAATCTCTCCTAGTTTAGACATATAACGTAACTGTGGTCTAATCACAGTTCAAGAATCCTGATTACATGACGTGTAAAATGGTAATTTGTTATCACTAGTAGGTTTCCAGATTTTTTGTCAGCATCGTTTATTCATGGAGAAATAGTACAGTGATGGTGTTGTTACTTTCGTGAACACGAACTCGTATGTGTACATGGAGAAAGAGTAACTTGTTGAGATACTGAATGCTTGAAATTCATATTGTACTGAATATACTATTGAATAAAGCCATTATTATTATTATTATTATTATTATTATTATTATTATTATTATTATTAAATCCATGTTGTTATGTCCTATTATTTGAGCATGGCTTGTAAATACAGGTATTTCGTTGTGCATTTGTCATTTAATCTACACACTTCACCATAGATCTCACTTTCATATTACAAATACCTCCGGTAGTTCTTCGTACAACGGACTTTTCATTAAATTATACTAGTAAGAACATTCATCTAATCATTAATTTATTTAATAAATTATGCAAGAAAATGCAATAAAATTGTTTATTTTTCAAAGTGATTAATCACTTGTTTGTACTTTAAATAACAGAAATACTGTGCCAGAAACATACAAAATACTAGAATTCAATTAATGTATTCAATAACTCACTTGTTTTAACCACTGAATTTAAAATACCGGCATGTTTTTCATTGGAACATTTTTTAAAATATGTAACCTTGATTTTTTGTTTACATTTATTATGTTTTCGATTAACTTTTAGTAAATCCAATTTGATTAGTAACCGTAAGGTACTACTGAAAACTAGGAAACACCAGGCAGCTGCTTTATCCTAGTATGGAACTCCTCAACAGTAAGCCCCAAGGGCTTCCAGTTGGTGGACGCCTAGTCCTCTGCACGATTAAGATAACATCTAATGGTAGAATTCCTACTTTTATCAGTTTGTAGTATAGAGCGACGATCATCTGTTGTTACCAGTGACAAGTCTAAACTCCACGAGTCACGATTTTCCACTAGAGCTTTAGAAACATCATGAAGTGCACACTACTGTGGAGTCCCATACTAGGATGAAACAGTTGTCCAGTAATCCTTAGTTTTCAACTGTACACTACCAACATCAATCTATGATGAATTCACTCAACTTAAACTTAATACCAATCTCCACAAACCACCTCAAATCCAATATACTTTTATCGATTTCATCATTTGAGCTGACACTTTTTATATTCTAAAAGTGTATTGTACCTATCACTACTGATTAATTTTTTGTTTATTTAATCAATAAATGTTGTGTATTAAGATACAATCATCATTAATGATTTCATTTGAAGTACTTAGTTGTATTTACTTATAAACCCGTCATATTAAACTGAGCTAAAGTTGATTTGTTTTCAAGGGATATAATTATGATTAACCAAAATCATTTTATGATTAATTCCTAATCGATTATTTGTGTTTACTTGTTTATTTTGTAATCAATCATTTTCATTGACAAAATACAAGCTGCTTTTTGCTTAACTACTACTTTGTAATTTTATAAACATAGTTTTTCTGTCAACAGAGTGAAACATAAAAAGAACATTAGAAAGAAGTAATTAAATTCTCATATATGATCATTGAATTTAAAGTAGTCGTTTTGTTAAAAGAACAATATCAGTTGTATGTATGTGATTGATATAAGCATAAAAACAAATTAGATGTATATAAATAATGAAAACTGTATATGGAGAATGATTTCAGGGTAATCGATAGAAAATCCTAATTGGTCTATGTTTTATGCTCTTTGGCACTTGTTAGAAAAGCTTGCATGTAATCTTGAAGAAAGCGATGCTATACAGAGAATGTGATCACGGGCCACTAAAGTTTACAGAGTTAGATAGATGTAATCGATCAAGACTATAAAGGACCAGACAAACATGACTTTGGTTACTTCTAAAGTGACCAATCTATATAGAAGTGCGTATACACTTACAGTGTATATTACATTTCAGTGACCACTATATACCAAGTTCTAATTGAATGTTACCAACCAAGTTTGAGTATGACCACTAGTTGATGCATGTTGACACATTAGGTCATAGTGTAAGGTGATTGGATATCATCTGTAAGAAACACTTGACTATAGTTTCATACCAGGTGACGCTTGTCGGTATGGAGTAGCTTCATTCTAGACAGTACTCATCGTGGGACTGCGATCCGTGTCACTTGCCATCACTGTCTGAAATTTTACTACTGAGTTATTCGAGAAGAAACTAACCTTCTATAGGATACCAAAAAGAAAAAAATACTCTTCCCATAGTTAACTTCATACATTTGTTCTAATAAAGAACAATATGAAGACTTGAGAATAGGAAAAACTTTTACATCTCTTGCTCACTGTGTACATGCATACATCTAAACCTGCATAACTCGTCAAAATCGAATTTTTTTATTTAAAGGCCACTCCAAACCTGATGATTTCAGTGATACATTAAAAATATACTCACATGCAGTAAACTAAATAAAATTGTAGTTGGCTTTGAGGCGATACAATAAATACAATCGACTCCTGTGGAGGTCGAACGTAGTACTTGTAAGTCTTGAGAATGAGGAGATAATGATCTCTAATGAATAATGATGATAGTTAAAGAATCGATTGAAGTTAGAAATACAAACGTTTAAATTGTGAAAATCAGTGCTTTACAGGTATTCTATTTGACATGAGTTTTGCGCTTGATTTCTGAGAAAGTAGCCAACAAGCATTGGTTATGAGTTTAAAACCAGAGTAAAACTGTTTATTTTTTACTTGATTATGTAGCTAGAAACAGTTCGTTACCAAGAGCTTCCTATTAAGTTAATCTTAACAATCTATCAAGCAAAGTACTACAGCCAGATGTTTTATCGACTCTTCCATAAAGCGGTAACATATTTAGTTAGTTTCATAATCAATGTGACTACCTCTACAATTCAGTTATGTATTTGAATAACAGTAACTTCTCTTGTGTTTATTGTGTGTACTAAGATATTTCTGGTTAACTCCTGTATGTTAAATGCCATTGACTAAATATTTGTTTCGTATCTACTATAAAGTATTTGAACCAAAACAAGTTGAAAGGTGATAGTTAATTTGATTTCAACCATTATTCTAGATGAATCGCATTGACTCAAATATACTGCATTCTAGAATTATGAAATTTAACAGAGAAATCTGGTTACTTATAAGTAATATAAATTGATAAGATAAAATCTGGTTGATATTTAATGAATAGTAATAATAATTGACAGATGGATTAGATCTTACAATATCACTCCTTCACATTTTCATAAGCGTTATGAATGACAACATTCCACATTGATAAATATAATACTACGTAGTACTTATACCAATACAGTTTATCACATTTACCTCGTGAACTTGTCAACACAAGAATATTACTTAATTAAAGCTAAGTCAAGCATTAAGATAATTATTGAGTTAAGCAACAGATAAAAACTTTATTTACAGAAGTTAATTAACAGAAGTATCTGTAAAATGAATGAGTCTATCATGAGAACAAATGCGCTTGAAAGAGATTGAATTCTTGAGAAATTCTAATATGTGAAACTTATTATGATTGGATACCGGTAGTTTGAGGAATCATGATACCGGGTAATCCAAAAGTACATTTTCTCAATGAGTATTCTCATATCAAATCAAAATAACTGTCCATTGCTTATTGACTTTTAATCATTGTCCAACCAAACTCAGCGCGTCAATCTAACCGTCAAATGAATGATATATGCCACAAAAAGTTCATTAACATTCGTGTGATTCCATTCTTTACAAAAGAAATGAAGCTCATGTAGTAAGTTACGTCTTCTCATTTCTTATATGAGTGTAGATTTATTGTCATTATTTAGTTATTGTGCATTATCAACTCGATCAATCCATCTTATTTAGATTCTTTCGAGTAATAGAAGACTATTTGAACCATTAAAAAAATCGGTAATAACTCGTTACTGCTGTCAAATTAACTAACTACATGCAGATCATCATGTTATCTATTCAATTTTGATTTATAACCACTGAATGATGGTTACAAAACACTTCCGGTGTATTCATAAAGATAATTTTTTAAAATTATTATAGTTGTCCGGTAGAATTGGATCGGTACCGAAGACAAGATAAGTACATCGTTATTTAGTACAACGTGCAAATACCTCAGTTATTAGGTGGATCATTTGTAGCACAAATAACTTTGTATTGACGTTCCGACTATAACACAGAGCATAATACTATGAAAAAATCTAATCACTCCTATTTATTCTTTTGTTAAAAAAATATGCTTTGGGATGATGGCAATCCTCTATAACGTTTGATTTATATTAGCACATATACTTTTACCTGGGTACTTATGACCTCAGCTTGAGATCTTTGTCGTCTACTTTCGAAGTCACTGTTGTAGCTATGTAAACATAGTTATGGTAATACAAATTAGACTTCTTGGGACATCGAATTTTCCAGTGTCTCCTCACATTACTAACTCTTGGAGAGTTAATACTTTTGGTGTTGATTGGACTAGTTATCAAGCTAGTTAAAACGTATACACCTAATCGTATAACGTGACGATCGCTAACAATTCTGAATAAGTGAACATTTTACCAGGATATTTTATGTAAGTAAAGTTAAGATTACTGATGTGATTTGTTAATGAGTGTTAAGTAGCACATAGACTAGTTTTATGGCTCAGTGCTTACTCTCATCAGCCGTATAATATTAAAACACATTATACGGAGCGCCAATACACTGAAATTAATAGTCATAATACAAACTGATCAACCAAAATTCATTAGTATGAAATTGATTGTTACTAAGTCATCTGTCAATGCATTCATCGCATTGTTTGACCAATAATACTGATATTTTTTTTTTTAAGAACAATTATTTCAGTTTATCACTCGTTATTACTGTAGTTATCATACTAAAAAAACTTTATTTTACATATGTACTCACAGACCATATGGTTTCCTGATAGTTGACAACAGAAAATAGGCTGGTAATATGCAATGACAGTAAAGCAACAATAAAAATCTACATGCGATTGTCCATAACATCACATACAAATAGTTGAAAAATATATAGATTCCAGTTAGTTTTAACACTTCATAAAAACTATGGTAAACTCAACAACTGCCAAGTTGTAGTATAAGATTTTTCAACAATGTATACACACATATAGTGTGAGTGATTTCGAATCTTCCTATTGGTTTGATATAAACTTAAACTGATTAGCCTCTGTAGTCGTATGTGCATCATGAGCGAATTACCCAGATAGAGCTATACTTCACAAGTATGATTTAATTTGGGTTGTGGTTGGCAAGTGGAATCTAGTTAATATCACGCCAACGGGAGTAATCAAAACACATCCAAATTATATTTACATACCCGTAGCACAAGCATGGTTGTTTGGACTCAGCAGCCTAGTAGTGAACGTGGTAGTGTTTAACGCGAGAAGAACGGAGTTCAATTCTTGATGTGAACGTCGAAATAGCGACTCAAGTACATCCAGCTGATGAGTCCCAGGTGGGACAAAACTCGTGTCCAGGATTCTACTTGAAATCTACAATCCAGATTAAATCTTAATGTATATGCACATCATTTCCACATAGGGATGAATGATTCTAGGAATGATTTTCAATCCTACAAAGTAGAATAATACGCTTAAATAAATCATTTGATATACAGTGATTTATAATGTAAACTACAGTTGATTAGCAGTAAACAAAGATTTCCATTTCCTTAAGTTAATCAATAAGGAGATATCAATTTAATGTTCACTTAATTTTAATTAGTTCTCCAACTAACACTAATTATTACTAGAAAATCACTGTTTATAAACTTAAAATGATCAATTGACATGGATCATTCAACATTCGAGTGGTTACTAAGAAAAGATGAAAATATTCATCTGAACTAAATTGTAAAATCATTCTAAATGATTTGATTGTTAAATAGATAAAAAGTAGTCTGAAATTGATTAGTAGGTGATCTCTTTTGAAAATTGACTTTAACTAGGATACCATTGAAATCTAGGAATAATTAGGCAGCTTTTTAGTCCCAATATAGCACTCCTTGATCTAAACAAGAATGGCTGGTTAACTAGTGGTTTACTTCGATTAGTATTCTTGAATTTCTGATGGGAGGCTATGACTTATAGAGTTCAGATATGTCTGATATGAGACGGCTGTCATCAATGACATTGAAGGATTAAAGCTGATATTTTCTACCAATGAGCACTAACCTCTTGATTACAGTATATAAGCGCTCGTTTCAATAGTTGAAAATTCTAGGTTCTACCTTTTAAGAGGTAGTAAGTAAACACAACCAAGGAGTCTCATAATACAACGAAACTGTTATCTAGAGCTTCCTAGTTTTCCATTGTTCTACAAACTGAGATTATTTCCAGGCAAACATTATCTGTAAATTAAAATGAACATTACAAAGACCATTCATTACGTTAATCACTATGCTTATTGTTAAAAGACGGCTGTTTCTATTCAAAAACTGATTCAATTATTTTAGAAAAACAATTTATAATAGATTGATACGATTTGTTCTCTTTAAATGAACTTGAACGAAACAAAAATGACACCATTTGGAAAATACTTTGACTTCAATGTATTTCGTCGCACTCTCATCAGCTACATAAATGCGTATGATTTTGGATAACGCAAAAATATTGACATAAGTGTAGAGTATAAGTTGAAATGTTTAATAAACAACAGTAGATTATTTGGATGGCGAAACTGTAAGGAAGTTGAATTTAGAATATCTATAGACGAAATGACTGATTATTACAAAAACCTGATTACGTAATATGATAAATCAATCCGAAGGGTCGCATAGAACGATTCTGTGAAATGAAGGTAGAGATGCATTTATGAACACGAACTTATTTCAGATATTTGAAAATAAGAGCCGTAACAGAGTTGCAAGAATGAGACTCACTGAAATGAGGTCACGTAGAAATACAAACAAGGATAAGATCGTCACTTTGTTTGTTACCAAGGCAATTGGACGTTAATAACTTACTTCTTTTAAATGCAAAGGCCGGGGTTCAACCGTCTAATAACAACGGACTAAGAGATAATTTATAGCATAGATGTATATTACAAAAAATATTTCAAACGCATTCGTCTTGTCTATTTTATGTCCTTATCTACTAGATGGCAGGCAACCGTTCTACTAAGATTCGTGCTTACTTTTGGGTGGAATCTTCAAAATATGTCAAATAGACTGTGAAGACGCCGGTGTTTCTGTCCTTCAAATATGCCTGCTTTTGCAGGTAACTGTTAAACCGGAGTTGAAGTTTGAGAATTAATGCTAGGAACTATCAATTAATTTGATCGAGATACAAAAGTGATATTGAAGTAATCTAACTAAAGAGTTACTCGTCACTATGACTAGTAGAAGGTTGTCAATCGCATATCTTGAACTTACACTTTATCACGCAAGTAACAACAAAGAAAAACGGATTTCAAGATTTGATTCAAATATTTAAAGTAAATCTTTTCTACAGACATTGTTTAAAAAGGCATTACCAAATAGTCTTTTAAGTTCTAGATAAGCGGATAGAAATGTGTGTTACGTTAAACTATCTAATTACTGAAATTATCAACTGTGTTAAGATAACATTGTCAAAATAACAACTTAAGTTAATTCGGCTATGGATATGCGGTATGTTATAATTAAAATTTGCTCCAACCAAAATTCACACACTTGATTTGATATAATCAAATAGTTTAACAACATGGCGGATAGTCAAGGTCAATAATTTTCATTGCATTTCAGTGACGGGAATATATAAGAGCTAGATGTCAATAACGAGGGCATAATCTAGAATCGATCATGAATGTCTTGTTGTTCTGGTATTATTGAACTTGATAAGTAGACAATGTTATAAGGCATGACACATGAAAAACAATAACGACAAATAATACTAAGATCAAGTGTTGAACATTGCCGAAATCAACATTTTCATTTTTTATTAAATTTATAAAGCTGTTTATACAGCTGTTATAAAGGTGTTGTTTCTTTAGTCATTTTCTGTGACTTACTGTTGTTGACAGATTGTTGTGATCATTACATCAATTTAGTTGGCATAGAAGATGTGTTAAACTAATTCATAATATGAAATAATCACATTTTATCATAAAAGTGAAATGTGGACAAATGTGATTAGTGGATACCTTCTTATAGGATCAGCTGCATACAGTAGATTCGAATAATTTTATCTAGAGAAAACGACATAGTAATAAGATTTTTCGTAGAAAAAGTGTAACTACTTTTAAGTTGAAATCACGAATTGGCCTAAGTTAAAGAAACACTGAAAACTAAGAACT
This sequence comes from Schistosoma mekongi, assembly GCA_034768735.1. Taxonomy (NCBI): domain Eukaryota; kingdom Metazoa; phylum Platyhelminthes; class Trematoda; order Strigeidida; family Schistosomatidae; genus Schistosoma; species Schistosoma mekongi. Next base: position 71,601,396 of record CM068306.1, on the reverse strand, counting down.
GCCACTGAACAACTGATTCGTTTCAGTATGGGACTCTTTATCAATCACTGTGCATCCACTACCCACTGAGAAATCTAGCTGACAATCCTTAAGCTTCATATAGAACGCCTAACTATTAAAACACTTAGTCGATTGACTTACAACGTCAACTTCATTCATTGTCATTAATGGATAACTATCATATATTCAATACATAATTGAATTCAACTGATCACAATTATTATTACTATTATTGATCAAATTAAAACAAAATTCAAAACGTCCTCATAACTAACTTTTTTTTCTAAATGTCGGTTTAATGTCAAAATTCATATTAATTTTTAATAAAACTGAGGAAGAGAAAGAAAAAAAAGTTGTTTTATTGAATTGTTTTCTATTATTATTATTATTATTTGACTGAATATATCACAGATTGATGTTGGCAGGGTATCATTGAAAACCAAGGAGCACTGGATAGTTGTTTTGTCCTAGTGTGGAACTCCTCAGCAGGGCACACCCCAGATTCCGCACCAGGGGCTTCAGGTTGACAAACGCCTAACCACCTGCCCCACTGGGTCAGCATCCAATGGTAGAATTCCCACCTTCATCAATTTTTGATATAGCGCGACGATCATCCATTGTTACTGGTAATAACTGTCTCACACAGGACAAGTCTGAACTTCGCTAATCAAAATACCTCACTAGCGCTTCAGGAACATCCTGGAGTTAGTCACTAATGAGTTCATAATTATAGTTCAATTGGGATGGTTATTTTTGTGGAGATTGGTTCACATCAACCTGAAGTCCCTGGTGCGGAATCTGGGGTGCTCACTGCTAAGGAGTTCCACACTAGAACGAAACAGCTGTCCAGTGATCCCTGGTTTCCAATGGTACCCTGCCAACATCAATCTGTGATATATTCAATCAAATAAAATAACCATTCTAATTGAACTATTATTATTAATATTATTATTTCATATTGTATCTACATTCATGAATGTTAATGCAATTGATCTTCTACATTAAACTCTTCACAATGAATTCAAGCCTATTTATCTCATTCAATATCACTTGTTCATTTTAATATCATTTTTATTTTTTTATTCTTGTTTTATGCTTAATATTCCTGTGTAAAGAGAAAAAAATGGGCTCCGTGAAAAACTCCAAAGAATGAATGAATATGAATAAGAAGCACTAGAATTTAACCTTTAAAGAGTCCATGATAATATTTAAATAAAAAGCAAGAATGTCAAATTACTAGGTTATTTTATTTTTTTTAAAAAAGGCATGAAAAAAAAAAAGAGGAATGAGAAAAAAAAGATCCATCTATTCACGATACGTGCATTACATGTGACCTAATTCATGGACATTGAATATTTATGCGTATACTTACTTACATGTCTCATATCATTCGGAACTTTGTATTCATTTCCTCCTGTCTCTGTTTTTTTCTTTCTCTCTTATACATATAAATACGTATATGTTATGTGTATTTATATATATCTCTGTGTGTGTGTGTGTACATATGCACACACATACATGAATCCCATCATTTTGTAACAGACATTATACATAAGAAAACAGACATACACATACATAATATTGTGAACTATACAACTGTCTGTCTACATTCATGTGTGTATAACACGCCATATTTCACTTATATTAAGCTTCCTTCATATGAATAATGATATTGTTTTCAGCATTGAAACATTTAAAACTAATTTAGAAAATTCCTATATATATATATATATATATATATATATGTATATATATATATATATAGACTGATTTATTCACAATGTGCCTACTAGGAGTGAAAACATTTGTTTTTTTTCTCCTTCCTCGAAAATACACGGAATAAAAAGAGAAGCATTTCTGAATTCGATATAAAGAAAAATAGGCAAAAATAAAACGTTACTAAATAAGTACACAGTAGTATGTGTTGTAATAGTTTTTTTTTTGTTATTGTAAAATAAACTGAAAAATATTTTTCATTTATGAACCGACCTGAAAAATTCTCTTACTGTTGGCAAGTGAAAAAAAAAGAGAAAACAATAACAATCCACATACAACGATATATAATGCATTTTTCAATATTTCAACTTTATAATAATGATAATAACAATATATGGTTTTGTTAAATGTTCCTATGAAGAACATTTTATTTTATTGTCTTAAAACTAGGTTACTAGTAAAATACATTATGCATGTTATCTATGAGGTGTTTATGATTAAAGTGATAAACCTACTTAAACAACATATTACTAAGTTAATTGGATACATTAAAATGAATTTGTCCTAAAATTAGGTCAATCAAAGATAAACGTTTCAAGACACAGTATTCGATACATCCGATACTCATAAATCCATTAATATTAAGTTCATTAAAACAGTGTTATTTAGATAATTAAATTTACTCTGAATAGAATAGGATGCTTATTTTATTGTTATGATATAATAATCTCCAAGAGAAAGTGATTACCGATTTGTTCTCATTTATATACGAGCAACTTACTGACAACTAATAGAAACCGCTAAGCATTATGTAATGTCCTAAGTATTAACGAATCCAAATTAATTATAGTATTCAGGACTTAGTAAAACTTACAAATAAATAATCGTCAAAAAACAACCCATCTTAAATAACTAGAAGAAATTTAAATTAACAGTGATAATAGTTTGAATGATCCCACAAACAATCTAGAATTCTATTGCAGTGAACTCGAAGTGAAATAGAACTGAAGTACTAATGAATTCAAATAAATGTAAATTGGTGATTATATTAATAAAAAAGTTTGCCAAGACTTGCATTAACTGGAATAGTAACAGTAATAACTCTGATAAATTTGGAATCGCATTAATCTGCAGTAAAATAAACTACACTTTGTTAAAACAAAGTATTGCCAAACTGCCCTGAAATGATCATTCGTATTGATTAACAATAATTCACAAAAGCAAAAAGGTAAAATAAATGGGTATAAAAAAAGCCATTCACCAAAGTACAAATATATAATAAAATTGAAGGAATGCATTTATAAATAACATAGACAGCTGGAATTTTGCGTTCCGAATGCGAATTGGCTGGTATAAACCTATCGGATTAACTGCATACTTTATTTCAATGGGTTAGATAACTCGTTGTTAAATAGCAGTTTAGTAAATTTAAGTCTACTTATAGAACTGTAGATGAATGTAAAATTACACAACTTCTTATTGTAAGATTTCATTTACACTGGATGACTAATACTACAGTTTTGGTTAGCAAATTCAATGTTAGAGAGAGTTCACTTCATGAATTGACATCAACTGGTGGTATTAGTTACATGTAATGAACTAATTGATCCTTAATTTTTTGGTAAGTCATATCAAGAAAATCACAGTTAATTCAACATAGGACATTTTAATTTCATCGTGACTACGATATTATTCACTCTGTAACTCAGGATATTCATTTCACGGATTCTGATTTTATGACAGAATGATGCATAATACCTTCACATCAATACATAGGACTTGACCCAAAGACGATGCAATCAAAGGGAAAACTGTATAGTAAAATCTGAGAACGTCACCTCATGAGATACTCAAGGAGTTAGTAAGGAATCAAAGACATAATCAGGAAAAAACGGCATACAACTGTAACATGCCATTAACAGAAACTAACAAAACTAAGCTATTTCAAGCAGACGTAATTTCATAAAGTAACACAGATAATAAGGACAAAATAGTAAAATAAATAAACACTATTACAAAAGGAAAACTATATTAAAACCTCGGGAATATATGTAAATGTTTAGAAATATTAGCATAATACTAAAGAAAAAGGGTGCTAATCACAAAAAGATTGGCAATGACATGAACTACTGAATATTAATCAGTAGCATAGTTTGATAAACAACAAAATAGAAAAATGGGGAGTAAACACAGGCTTCATCACGTATTAATTAGAGATTGAACTCACTAAAATGTTGATTAAATCATGAAACACTGAACAATTCCTTTGTCCTAATATGGGGCTACTCAGCATCGTACACCCTCGACTGGGACTGATAGACGAATCCAAGAACTACTAACCTTGCCGAAGAGCCTGACCTTTAACACAACTATTATGATTTGAATTTCTAGCGGAATAAGGTAGGAGTCCTACACTAGGATGAAATGGCGCCCAAGTATCGCCTGGTTACAAATGGTATCAAATTAATAGCAATCTCTGTCGAAACAAATCGGAATACTAATCTCAACGAAACAACCTCAACTGATAAACAGATTAAGTTGCAACATTATATCAATTAGGATATTATATGAATCTCACAACTAATGTCGTTAGTTCGTAATTTACCTACAGTCAAATCGGTTGACTTCCCATTCCACATACACTCAATTACAGTTCCAAGATACTCTTTAGTCTCTAATTAGCAACAAATTTGATAACAAATGGTTTCACGTTAATATTCTCATGATTAAATGGCGTCAATAAAAACATAATTGGAATAACTATCTTTACATTAACATAACACTCAAGTTATATGCTGCATTATGCCACATAGTAGTTGTCAAGTGTAATTAGATTGTGCTGGGCATATTATGAAGTTACTCTAATATATCTGAACAAATCACTTTGAGATCATGTTGTTTGAAAACTAGTCAGTAGACTGACGTTACAAAATTCTTTAAGCTACTCAAAGTCAATTATTGAATGTTTTTAATAAAAACCAGCCTATACAGATTAACATGTTATGGATTAGGAAATTTAAGATGTTAATTCAAAAGACTACATTTTTCAAGAAGAATTAAAGATTTTGCCAGGATACAAATGCTTTATACATTTCTAACTCATATGGATCTATACAACAGTGCAGCTCAATAACTTTGGATTATAGTTAGTGCACGCAGTGTTGAATTTACGGAAGTAGGCTAAAAATAACTAGACAAATTGACTAATATAAGACATACCACTTAGAATGTAGAAGACAGTATGAATATATCAGCAAGAATATTGATATTATTCTGAAGAAAACCCATGACTAGTCAAACCTCTTTTCACTATACCAGTCACTAACTGAAAAAAAACGTTTGTAGCAGTTCAAATGCGTTACTTAAATTACTATATTCGATGACATTCTTTTTTACATAGTTACGGATTACGTTATAGAATAAAAGAATAAGTTCACTTTAAGAGTGTAATATTCTAAAGTTGATGGTATGTTGGAACAATAACGACATGGGCGGTGAGCTGCCCTATTGTCGCTTACTAAGACTGAATTAACTTGGGAAAAGTTAGGAAAATCAGACGAAGATATAAGTATAGCCTGTAAAGCATTTTTATTTTCTATCACATATGAGATCATTAACACATTTGTAGAGAGAATATGATGATGATTTATTTTTTGACATAATTTAATAAATAACTGCCATTATCAAGTATTATCACTAGTTTTATTAATTTCATCTGCTAGTGTTCTATGAGCAAGATGCTAAAGTTGCGAAGATTTCATGGTTGTTTCGGAAAACATCATAAGGATTTTTTCAGGTAGAAGTAGACTATAAAACTATTTTACATGTGTTAAATCAGTTCATTTTGATGACGATGTTTGTGACTGCTTACCTACACTAATTATTTCATTTTTATTCATGACATGATCCTTTCTGTATGAATTCATAAACTGACTTTATGTCGATATGCCTACTAACTGCCAATCGATCTGAATGTCATGCTCCTAGGATTTCTGTAGCATTTTAAGAATTTTCTTGATCTAAAATTCTGACGTTAAACCAAGTTTATGACACTTCTAGGTGTGTTGATATCAGTGATAGCATACCATTTCATCTTGTGCCCTGATCTACATTTATGTAAGCACTTAACTCCATGAATTCACATTAATAATTAAAATTAGTGTTGATTTTGGTCATGTTAAGTGTTTCAGTCAGAATAATTACAGGTGATTTAAATAACAGACAGCTTCATTCTACAATTATGAGAAAATCAATCCTATAGTTGTCAGTTTTGTATAAAAGTCAGATAAATGTTCAATATGCTTAGGAAAAAGACAGTTATACTTCAAATCACATTCTACAAATACGAAGGAAAAATGTATGTCTGAGAAGAAACCGTTTTTTTCTAATTTTTAATGTATTAACTTTTTTTTACACAAATGAACTGGCTATTGATAGAATTTTAGTTATATCGCCTGATAGACTTCGTAAACGTGCTGGTATGGGGACAAGAATACGTGTGCCTAAAGGATTGCCATCATTATCAACAAGTACAATATTGTTTGATTCAAAACGTGGCCAACCATTCGCAGAATCCAGCCGTGAACCAACAATCCAACCTTTTTTCATTTCACCGTTAACAGCAACTAGCACTTTATCACCTAAATTAGAAAAAAAGTTAAGTAAAGAAAAGTAAACAAGTAAATATGTATATATAAATTGATAACTAAGTAGTTAATAATGTCAAGTTTGTCTATTCCATAGGTTTAATAGAATATTGTAGATCAATGTGGCCACAATTCTAAGTGACTCCACAATGATTGCACTAATGAGGGAACAACAATCATCTCAAGATTGCAGACACACCTTGCTGAAAAGTGCCAACTAATACAAAACTTCGGTTTACAGGCATACACCATCTGTTCAGTTCACTTACCATATATATCTATAAATACGAAGCTAATGTTAGTAAATGTAATAATTACTAAAACTCATGGCAAAGTCAAATGACACTATGTTAATTGTGATTCTAGGTTTTGGAAACCGCATACGTACTGACGAATCAGGTAGATAATAAATCATTGACCTTCTTTTATCTTCACTATAATTAGAGTGATGGGTAAAGAGTTATTACGCGAAATAGAGTAAGTTAAGTCGATATTGTTCAGAAGACAGTGATTAGTGTTGAATGAGAAAATTTGTGTGCTACAGGAATTATCGCTCGGATTCAATAATTATGATCAGTGTGCATCATTCTGGTACAAAAATAGATAAAAATTATGTGATTTTCAACTTACCTATCTTCCCTCTATCACGTTTATTATAAACACGAATGCACTTTGCTGGTTTAATTGAAAGTACTTTCGAACCAAGTGCCAATAAATTACTCACATCATTCACATCTTTAACTGGTTTAGATATTTTATTTTCCTTGATGTTAGGAACCTTCTTTCCTGATTGATCTTTACCACCAGTGTTAACAGTAGTTGCACGAGTTGCAGGTGCGATACTACTCCATGGGCTATTATCAACTACGCGTAAACGTGTACGCGGGGCTATATAATTCAACGATCCATGACCTTCATTAGCTGATGTCCTGATAAACAGATAAAGAAATATGAACAGATTGGGGGAAATGGTACAAGATACAGGGATTTTCGATTAGTTGAGTGTAAAACATTTAAAATATCAAACAAATATTTGATTCACACCAATGTTTTAATGTGCAAAACCTAAGTTAACGATCACCGTCAGCAGTTTCTTGTATGAATACTGCCAGAATATTAAGTTAATATTTTCCAAATTAAAGATGTAACAAAGTGCGATCATTAGAGATATATGCTCAACTCACACATATCAAATGCTATTATTACTGAAATACTAAATTAGTAGGTTCAGGTTTGTGTATTAGGCTTCATATCATACCCTTTGTGTTTGAGAGCTAATGACATTAAATAAAACGGGATTCGAGTGTACTTTGGTAACAAAGTGAACTAAACATCCTGACCTTTTCCATCATATTTCCTAATGAGTAAAACTTAAATATTCTTTCTTCTATAGTTTGACGAAGGATTCAATGAGACTGTCAAGTATTCATGACAATATAACAAATATACTAGAACAAAGAATACACTAAGTAATTAAGTATAGTTTAATTTGTCTACAAGCTAAAACATATTAGGATAGTGCATTCTAAGTACTTAAAAACAGTCATTTTTCTGGGTAACAGATCAACACTATCACCATGAAAACCTCTTAATGTAATCTGACTAGTTAAGGTAGTGATATTTCGAACTCTGATAAAAAATCGTTTGAAGAATTACAGTGACTGATGATTATCTCACTTTACAAATTAAGGGCCCAGTCGTAATGAGTACACTTGATCACTGGTCAAAATATAATTAACTACCTCATTCACTACTCTCCAGAAATTAGAAAAAAAAATTTAATTTCTATAAAAATGTACCAAATATAACTTGATAATCCAATAAATTAAAGATATAATTTGATACTAGAATTGGGAGAATCTTATAAATTATAAATAATTTGAAATTCAATATCTAAATGAAACAAAATCACATTCTAGTTTAAGTAAAAAAGCATAAAATGTCAATGTTCTAACCATAGAAATCTTCTGCACTGATGTAAATTTTGTTCTTTGAAACAGAATTTGCTATGTGATAATAAGCGTATCTGAAATGATATTAAAGAGAAAGAAAAATGTGATGATTTAAATAGATAAATAATTAGTTCAGTGAATTTGCTTAAATAAAAATTGAAAGGTCATGAAGGAAATCTGAGATGGAAAAATGAGCAATCGGATTACACTTCAAACGTGTTTTGGAAGCTTTTGTATATGGCACTCACTTCCTATGGCATCCTAGTCCCTAGAAATCGCCCACGTTGAATCGCCAATAGAAGATATAAGTCGTGACATATGAAAAGATGCTTAACTTTCAGGGTTAGTTACGTACAATGAGCAAATGATACATGATTTATCATGTCCTAGAAACATTGTGGAGGTTTCTGGAGAACGCTGATTACGCGAAGTAATTTTAAGCATTTTTCCAGCTTCTGAAGGCTTTAAAGGAAGAATTCTCAAGAGATCCCAACAATACTACTTGCATTTACATAAGCACAACCTAGATGAAATCGTGATATTGATACTCAAACTCTGATCAAAGTTAAAGAGGGTGGGGGAAACAAAGTTGCAAAGAATGAAGGTCAGGATTACATACATATAGAGATAGTAGTACGAACTTACTAGTTTGACTTATTTAATGTATCATTTTAGGGAAGACAAATGAACTCTGTAGAATGTGGAGTAAGTGACTAAACGATAACTGTAAAGGAAATAAATCTGACAAAGTTTTTCTTCAAAATTCTAGGATTCATATTGCGTTTGGAAACATGATATTTAAAAGAAGTAAACATATAAGAATCAGACAGGCTGCAGATTTATGGAAAAAATGAGTCAGTCACATATTCTTTAACAAAGTTTACGAAAATGTCTGTGCATCATACTTGTTGAATTTTTCAACTCGAAAATAATACTTAACTAAGTCGTTTATTAGTAACTTTTACTTGAATTCATTCCCGTCTTTTGAAAGTAAACAGAACGTTGTTCATTAGGCCTAACAGTTATTTAATAACTATCTTAATACTTTATCATAGATGAAATAATAGGAGTATTTCTTTTTTATCTTCGATCGATTTGGGATTCATACTTTATTCTGAAATTTTCTAGTGACTTTATAATAAGTAAAAAACGGTCCTGATAAGTACTAAGGAGTGTTTGGTACTCATTGAAATTACTTATTGAACCCATTTAAATGTATTCTGTTCTTAATAATAATTTGTATGAACAATTACAATAATTATTTCGAAAGTTGTATCAGTTTTTGGTCGTAAGGAAGTCAAAAGGTACCTTAAAATGAAACCTGGGTGACCTGACCCGAAATGAGATACTATGGACAAAAGATATAGTTCACTAGACAGCAGTTGTACGCTACAATAAGGATCGTGAGTAATGATGGCTGTATGAGATGACAGATATAGCAGAATCATAATGTGAAAAAAACACTATGTATAGTATCCGGTTGCTCAAACCGAACTAGGTGTGAAGTGGTTCGAACCTGTAACCTAATGCTTATGCAACACTTCAATCACTTTATATAGAATTAATCAACTTAAGAATAGGATAGTAATACATTAATGACAATAGGTGAAGGTTATATTATGTAAGAAAAAGATTTAAGTCATACATACAGAGGGCTAAATATCCATTTAGTGACTTTAAGGTACTGTACTTAATGTGACAAAAAAAATCAAATACATAAATAAAGGCAGACAAATCACGAACACAGATACATATACATATAAAAACAAGTGTTTTCTTTGTTAAAATTCATTTATTCTATATACAAGATTAAACTTTACATTATTCCATAAATGATTTATATTGATTGTTCAATTATTAATTCAATATAAATGAACGTGAACGTCTTCGACGCATCAATAAAGCTTTATAATCTTCTTCCATTTTGTAACGTTTACCTACTTTCGGTGGATGAACATCAATTTTCGGTAAATGAACGTCGAATTCTACGACATGTGGTATTGACTGATTAGCTTTTAATATTTCTTGTATATCTGGTGGTAAACAAGTAATGTCAATCGACGAAACAACTCCTACATTTTTCTGCATAAACTGATTATTAATTTTAAGTAATTCATTCAATTGATCCTTTGGTAAGTAATCATAATAATCATTGTAATTATATAAATAGAAAGGTAGCCATATTTGGATAGAACCTAACACCCGGGAAGATGAAATAAAATAGGCAATTAAATGAAGATAAATAAATAGGATGTTAAAATTAAACTTAGAAAGCCAGCTAATTAAATTAAAGACAACTCCTTAATTTTTGAGCAAGATTCAAAACGCGTTGATAGAGAGCTATTACTTTATCAGAAGATAAGCGAAGTCTACTAGTAATTCGTTACCAAGATGCCTTAAATCAACGAACATGGCAGGAATAAACAATACAGACAGGCTGGGATGACTCTTAAAACGACCTCAATGAAGTAATTAGTTAAGAACCAATTTGCTTTATGTTAATTTTCATATTAAAAAAAAAACACGAATATAGTTTAGAGAAGAGTCCTGGTCCTAGAGAATTCCTTTCCAGAGCTATGGAATATATACATACATAGTTTCAAAATAATCAAGAATGTTTGTTAATAACAATAGTAGCAACAGTTTATTCGTATTAAGAAACTGAAAATGTAATCGTACAGGCACTAAGTATTCACCAAAATATCAAAGAAATGCTCCCTGATTTTCACTGAGACACAATGAAGATCAATCTCTAACGAACGCGGACAACAAAACCGCTTCAATTGAAATGTATTCAGAAATAGATATGAAAAATAATGGCGAAAAAAAGTTGGTTGAGGGTAAAAAGTCAATACAGAAAGCGGGAGAGTAATAGCTTTTAGAAAAACTAGTTTAACGTCATGGTATAATCATGGGTTTAATAGTTCATTTCAAAGACATATTTAGGGTTTTCACAATCATATGGCGAAAGGAAATACCCACTTGCAACTGGAAAATACTGAAACTTCACACACAATAAACACAATACTGAGCAAAAACTCTATGATTTACAGTCATAATTGGGATATAGCACAATATCATCACGTAAGCTATTGTTCTTCTTCCCCTCCTGGTTAGGTGTGTAAATTAGCAGGCGTTGTAATAAAATTCTAAGAACTCTATTACGAAGTGTTGTGAAGTGCATTATTACATAGCGGTCTGACGCGAATCAGCTAAAGAAGATTTACAATTAGTGGGGTTGTGGAGATAGTTAACTATCAATTTTGATATTACGAAGTGATCTGAATCAGACAAAAAATTGTTCCCCTGGAGGCACTGGACAGCTGCTTCGTCCTAGTATGAGACTCAGTAGTGCTCATACACAGCCCCATCTGGGGTCGCACCAAGGACCATCTGGCTCCGCGGCGACCGAATTGGAAATATCAACCGAGAGGAGCCGACTCAGTGGTCCAGTGGTAAAGTGCTCACCGGGGAGCCAGAGGATCCTGGGCCCAATCACTGACGGGGTCGTAGATGCGCACTTCTGGGGAGTCACATACTAGGAAGAAACGGCTGTCCAGTGCTTCCAGGTGATCAAGGGTTGTCTGATTCGAGTCAATTCGCGATATCAGAAGAGGATTTACTTTAACAATAACCATTCTGAATTTTTAAAACCGCGCAAGTATCGAATCATGTGACATAAAACTCGCACTCTTAACAAAATAGGCTGCGTTTATAAATATGGCTTCGCCGTCCTTAGCTTCAATCCAATTTACTCTCACTCCGAACAATATTCTACATCGAAATAGGCAGTGTTTGAACATAAGTCCCAAACAAATCACTGGATAGTGATTATAAAAGTTATCAATCAATTTTTCCATGTTTACCCAGTACGCGAGCAACGATTCGAAGACACCTATAACCAGATACCATTAATCGACAAATATACTCTTAAAGGCTGTATTTCACGGCCATAAACTCCATGAAGAAAACTACATTAAAATTGTACAAAATCTTCATAAATAGTTGGTGGATATTTTATCAAAATGAAAGCTCGAAAAAACTGGAAAACAGTCTCTGAAGTTCAACAGTTAAGTACTCGTTCATATACTCAGTTATGAGTGGCACTTCAGGTGCAAGCGCTGGATAAACTAATAGGTTCTCCAAATTGATATGTAAGTAGATTACAATAAACCACAAGTAGCATAGTGAGGTTTATAGTTAGACATGCTAGAACACATAAGTGTTCGATAAATACTAAGCAAAGAATACTCGCTGATACTGTTGCCTCCACACTCCACCTTTTCGTGAACAGAGATAACTCGAAAAGAAATACGTACCTAAATCACGTGCTTTTTCAACTTCCTGATGTAAGATTTTTTCTTGACGTCTACATATACCTATGAGAATATAGTTAATAAGAAAAGGAAAGCCATCAAACAATTCATATTAATGAAAATTAATCACAAATCAGAAATAAACAGTAAAATTAATTACAGATTTATGTTATTACTTTCTCAAAGTCATTTAATGTCACAGTGACTTTATATACCTAACCTCTGGATAGAATTATTTATTACTTCACTGAATTACTATTAGGAAAGGTCTATGGATATTGGTCAATTACCATCCTCAAAACTAGACTGAAACAATTGACTTACTACTTCGAAATTTTCAATGGTTACCTGGTTAAGGTCAGTTCATAATGAATGTGTATATATGCTATCCTGTTTAAATATTCTGCATACAAATGACAGTTCTCCCTTCCTCATATATTCAGTAATTCAGCAAGTAGATTCGGATAGCTATTTAATAGTTTTCGTTAAAGTATTATTGTTCAGTGAAATAATTTCAAGTCTTCAGTCAGTCATAAAAAACGTAAAGCCTGTCACATTTGTGCTAGCTCAAGCTACCATACCATATTAACGCAAATAAGACCAAATTAACAATGAAAAAGGATGAATGAAATGAAAATTAATATCTAGAAAAAGGTAAGAAGTGAATGCACCGGTGGCACTGTGACAGATTCTTAGTCGTATCACCTAGTATCTCTAACCGCTAATTGCAATGATCAAGCGGATTCCAACCAAAGAGTCTGTACCTACTAACATGGCTCAGACAAATAATAAACGAAACTATGGGCTGACGCCATGTCTAAGTGTTGCCACCCTGCTTCTCTTCTATTCTACTCTTATATCAACCAACATCATGAGTCGAGGTAGGCGATGGTTGAAAAGTAATACATATGTAAATAATAATAATGACATTAATATCAATGTTGCTTTAAACTAAGCGTGCAAAATACAGTTAGATGCAACACATGAAGTCAGAAATGCAATAGGAAACATGTAAATAACACCGAACTTGAGGATATAGGGAGAAGACAGAGCATGAATTCATTTGTGCACTAATGACATCAATAAATTCGTACCCTGCCGCATTTAAGTCCATTTCTTAACTAACTATAGATGATGATTACTAACTGATAGTTTAAAATCTTGAAATAATGAAACTCTTAATAATCAGTACGAACATGAAAATTAGGTTAATATGAGATGCCTCCTTTAGTCTACGAGGTTAGACAGCTGCCAACTTTATAGATTGCACGAGTCTGTCGATATATGGGATAAAATAGTGAACGCCTCTAAAATGCCCTCAGTTACAGGTTGATATTTTTGGCTAGTGACTAGCAATGAAATTTAAGATGTACATTTCATTTAATCTGGAATTCGTCAGTTGGGTATACATGCGTCTCAGAGTTAAGCTTTATGCTTAGTGGGAAATGCACTCAAATTGTAAAACGTTGATAATGGGTTCTACTTCTAGTATGGATATTAACATTTACAGGCAAGTACATTCAGTTGATGAGTTTTGGATGGGGTTGGGTGCGCTTCCTACAAGTCGTAATTCAAAAATATAGTGAAAAACTGCACGTTGTGAAAAGCAGAAATACTTATAGACACAACATGGCATATACATTATAAATATAAAACGCCTACCAGTTTTAGACGATGGATAGATTTCAAAAGTATCTGGATTGATGAAATGCTTTAAAAGTTCAATGTGCTAAAAAATTGATAAAAATGAAATGATAAGAAAGAATAATAAACCCTGCACATTTAAATAAAAAGGTCAAGTCTAAGTACGAAGTATTTCTGTAATATGGTAACACAGTGTCTGTCACAAAATGTTAGCCTTAACCGCCATATCATCAAGACAAAATGAAACTAACAACAGGATATGCCGGACACCTAAAAAAGATTTATTATCTTCGAGAACTGTTTTTCTGTAGACTATTTCATTATTTTTGGCTGTATTCAAAGTGAACATTTTATTCCTATTATTACTTAGTTCCTCCTGCACTATCCTCCCACTTGATGCATTAACTGTTATTATATCATTTCTAATTGATGAACTATGGTTAGTCAATTGTGTATACGTACTCCAGTTCATACTCACTATTACTTCTATATTGTATAAATGTTAGTTTCCTAATTGGTTAACTGTGTGATCAGGTTTTATGTATATGTAAAGGAATGTGTAAAGTACAATATGATTCTGATTCTATCTGGTTGGTCTATCGTCTTGTTTTTCTATCTCCGGCTTGGGACCGAGAGGGCATAGGGCAGACGCGAATTTACCGACTAGGCATGCCCAATAGGCGTTTCAATCAACCAATTTTCTTAGCGTCATAACACAAAATGAATAGCAGAACAGGTCAAAACAATCAAAGTAGTATAATACTTTATCTAGGATTCATAAGTAGACAAAGAGTGAATATATCTGCAAAATGACCAGTTTTGAACCACGTTAATCAACAACCAATGCATACAGTTGTGTGATATGAAGAGTGTGAATTTGACATAACGAGCTGATCTAGGGTATTTATTTATTTATTTAATAATACAAAATTTGATACAAACGGGAACCAGAAATATATGAGCCACATGATTATAAAATTATAGTGTTGTGAAGGAACAAAAGATTAGTAATCATAGAAAAAAGAGGTAAAATTAGTGAGACAACAAAAATACTGCGAGGTAGAAGATAGAGTATAGATAGAAATATAATCGAGAAAGGTTTCATTCATCACATTTTTATGGAGATAATAGTAAGAAAATGCAGCAGAATAGCCACTGGCTTATATTCCGAGTCATAACTGACAGGATCCTAAGCCACCGAGTTGCACCACCTTTAGGATCTAATCAAGATGTCGGGATGAACCGATAGAGCTTACCTTTATACAGCCTCCCTTTATTCCACGAAGCAATGTCATGAATTGAACACCTCCATTTTTTCCACCCAGTCCCAGCGTCGGCAAATAATATACAATATGGAAGTCGCCGAGATGACATTCGTAAGACATGGCCAAAGTCACCGAAGCCAGAATTTAAAGGTGGCACGGACTGGATTATCACTACTTTAGTCGAACACATCTTACCAAACCTAAGAAAACGATCGTCTAGAGACAACGATGGTTAAACACATAGATTAGTATAAGCTGATCTGGTTATCATTATGCGTAAATTAACCTCATCTGAACACCAATACTAGAACTCACACAGGTACCGAAATGTGAGCTTTTCGACTACGTATAATGGTTCGCCACAAAGAGTGAGAGCAAATATACATTCCAATCAGTCGTGCAGACGTACTTTGGATTCGGAAGGTGAACGGTACATGGTTAAGCTTACGGACACTAATCACCAGCTGATTTGAATGGCTTGTGTTATGACACAGTAAGACAATGTCATTCGCATACTCACGGTTGAGGAGTCTTTCTCTAAGTAGAGAATCTATACCACTAACGCCAACTTCCATCAGAGCTGTTTGAAGAATATCATCGATAGGGAAAAGGAATGGAGAGATTGAGCCTAACCTCATTGCCAGACTGGAATGGTGAGGAAGAGTGGTCGTATACCCTCACTCTACCCGGGGGATTTGCATACTTAGCTTCTCAGATACACCCTCCTCCAACAGGCGATTCCAGAGCACAGTCCTGATGTCCAGAAGTACAACAATTATTAGCCCGCAATAGGTGTGACTATGTTCCAACACTTAGTGGAGATTGAAGATGTGATCAACGTATTAACAACCTGATTAGAAACCAGGCTGTTCCTCGACAGTCGGTCCCTCAAGCGTTTTGTACAATCTGTGATGTAATACGGAAGTAGATAGTTTGGGAGAGATCGAGAGTAGAACCATCTTCCCCACAGTTTTTACATAAGTTGGTTACGTAAGCCATTCGCAAAGAGGGGAACGATGATCGCTTCATCCCAAGATCACAATACACTGTTTCCAAAACCTTTCCAAACAGCTCGGTCAGGAGTTAGCTACCATCCTTAAAAAGAGCTAACGGGTAAGTCGTCTGGGTTTGGTGATATATTGACATTCGGAAGTTAGAGTTCCATGGGGACTTTCTCTTAGTCAGGTGGATCAACTATCACTGGCTACGGGAAGTAAGGCAATTTGACTGAAGTTGCTGGGGCAACAGACTAGCTGAAATGACTCCATAAGAACTCTGATCGTTTAGGACGACATGGGATGTTAGTAGTTGGAGTACCATCAGCTTCATAACTTATTTCGCTGACACTATACTTATTGCTGATAGTGGAAAAACGCTCTACGAATCGGTATATCAAAAGCGAATTTGTAGGACATTACTAGAGTAGTAAATATAAGTCTCCGACGTACAATAAACATCAATGTTAAGACCCTTCGAAAACAACGCCAAATCTATCCGTTGTCTGATATCCATCAATGTGAGAATGTTGAAATAGGCCAGTCTGCATGAGACACAAGCTTCATAAAGAATGTATCAAAATTTGACATTGTAAGAACAATCTGGAAGTCTGTCAATAAGCGACTTCAAATCAAACTGATAGGACAGAATTTTTACTATGCACAAGCTGCTCAGTAAATTGAATAGGCAAAAATAAACGAAGGAAACAAAAACGGCATAAAATGCCGTAGAATAAAAAGGTCTATAATAAAAGTACAGTAACTATCTCTTAAGTTAGAGAAGCAATATGGTGCGAAGATTATATTCACTATCATTATCAATTATCATAATTGAATATAGACGTGTATATATAAGGGTATTTTGAGAGGGACAGCAAAGTCCCCCCTCACTCTCTGCAATACCAGGGAATTTCAGAGGCCTGGATTAGATAACCACTGAAGACCAAGTAGTATAAGTTATCTGACCGGTTCTAGTATGGAACAGCACCGCTCACCCACAACCCACCCCCTTACTGGGAGATCGGGTCTAAGGCACCCAGGTTTCGCGACAAACTCTTAACCCTCATATCAGTGAGTCAGTACCTAACGGTTATATCTAAGTCTGATCAATTCGCGATGTATTGTGCAACCCCATACTAACAACTAATCACTGTAAGTAAAAGCACCAAGGGGAGTGGGATTCGAACTCGTAACATAATTACTGGAAATCTCATTCATGATTATGTGTACCACACATACCACCCCACCCTCTAATTTACAGATAACTGATCAAGTATAAATTTAATGAAACAGACAAGATAGCTTAATTTAAGACAAATGGTAAATATTTGCAAGGTTACTCTTATAACTGGATTGTATAATTGTGGTTTATTAGTGTGAAGCAGTTAGCTTTTAACTAGTGTCAAATCATCATCAGCAACGTAGAACCGGGCATAAACGCCTGTAGGTTCAAGTTGCCATACCACACTAGCACTACGAGAATATTGAGGTAACGTATAGACAGAATACAAGAGGGAAGAGTAAAGTAAAGATGTGCAGAAAATAACAATAGAATTCAAGATTTAGATGAGGTTAGAGAGTGAATACACTTGCGCCACTGTGACCGATTTTGAGCCATATCGCCTAGTGTCTCCAGCCATTTGTTGCGATCATCACGCGGACCCCAACCAGGTGGTCTACATCTACCTACATGGCTTAGACCAGTAGTCAAGGACTTCATGGACTGATGCCATGTTTTGGGTTGGCCGCCCCTAACCTTCTTCCATTCTACTTCAGCCCTAGCTAACATGGCGCGACGGGGTAGACGGTGGTCGGGCATGCGCAATACATGTCCTAGCCATCTCAGTCGATGAAGGTTAATGACCTCTTCGACTGATTTACCGTTTTTCCCAAGAACCTTTTGTCTAACCTCACTATTACTAGTCCGGTTATTCCATGGTATACGAGCGATGTTCCGAAGATTCCTATAGTCAAATATCTGGAGACGACGCATATCTTGAGTTTTCATGGCCCATGTTTCGCAGCCATATGTTAAGATGGCGCGGATTGCTGCGCAGTACACCCGGCCTTTCGTTGAGACACGGATATCTCGTCTGCGCCACAAGTGCCGTAAATTGGAAAATGCCGATCGAGCTTTCTGAATCCGCGCTGAGATTTCATCAGACACCGACTCACCAGGGGTAATGAAACCTCCGAGGTAAATGAAGCGGTCAACGCATTCAATTACTTCACTCCCTATAAATAATTTGGGGGAAGAAGCAGACCAATCCTGGAGTAACATTTTGCATTCGGGAGGGGAGAAGCGCATCCCAAATATGCCTGCATTGTTACTCAACGTGTTCAAGAGACCTTGAATGCTGTGTGCATCTTCACCAAATATGACTATATCATCTGCATATTCTAAGTCGACAAGAGAGCCTCCTGGAAGAAGACTAATGCCAGAGGACTTAAAAGAAGTGGATACCACCCATACCACCCCACCCTCTATTTACAGATAACTGATCAGTATAAATTTAATGAACAGACAAGATAGCTTAATTTAAGACAAATGGTAAATATTTGCAAGTTACTCTTATAACTGGAATTGTATAATTGTGGTTTATTAGTGTGAAGCAGTTAGCTTTTAACTAGTGTCAAATCATCATCAGCAACGTAGAACCGGGCATAAAGCCTGTAGGTTCAAGTTGCCATACCACACTAGCACTACGCGAATATTGAGGTAACGTATAGACAGAATACAAGAGGGAAGAGTAAAGTAAAGATGTGCAGAAAATAACAATAGAATTCAAGATTTAGATGAGGTTAGAGAGTGAATACACTTGCGCCACTGTGACCGATTTTGAGCCATATCGCCTAGTGTCTCCAGCCATTTGTTGCGATCATCACGCGGACCCCAACCAGGTGGTCTACATCTACCTACATGGCTTAGACCAGTAGTCAAGGACTTCATGGACTGATGCCATGTTTTGGGTTGGCCGCCCCTAACCTTCTTCCATTCTACTTCAGCCCTAGCTAACATGGCGCGACGGGGTAGACGGTGGTCGGGCATGCGCAATACATGTCCTAGCCATCTCAGTCGATGAAGGTTAATGACCTCTTCGACTGATTTACCGTTTTTCCCAAGAACCTTTTGTCTAACCTCACTATTACTAGTCCGGTTATTCCATGGTATACGAGCGATGTTCCGAAGATTCCTATAGTCAAATATCTGGAGACGACGCATATCTTGAGTTTTCATGGCCCATGTTTCGCAGCCATATGTTAAGATGGCGCGGATTGCTGCGCAGTACACCCGGCCTTTCGTTGAGACACGGATATCTCGTCTGCGCCACAAGTGCCGTAAATTGGAAAATGCCGATCGAGCTTTCTGAATCCGCGCTGAGATTTCATCAGACACCGACTCACCAGGGGTAATGAAACCTCCGAGGTAAATGAAGCGGTCAACGCATTCAATTACTTCACTCCCTATAAATAATTTGGGGGAAGAAGCAGACCAATCCTGGAGTAACATTTTGCATTCGGGAGGGGAGAAGCGCATCCCAAATATGCCTGCATTGTTACTCAACGTGTTCAAGAGACCTTGAATGCTGTGTGCATCTTCACCAAATATGACTATATCATCTGCATATTCTAAGTCGACAAGAGAGCCTCCTGGAAGAAGACTAATGCCAGAGGACTTAAAAGAAGTGAGAGAGATTTCTAACAGTACATCTATGATGAAATTAAATAAAAATGGGGATAAGGGGCAACCCTGACGGACTCCACTTGAGGATGAAGTTTCTTGTGACAATTCGCCATATGCTGTGACTCGACCAGTGGTGACCGAGTAGAGAGCCTTTATAAGGTTAATGTACTTTTGAAGTACGCCTTTTAATGACAAACATTGCCACAAGACTTCACGGTCTACAGAGTCGAACGCTGCTTTTAAGTCAAGAAATACAACTATAGTTGGGCGTTGGTACATATGTCTGTGTTCGAGGACCTGGCGCAGGGTGAATATGTGATCAATGCAGCCCCGGCCAGGTCTGAAACCAGCCTGGTTTTCTCGAGTCTGTTGTTCCCTAGTGTTGGTTAAACGTCGGATGATTATAGTGGCTAATATTTTAGATACTATATTAGTCAAACTGATTCCTCTGTGGTTATCACAAGAGGACTTCTGTCCCTTTTTGTAGACTGGAACGATCAGCGATCGAGACCAGTCCGATGGGATGGTGTTTAGTTCCCAGACTTTGGCTAATATATCAGTCAACCTGCACGCTAAAACTAGACCACCATCCTTAAAGATATCGGTAGACAACATATCAGGTTCTTCTGCTTTCTCTCGTTTCAATTTACTTATGACGTTTTCAACTTCACTGAGAGTTGGGGGACCTGTGTCAGTTTTCCATTCGGGTAGCTTGGAGATTGTGGGTAAGCTAAGAGTGGCTGGGGGCCAGTTGAACTGTTCCTGAAAGTGTTCTGCCCATCGTTCTAATCTTCTAGATTGGGAGTAGATCATCGACCCATCTTTTTCAGAGATGATTTCACTAACTGCCGATTTCTTGATACCGGTGTCCTTAATAAGTCGGAACAGCTGTCTACTATTGCCTGTCGCTGCCGATGATTTTATCGCTTTTGCTTTTGTTGCCCACCACTGTTCACGATCCTTACGCAGACTCTTTGTCAGTCTATGTTTCAGTTGTCGTCGCTCTTCATCATACTCCGAGCCCGCTGGAACGAGTTTTCGAGCCTCCATCAGTCCCCTAGAAGTTCCAGAGATCCAATGGTCTTTCATAACCATTGGGTTGGGGTAAGATGCTGATAGCGCTGCTGCGTATACACCTGCTTTAAAATCATTCCAAGCTACTTTGGGGGAAACCTGTTGGTCATGGGCGAATAAATGCTTAGCCAAACCATTCCTAAATGCAATCTTAGCGTTCTCAGACTCAAAGTGATATCTAAAGGGTTTGCCTGATGTAACCTTTCTGCGACCAGCAAAACGCATAGAAATACGTGCTCTCACTAGGGCATGGTCAGAGTCTAGGCACATGCCTCAGAAAGAGCGGCAGTCCTCTATACAGCCTCTCCAACGGTAGCTGATGCCGATGTGATCAATTTGTGTCCATCATTGTGTAGATGTTGGGGGTCGCCAGGTTAAACAATGTCTCACCTTATGCTTAAAGTTTGTGCTAGCTAACAATAAACGGTAGTCTGAACATAACTGCAACAGACGATCTCCGTTGTCTGTTCTCTGGGCTGGGATGCCGAGTAACCCACCTAAGTGCTTTTCAGCCTGATTTAGTCTACCTACTTGAGCATTAAAATCTCCTGCAATAATTACTATGTCTGAGTGCTTAGCTTTCTGAAGGAGGCTAGAGAACTTCATATAGAAGTCGTCTTTCACTTCATCTGTGCTGCAATCAGTGAAGGCATAAGCTGAGACGATAAAAAGGCATCGGCGTGTGTCCCTATCTTTCCGAGTCCGTACTGTGCCATTTAGACTGACAGCACATAGACGACTGTCTACAGGGATCCACTCGAGAAGAGCCTGTTCTGCCCGTAAGCTTAGTACTATGCCTACACCAGCAAGGCTACGTGAGCTTGCTGTAGGGTCTCCAGATAAACGAAGAGTGAAGTGTGCTGTGTCCATTGCATTGATTAGGTGAGGTCAAACGGATGACCATGCTGGGATCCTGTATGCGTGTTTCGGAGACACAGCATACATCAATTGCAAGAGATTCTAATGTTTTAGCTAAGGCAGCCTGTTGACCGATTTGACACAGCGTACGCACATTAAAAGCTCCAACATGAAGTTTAGAGCGTGGCTTCAGGAGACCTGGTATGATAATTTGGGAACTCGGGTAACCAGTAAAAGTGGTGTGCATAGAAAATGTAGGAGAAGAAGTGTTATAAGAAGAGACCAGAGATGGAGAACGTGTTTGATCATGAACAAGGTGAACTCGAGTGCTATTAGAGGTATGAGGTTGGTTATCACTTCCCAGTTGCCCACACCGTGGAAGGGTCATTCTTGAGGAACCTGAAAGAGAAAGAGGATTAGGGGAGGTCGTGATGACCTGAGAGTGTGACCGCAGTGCCCAGGGGACAGCTGTTTGGGGTCGGTCAAGTATATTAATTGTTGCTCCGGTTGTCAGAACGGGGGCATCGGCCTCATGGCTTCCGAAGGAGCTCGGCTTTCACCATGAAGCGTCATATTAGTCCTTTCAACTTCCAGGGCAGAGTTAGAATGGTTATAAAGATTTTTACAAAGATTTTTACTCGTAAGCTGTTTTTAGCATGGTAGATGTTTTACGGGATGGGGTTGCTAACCCCATGCCCAACCCTCCTCCTTTATCCGGGCTTGGGACTGGCAGAAACCCTGTGGGGGCTCCAGGCGGAGTGTGTGTCAAAAAAGTCAATCAATTACAATTTGGGCATAGGAACTAATTTCATCTAGACATGTAGTGAACCAATAAGTTTGTGGTAGAGAAATGTACACTACAACACATCGTATTACCTCTATAGCACACAAATCATAATCGCAAAACACATATATGAATGAATTTCGGTATGAAAATTGAATAACTGAGATCAAGGCTATTCAGACATGCTGTAACATTCAGATGGGAAAGTTTATAAATGCAAGTTTATCA
This sequence comes from Schistosoma mekongi, assembly GCA_034768735.1. Lineage (NCBI taxonomy): Eukaryota > Metazoa > Platyhelminthes > Trematoda > Strigeidida > Schistosomatidae > Schistosoma > Schistosoma mekongi. Next base: position 71,578,233 of record CM068306.1, on the reverse strand, counting down.
CATAACTAAACAGAATGAACTATATAGATGTGCTTAACAGTCAGTATTCAACAATTCATTTACTGATATTTAGGGGCAGCCAAAGCAAAACATGACATTAATTCATGAAGTTATTGACTGCCAGTCTGAGTCGTGCTGGTAGATGCGGACTACCTGGTTCGGGTTCGCGTGAATACTGTAAATAATGGTCGGAGACTCTGGGTGAAATGACTCAAAATTAACCATAGTAGTGTAGATGTATTCGTTCTTTATCCTCCCCTAAATCGTATGCTTAAAATTATTTCAAACGTTTCTTTACAAGGGCTAATTCTTTTTCTATGGACCGTATTCTGTATGTCCACTCGCAATGCCATAGGTGACGTAAGTTGGCAAACGCCGAACGAGCTTTTTGAATTCGTACTCATATATCGCATCAGCTGGGATCACCGAGTAAGTAATAACGAGGTTAGACGACGGATGTTAGGCAAATGTGGTAAATCAGTAGATAGGGTTGTGAATCCTCATCGTCTGGTTGGGACATGTGTTGCGTATGTTCAACCACCGTTTGCCTTGACGTGCAATGCTGGCTGATATAGGAACAGGATGAAAGAGAGTTAGAGGCGGCCAAAGAAAAATATGGCATCAGTCCATGAAGTCACTGACTGCCAGTTTGAGTCGTGTCGGTAGCTGCAGACTACCTGGATGGGGTCCTCGCGATTACCGTAACCAGTGACTAGAAATACTGAGCGATATGGCCCAGAATCGGCCACAATCGCGCAGATGTATTCACTCATTGTCCTCCTTTAAATCATGAGCTTTAAATTATTTCATAACTTTCTTTCTACGCTTCCTGAACCATATTCTATATGTTCACACTTCTTGTTACTATTATTGTTTTATTTTATTGAAGTAGCCTCTGCTAATGGTGGTGACGTTAATCTTGCGGTGACATAGAGGTGTGGCAACTTGAACAGATGCACACATGTGCCAGGTTTTATGTTGATTGTGCATACATACATACATACATACATACAGTGTCTGGACATAGGTAACACATAACCTAACTAATCACACCAGTTGATTTGTTAGCCTTATTAAATATTTGAGGTCTAATACCAAAATTTCTTTCACTAGATAAACTTATAACAAGCAAGCAATGTTTCAAGAACATTAATGATTGAGTACTTGCTTTATGTGTAGCGATATATTGAAAATACCAACAAAGTGATTTCACATACATCGGTACATTCTATGTCGGTCAACGACTATAAGGTATATTTATCGATGGCGAATGACTGCAATAATCAATGAGGGATAGACAATATGTGAAAACGCTATTGAAGTGCTTTAGGGACGAAATTTTGGGTCGGTCAATAAAATTACGAACTTTACTAACTCAGACAGCTGGAAAAGGTGTTAAGCAAGGAAACTCAGGCCCTATATATATACATATATATATATATATATAAATATATTCGATTGAGTATGTCACAGATTGATGTTGGCAGGGTACCATTGATAACCAAGGAGCACTGGACAGGTGTTTCGTTCTAGTGTGGAACTCAGCAGTGCGCACCCCAGATTCTGCACCAGAGGCTTCAGGTTGAGGCGAACGCCTAACCATCTGCACCACTGGATCAACATCTAATGGTGGAATTCCCACTTTCATCAATTTGTGATATATAGCGCGACGATCATCCATTGTGATTGGTGATGACTGTCTCACTCCCAACAAGTTTAAACTCAACCAGTCAAGATTTCCCACTAGAGCTTCGGGAACATCCTGGAGTTAGTCACTAATGAGCTCATTACTATAGTCCAATTGGGATAGTTATTTTGTGCAGATTGGTTATTTATAATTATTTGATAAGAGCAAATCAGTGGATGGTACTTAAATGATCAGACTAAGATATCGTAGTAATCAATGAATGCTATGAGAACACTATGAGAAATTATAAACTTTCTGGCTGAAATTATCCAAATGTTAGAAACCAGTGGTTAAAAGTCATAGTTCGGACAATTAAAAATAAATGCAAATTTGGAAAACATATCCGTAATTAGTCAACGTTTATATAGCCTCTGAAGTCAGTAACATATATCACTAAAAGGACGGAAGGCTACACCAAAAGTTGACTAATATTGTTTCTATGAAGTTTAAGAAAACGTCTAACGTACTTGATGATGTAAAACCAAATATTCATCACGGCAAACAGGGCATGGATTTGAGCTTACCAATTTACCAAGATGCTGTGAATAGTTAAAAGAAAAAAATTAAAGTACTAAGTGATTAATGAATACTTTAAGCCCTTAAAATATAACTGATCGACGAAAAAAATAAGCAGTCTAAAATCAATAGGACTAAAGAAACGTTTTTGCCACGGGATTCGAAGCATCGGGATTTGGTTACCTGGTAGGTCGTGGATAGGAAGAATAAAAAGGAATCTTTAGTCATAATGAAATTCCAGTCTGCTTTTTTAAAATACCAACTAAAATAAATGATGATCAAAGTTATATCAAAGCACGCTTTCCTGCTGTATTCTGTGAGGGCTACAACTACTACCTAGTTGCCCAAACCAAAAAAGGTGCAGTGGGGTTCTGACACGCCACATAGTGAACAAAAGTGAGCCACTAAGCTACTGCTTAACCTATACTAGAATAACCGAATCCGTACATGTTTCTATTATAGTTATTACAGGTTATAACAAACACCCCCTCAACTTTTAATGCCTGGATTAATATGTTTATTGAGTGTTTTAGTCGGAGTAGATAGCAGTTAGTCAGTATATAACAAAATCATCAAACAATCTTCTGTAACACTGTTAATTTTATAATAGGAGAACGATAACACAAACTATGCAAACCAGATTTTTAAACAAGTGTTACTGTTAAATTAGCTTGCTAGAAGTTGTGTGGATTGTTGTTTTAATGCCCAAATATTTCAATCAAAATATATGAGACAAATAATATTATCAGTCGCGTACTTTGTAATATTTGTGTCAGTATAGACCATCATCAACAAAACTATTATACCTAGATTTTCAGCAAAAAGACAGTGCGTCTATAAAACTAACAACATCAGAGTCCAAACACTGCAGCGAAATCGTTCAAATGTGTCCAATAATACAAAAAAGGAAAATAAAAGGTGAATGAACTATGCAAACATACAACACAGTTCTTCCTTGTTACACTTGGAGGAAAATGTCCTCTATAGTTACGTCTATAGTAAAACCATACGGGTTTCCCTTTGTAGGTGTTTCTAAACACTAATCAGAAAGACTGAATTAAACAAAAGTATTTACATACCATCAGAATTAAAATATTCTATGCTTGTTGCCAAATCAGCCTGTTTATATGGTTTGTATTTGTAATTCTTACGGATAGTAATTTTTTCATCAGCTTTATCCATTTCGGCTTTCGTCGCATCTTTCGCCAATCCAGGTTTTGCACAGTAGTGGAGAAATGGCGAAGTTACATTTATACCGAAGACAGGACGTATTTGAGCATTATGAGTGGTTCTCAACAACTTTAAAAGTACAAATAAGTAGATATTGTAAAAATGTAACTTTTCGTCAGCTAACAGATGAGGCATGCACTATATATGCTCATATACAAACTATCCTGAAACGGTATGCTTGTGAACGAAAAAAATTAGCGGAGTACTCAAAGACATGGTGCATTTTATGAAGCCAATGAATACTGAATTAAACTATGTAACGAGATCCAAACATCTTGATAGGTGTTCACGAGAAAATATTAATATACAGTTGTGGGCTATAGTTTACATGGACTGAAATACAAAAACTTAGGCCAGTATATATATATACATATGACTTCCCACTTGTCAGAAGACTGGCAAGTAATGCTTCTGTGACAGGATTTTCCAGACCACAACAACACTGTGGACAATTACTTGGAAGTCCGAGGAATAGAAGTACTTACCTTAAGAAAGGTACGCATTGCTCTAAGTAGCGCTAAGCCCAAACAGCGGACTTATGTTCAGAAGTCAATATCTCTGTGATGAGTTAAATGAAACCAATTAATTCTATTGCGCTGGCTTCCACTTGTTGAGATGTGGTGCTTGGTCTTTGGTAGCGTGCAGCTTGGGGCGTGCATGTGTTTTACTACGGCGAGGTTCCAATAGCCAAGAGAGTTCAAATTACGGAACGATTGGCTGTGAGGCAGGAACTCCAAAAACATAATTCAAAGAATTGGAGATCTGAAATCGTATAGTTATACAGGAAAAGGTGGTAAGATGAAATAAAATATAAGGAAGCAAAATAATAAAGTGAATTAATGAATAAAAACGGGTGATAGTCACACTAACGAAGAGTGGCATTATTAACAGTAATGAATATATGGTTTAAAGAGTGTTAATAAAAGGTGGTAAGCCTTTGTGATAAGTGGATGGTGGAACTCCATAGTAGAATAAGTAGTCTTTTATCCACTACTTGGAAAGACCTAATGAGGTGATGGCTAGCAGAGTACTCCGGATGGGGTTTTTGGATTGTTTGCTCTTTGGTATGTGATCCTGTAGGGAATACCTCGTTGTTAGTAGCCACAGACTTGATTTGATAGACTGAGTCATTCATGAATTTATATGACGTTTTAGCATTTGTGTTTGCCTGCTATATTTTTTTGGAACAGTAGTATATATCAAATCAACTGTTTTATTATTCGTAAGTGTTAAGTTACTGTGGGAACACTGACATTGTTTAGTTGTCACATTTTCATGTACATTAAGCACCTTACATGCACATGCAACATTTTTAATCGTCAAATACACCGTCATTAGTTATTCTTATTGGTAAACGCTCTATTCGTGTGTCGCTTTGGCTGTGTTCTATGAGTGTCAGTCAACTAGGTAACGCAGCACATGACATTTAATATGTTATCAGGATTACTCAGCCTAAACGTAAATGCTACAGTCACATCTCTCCATGCTCAAATACCCAACACTAGACGCCTTTTTGAACCATGAATAATATGACAGAAAGCCTACATGTGGTATCCATTTAACTTGTGTATGCTCACTAGTGAATTTACGAACACTAAGTTTTAATTTTCACCTCTGGATCTTTCCAACAGACGAATAACGGGAGGACTAAGTTGCGTTTACAGTAAACATCAATCCCTTTGGTCGGATATGTTTTAACCTATAGATTAACTTCCAAGAAATTTTCGCAAAAAAATGGAGACTCAGAGTCTAGGCTTAACTACAGTCAAAATGAGAACTTGGAATAAGTTTGTATCTGTTTCTAAAACGTAAATTAGCACGATTAGAACAATGACATAATAAATATAGCCAGTCCAAAGTGGAACAGAAAAAAACATGCCGAACAGTGATGGGAAATGCGTCAAAATGCACGGTTGTGATTATTAAACATGGTTATAAAGATAACACGATTCTGTGATTGGTCACCAGACAAAAATAATCAAAATAAGCAGACCGAGTCCAAGTTGTGGACGTTTAAACTGATGTCGTTGATTGGTTTTATTATGAACATAAATATCCTCTCGTGATCTGATACAATTTGAAATATCACACAAACAAGTACGTTTGTAATCTCTTCACAATGTCCAAACAACAGCCAAGTCATACTTTAAGGCTTGTAGGTATCCTCGTTTAATTTTATCCATCCTTCTCCATTCTTATCTAGGGCTGCACCTATTTTAAGTGGCTATGCATCCCCACTTAAAACACATACCGCCGTTGGTGGAAACGGTATAAGGAAATCTCAATGGTTCAAAATTTCCAGCGTTCCTTTATATTTTCTAATACCTTCATTTTCTTGAAAACTCTTTAAGCCAAATTAAATGATAGCGTCGATAACTGTGTGAAGTTAGAAATAAACCTAGTGCACAGCTAAAAGCATCAGTCCAAAATGGGTGATCCGACATACTTGTTGGGGAGATGTACTCAAACCAATAATATCAAGCTCCCTATATCCGGTTTAAATCCATCTACTTCTACCGTATAACAAAATCAATTGGTTTGAATGAGTTAAAACTGATGTTTAGCGGGGTAAAGGCGACATTAATGTCACAAATGCCTCTAAACACTCTCAAAATACAGTCATCGAGTAATTCTTTCATTTGTACCATAAACGGTTATGTTAAAATGACATAGTTCAACGTCTTTGGGATTAACAATTATCCGATTTATAACTTTCTGAAACATGACCGGTGAAAACTAAACACAAATGTGAGTTCAGTTGGGATGGTTATTTTGATTGAATATATCACAGATTGATGTTGGCAGGGTACTGATGAAAACCAGGGAGCAGTGGGCAGCTGTTTCGTTCTGGTGTGTGCAGATGGTTAGGTGCTCGCCTCGACCTGAAGCCCCTAGTGCGGAATCTGGGGTGCGCACTGCTGAGTTCCACACTAGAACGAAACAACTGTCCAGTGCTCCCTGGTTCTCAATGGTACCCTGCCAACACCAATCTGTGATATATTCAATTAAACAAATATGAGTATCAAAACATCGAAAATTGAGCTTTAGTGGTTATTATTTCATTTAAGAATTTTGCTTACATGCATTTTTAGGCTAGTTTTATAAAACTATTCTCAGCCTTTAATTTTGGTAAGACATTCTCATCTAGCTAGTCTTGCCTTACAAGCCTCAGTGATAAGACTTTTTGTAAGAAGTACGCCCAGTATATGACCAAGTTACGTTTGTCGTATTACCAGAACAACTTTTAACAACTGAACCCACTCTTACGAATTAGAACAAATCAGAAGGCAATGAAGGATGGAAGAGAAGTTATATTTGACCTTAAATAAAACATCAATGGAATAGCGGCGTCTAGGCTGGCAAACTGGAGAGAGAGATGCTACCCGCGGTGCGTCGTGATGTGATCTGGTGGTGATGAGTGACAGAGCGGCTTAAACTAGTCGTATCCGCTGAAACAAACATAGTATCAATGTCGACAGCCTAAGTAACTATTTGTTTTGGGGATTATTTACCGCTACAATTATTTACTGTGTATGTTAATGACACATACAAAGGAGTAAAAACTTTTATATTTGCTGATGACCCGACGGTCGTTCCTACAAAATTCACAAGTGAAGATAATATATAGGTTGGAGCAAAATGGATAAAGTTCGACCATGAATTACTAGACTACTAACTCCTTATCAACCCTTCTGAGACAGATGCCATGCTTGAAAATCTGACACCTTTTGGTTAAGAAGGATCAAATTTAGTCTTAGTGTACTTTGTGGATGTATTCACAATCATACTGCAACAAACTGTAATGAATTAACATATGCCTACAGTCGTAAGCGAAACCTGAGGGATCAAAAATTTAATTAAATTTCCGAGGGCCTTAAGCAAATTGAAATCCTGCAACTTTGTTCTACAAAATCCTAAACATTGGGAAGGTTACCACAAAGTAACTGATCGTGTAACCCCTTATCGTAGATTAAATTCTTTATAGATGTCTACTTATACCTCATCCACGTCTATAACTTACTTAAAACATGCTAGACAGACTGGACCACATTTATTCATGGAACACCTGGAATCTAATCTTTCCAGTTTCACTTCAATAAACCTACCTGCAGAAAGACATTTTTCTAAAGTCTACATTTCACTTAATGCCGTTACAACGTTTCTTTTTACAGCAGATTATGCACCGGTCTCTCCGATCATCTATACATTACACGCCATTTATTTTCTATTGTACGTAGACAGATATTTTACTGATTTGGCATATACCGTTCAACTATGTTTCTTCCAGACTAGTGATCTTGCTTAGTCAGCAATACCTCATGACAGCCATCAGTCAAAACATCGAATATAATTTACCTGACAGTGAATCATCACCCACTGTAAGTTTATAATTATTTATACTGCCTATCTTCCTTTAATTAGTTCCTATGTAATTTCGTTTATCACCGCATCATTCTCTTCTCACATCTGTCATTTAACTAACTTCTAATCTGCACTTTGTTGTCCTCTGTCATCACTATGCAACTTTCCTAGATGATCCTTTATATAACGGGGTAGTGACAACGGTTTTTAGCAGTCTGTCCAGTCTGCAACGCCATACTTTCTAAGATAGGGTTAATTTTAATAAAGTTTGTAGTGCACACTGTAGAGTAAATGACAATGATTTTCTTCATACCATTAAGTATAGTAACGTGACATAAAGCGAGGAATAGTGGAGATTTTATGGATCAAAAATGGTGTGGGAGATGACCTTGAATTCTACTCGTTTCTAGGGCAAAACCTACACTATATTTACGGATGCTTATTATAGTTTAGCAGGAGAAATCAACAAGACACATTGTTCGACACACTTTCATAAATCAATATATAAGTTGCCAAGTTTTCAAGATGACAAGTAAGCTATTCGAATGTGTCTTGTTAGTCACAATAGAAAGCCTTCATAATACTAGCTATTCTTATTCCAGAAGCAACAAATCTCTGAACTAGCGTATATCTTAACAAGCAAGTGAAATTATATTGCTGCTGCGAACGTTGCCTTATCAAGTATTTTGGCTGATTGGATAATATATGCTTACAATCATAAGTGTTATTACTGTTAGCCTGGCTTCTGGAATAAAAATAATTAGTATTCTAAAGGTTTCTATAGCGACCAATCAGACCGATCCTACTAGCTTACTTCACAGTGTTCCACATGACTGCTTGCTTCGTCAGCATCACGATTTATACACACTTGTGATACTTAACCTGAAGAATTGTCATGATAATCCCTCTATCTTCTATTTTTTAAGTATTTCTAATTCTTATACTACCTGTTTTTATTACGTTTTTAGTGATAAAATCATAACTGGAAGGAGCATTACTTCTAAGCATCTTAAGTTCTGATCCATTTCACAGGAGTGCATAAAATAGAACTTGTTACGGCAGAATCATTGGTGGGGTTCATTCCCTCTGTATTTACAGTGACTGTCTTTGATCCGTAGGGTCGACATCGTAGGAATAGTGAAAGGTTTCCTTGTGGTTTCTATTATTAGATAATGTCAGGTATCTATCCGACTCCTTAAATGAAATTGATCCATATAACCCAGCAGCTATCTTCAGCTATCTCTTAGGTGCTCGACTAGGTTCCACGCGTGACATTAAAGACAAAAAATTAGTTGATACTGAGTTACGTAAGCCAAAACCGAGCAAACAAAGACCGAAATTCCGCTGTTAAATTATGCTGCAACATGCATACCAAGGTAAGAATATACTGTAAATGGAATATATTCAGATGAATGACAATATGATATCACAAATTGGTTTGAATTAAGCAACCACTAGTCACCACGAAACACTAGACTACTGTTCCGTCCTAATATGGAACTCCTCAACAGTGCACATCGACGATCCTATTAGGTGTCGAACCGAGGATCGTCTGGCTCCACGGTGAAGGCTTCACCATTTGACTAATGAGTCGGTTCCTAGTGGTCATTCTAAACAGTATACACTAGTAAGAAAATTATTTATTAGTTATTTATTTTGCATAAATGAATAACCTATAGTCAATTTTGAAGTTAGTTACATTGACATAGAATATATACCTGGCATTAAAATGATTTCAGGATAATTTATCACATTCATAAAAAATCAGTTGACAACTAAAATGAAACAATAAAGAATTTCATTTGAAGTCTCCTTTTTTTAGTGTTACATAAAGTAATAAACTGTATATCACTATGGAATAACTTCAATATATAACTATTGTTCATAATCTTAAACTTATAAACGAAAAATTAAAATTAAAAGCAAATCGTATATGAAAAGAAATGATCTATCTAATTATTCAATTGTATGCAAAAATATTTTTGAAGTTAATGATTTATCTACTTATAAGTAGTAGCTTCAAATAGTTAAATATAAACTCAAATACAAAAAATTTAAACAATTATTCCATTAAAACATTTAATAAAATTCAATTATCAAAGAAATATAATGTTTCTGTTATGGCGGTATATGGAATATAAATAGATGTAGTATAGGGTATATTATGTCCAATTATTCTTCATTCATATATATTCATTTATATGAAGGTGAAGAACAACTTAGTGAATTGGTATTTCATCTGTGTCATTTTTCAACGAATACATTTTAGTTGAATTTTTCTTTTCTTTTTGAAGCTTTAGTTGATTTCAACTAATAACTATTTCATATTTATAAATTACAATGAAAGAGATAAAGAAAAAGGTAGTTTAGTGTATACATTGAATGTCAACTCAAATAAAATGAATAAAGAATGTAAATATTTGGAGAAATGTGTGTAATATGCGCAAGTGGTTGTATGTTTTTCTTTACCGTAACATTTCCAATGAAATTTAACGAGTATTATGATAAATGAGAGCCTAATGTATAGGTAGATGTTTAGTTTTTATATGATTTTTACAATATAAAGTAATTGTGATGTCAATAGTAACTAAACAGGATAATGGTTAATTTGCATTATGTGCACAATGATATCTGAAAAGTTCTCATGATAACGTTAAATACGAAGATATACATTGAATAGTTACATTGTGGTGAATAATTCAATGCTTGTCAAGTCATTTATTAGTAATGATCGAAATCTATCGATTTAGTTATAATATGGACATTAGTCTAAGTGACTAGACATCATTGTTACTATCTAGAGATGATAGGTAATATTCTGGGTAATCAGAAAAAGACACTGGACGTAGGTATCTTGCCAATAGGCACCCATCAACAAAACAAACCTCGAATATATGAAGGAGCTGTTACTCCATGAGACAAATGGCTCAGTGGTAACTGTCTGTAGACTGTGACATTCAGTGATCCCATGTCACATCCAAAGAAAAACATAAATTGCCTACAAAGGCTGTAGGTACACATAACGAGCATCAAATAACACAAAACTTAGGTCCAGGGTTTCCTACCGACAACCCACCAAAACATCCCTTCCATAGGAGGATATAAACATTTCGTTGCTCGTGATGCTTCTTAAATCTAAACTTGTTTAATTTACATAAAGCTATTTAAATATTTTTATAACAATAAATAACTTAGTATTAATAACCATAAAATTGTGCAATGCAAAATACTTTTTCATAGTCCATAACTATCTCAACCATGTTGTTGACTAGAAACAAGTGACTAGCTTTGATTATATAGTTTAAAATATAAAATATTTCATATTGGAAATAATGTAATCGGTTATGTCATTATTGACCAATCGTCTCAAGGAGTTATCAGACAGTTCTTCTTAAAGATATTCAATGGAGAGCTAGACAAAATCATAAATGTATTAAAATACAGTTTATGTGTATAATGAAATGTTTATTGAGCAAGTAAATTTGAGCATTAAAATATGGTGGTCAGGGTATATGTAATCACCTTATATGTTAGACATAATGTTCTCCAAGTCTTCTAAGAATACAGCTTATTATCAGATCTCAGTGAATGAATAGTTGTGTTTAAAAAAATTATTTACAGTTCCACACTAGAATGAAACATCTGTCCAATGAACCCTAGTTTTCAATGGTACTCTGCCAACACCAATCTGTGACATATTCAATTTACAGAATCGTTTAACTCTTGTTTCTCCTCATTCAAATCTGTAATTAACTCGATTATAATAGGCTTAATTGTAAATAAGTAGTACATATCGTAGTGTTTAAAACATTCCATTATATTTTAGATTATTAATAGTAGTAACTTAATTGTAAAAATGACAAAAAAAGATAATTTGATAAGCATCTAAGAGTGAACATTAACTGGAGCCTATAGTTACAGTAATCATCTAGAACTTCACTTTAAAAACACATATACTTCAGTTAAGCAGTGAATACACCATACATTTGATTACTTAGAAGTATGAAACTAATATCTGTAATCAATTCTTGAGGAAAATAAAATTTCATTGTTAAATTAGAACATAATAAATTATTCAGTAGACTATTGATTGGACTATTTCAGATAATTTTCTCTTGAATTAATGATGTAATAATTTTTCTACAATGATGGTTCCCTTGTTTGAATGAAAAGCTGTTGAACTCATAGATAATTAAAACGAATTAACGATTTCATAAAAGTACAGTCTCATAAGGAGATTTTATGCTCGCTCAACGCGAGTTACGAGTGTTACATAAACTGGTATTTTTGGTTAATTATTGAAAATACTGGATAACGTAAAATAAGATTAAATTCACGGAATAATCATGAAATTATACCTTCATAATTTATACCATGTAACTATGAAAGTAATTCACTTCTATCTATCTATCTATCTATCTTTCTTTCTATAATACATCTGGTTATTATTTTATATATTAGTAACTTAGTTAGATAGGAAATTATTTCAAAAATCAGTTGGTAATTACATTTTATCCTGACCTGGATGCGTCATCAGGCTTTATAGATTAAGAGGACACTGGATGCGATGCTCTTGATGTTGCTGTAAACCATGCTTTTTGTCAAAATTCTTCTAATTTTGTTGAAAATGTGCAGTCATGTAAGTAGTGAAGTAGATATCACCACTGGCACTCTATGATCATTCCAGTATGTTATGACGCCAACTGTTGTTTTCCCGGTCAGATGAGACAAAATAAGCGTGAGTTCTTATGGACTTAATACGTTTCGCGTTACGATCTCTAGGGTAGCCGAATTATATACCTGATTGCTACGATTTCTCGATACGATTAACTGCGAACGTTACCTCAGATACTTGTACTTTTGTCGGTTACCACAACTTGTTCTTCCCAGTCCACAGCTATTCCAAAAGACTGGATTGTAGGATAGATTTGTATTTGGTAAAGAGATAATGGAACACTTTATAATGCACGATTCTATATCAATTTGGATTTCATCAATGAAATCATCAATTTTTATTATACAACAGCAGTAGGATATTGTCTATTTAAGTAATGACCTACAATCAATTAAATCATAATCTGTGGCGTGATTATTACTTATCAAGTGAAAATCCTAGACAGATAGAATCTTTTAATTGTAATTATGCACTTGAATCATCAGATTTAACTTTATTTAACTAATAATTTTATACTTTTAGCATTCTTTAGTTAATGCATCTTGATGAAAGCTATCAACTGCCTGTTAAATAGAAATAATAAATTATTTTCCACAGATGAGACATTTAGCGATTCTTATATTAATGGTTATATTTAACTCAGGTACCGATAATAGCTGTTGAAACTCGATACGATTAACGTAACGTACCATACTGTAAGTTTGTCGGTTACCACAACTGTTTTGCCCAGTCAACAGCTATTTAAGAGTGGATCATAGAAATTTGTATTTGGTAAAAAGTATTGGACAACATACATAAAATGCATCGATTTCTTATATCAATTAATTGACAGTGATTATTCATCAAGTGAAATCATCAATATTTTATTAATACAATTGAATGTTATCAGCAGTAGGACTCACATTGTAACTAATTTAATGTAATGAATGCCTACAAATCAAGTTTACAAAAAATCAATACAACTCCTTTGGCTTGATTTAATTAACCATTATCAATGTGGGGATTATGAATCCCTAAGACAATGAGTTTAGAATTCTTTTAAATTGTAATTATGCACTATTGGATCAATATTCAATTGTTTAATCTTAATATACTCTTTAAAAGACCTAAATTTCCTAAGTTCAGTTTTTAATCAAGTTTTGTATACGCATTACTTTAAGGTTCTGCAATATGATAAGCAGCTATCTATTGGTTTACCAGTGTATATAAAGTGAAGTAAATTGTTATGCATACCACTTGAATATCCTTTAAGCGAATGCATATCCTGACAGCTCTGTTAAAATTTAATCAGGTATAACTGCAGTTAAAAGTGATAACGTAAGTACCATTTGATTGACCGTTGTTTAACAACTCAGTTTTAGTGGCCTAAGTGAAAAGATTTATTAAACTACCAGTTATTTATAAAAATTTTCCTTGACAGTCTTCAGAATTAAATCCGTACTATCAGTGGTTGAATTCATCCAACATGAAGAAGCTAGTAATCATAAAAAAATAACGTCATTAAATGTCACTTCTGTTTTCACAAATATCTCTTTTACATAACCTGTCTTTTATTTATATGACCGTATTGTAAGAAGTAGGTTTGATATTAGAATCCAAAAACGTCATCTGAAGGAGCTATTTCTTCAAAATACATTCGATAAGAACTTTTACTTTGATAATGATTTTGAGAAATAAATGAGAGCGTAGAACTAGAGTTATTGCTGGCTCCGCTTCTAATCACCTGCTTCTTTGACAATAAGAAAATTATTGTAGTTAGACTAGTAATCGAAGACTACCACTAATATAAGAGATATTCTGATGATACTTTCATAATTTATGAAAAAAATAGTGGCCTCAATGATACCTTGCAGAAGTTTGATAGCTATCATTGATTAGTTTTATTCTAGAATCAGAACTAAGTCCGAGGTTTCGCTTTTCGGAGGCTTTACTGATTTGCATGCAATTGCCAATATACAGTCAGGAAACATGCAATGGCCAGTATGTGAATATGATCCTGTCTTTCTTCTCTGCAGGGACAATTCAACCGATGACGAACTGGCTAAACTCAGCGTGATATTCATTAGTAACAGCTGTCCATCTACATATAATGATAGAAACTAGAATATAAAAAAATAACATCAAAAATTAACTTCTGTGCTAAAGAAGACCATTTCATGGACAATGAGTCTAAAGGAGATGTTACTGCGGAGATCTTAGAACATAGTTTCTTCAGATATTTAAGATAATAATTCGTACTAAGTCAATCTCTGAATTGTGGAAGTTTGAAATGCGAACCTCAGCTTTTGATTAAGCCAATGTTAATCTACAAATTACCTTGTTTGTGAGGTGCTGGATATATTACTACTACAAGGGGAAGTTATTCAAGACTCTTCTTATAGCTTTATTCTACTTAGCTGTTTAATAGTTTATGCAAATCTGTCAACATTTCAATCCAAGAATATCTCGTTAGTTCTGGTCACGTTACTTCACTAAAGTCGACTTAAACAATCAAGTACACACTCAAGCAAAGTAGTCTGAAAGGACTGAAATAAATAAAGAAAAATATACCTTACATGCTTTAACAATCCACATATTTAAGCGTAATCACTGTGTTCAATTCTCAGTTTTAACGTGGTCTTAACAGCCTTCGTATTCTTATAAATTAACTATTATCCTTTCCTTTATTCCATTAGTAATACCTGGTTATTATTAAAATATTTAATTATTCTCTTCTTCGCATTCACTTACTTTAAATCTATGGATTATCTTCATTTAAATGTTTTCTCACTAGTCATTCGTTAATCACATGACCTCCTGTTGATAATTGATGTCTCCAGGCAACTTTATCTTGTCACTGTTTTGTTTATTTTCAAAATTTGTTATCCCGCCGCAAATAATTGAAAATTGCAATATATCGTGTATATTCTTCATGCTATTGAAAGTGTTTCAGCTAAGCTACATCAGATTAAACATTAAGTACCAATAACGTATGTATTGCTAATACTGTAGACTTGTCATAGACTCATTAACAGTTGTCATGTGTGTTTTCCTTCACAAATTATTGTAATCTTATAATGATCTTATTGTCTCAAACTCTCTACACAACTTCTCTAATTCAGTCTTTATTGTATTATGTATTTCCTGTTAATAAATGGTCCAATATGTGATGTAAAAAAGTGATTGTCGTTACTCAATAAATGACTTGACCTTAACTTTCATTAACCAGTGTTTTTTTCTTTATTCCTATGCGGAAAGTGTAAAGAAATTTCAAAATTCACTGGCAATAAACTTAATTCACAGCGAATTTAGAAAACCGTGATAGTTATAGTATGACATAGTAATAAAGGAGACTTCCCATGAATGTCTGATCTAGAAAATTGATTTGGATATCAGGCATGTTGCTGAGCTATTTAAATGTAACTCGGTCGACAGTGTTTGAATTCTAGTTCAAGTAAAGTCTTATTATGTTTAAACTCGCTGACAGCATGTCGGGTGACCAAGACCCTCAAAAAACTTGTTTAATTCGGAAAAATCACTCAGTCCAAATACTAGCGATATTTCACTATTACATTTTAAGACATTTGCATATTTCAACCTCTTTGCTACATACTTTAGTATTTAATCATCAAAGATAATCAACAACATGTTTCAGTACTGATTATTAGTGTATGTATTTTTGAACTCTAGAGTTAACTCATATTATCTCCATAATCTAATCATTATGATTAAAGAAGTTTGAGTTGATATATCCATAGCGTAACTAGGCTACATTTAAACTAATAAGCTAGTTGATAGTGTATATTCCTCTATAACAGTTTGGCTTATTCCATTCTAAACTAATGGGTTAACAGTTACCCGTCGACTATTTCATATGAATTGATTGAACCAAAGTAGGCACACTTTAGTGATAAACACTAACTGGCAAAAACCTTAGTTCCATGTCAACAATCTCCAACCACCTAACATTAAGAGTAATGCGCACGATAAACAATCACTTAAGTTAATGACTACATTTTAACATGATGTATATAGAACTCGATCATCACTGAAGATGTCTAGAAAAACATGACAATCAACACTAACGAGTAATCAGGTCGATGATTATTTAATAAGAGACTGTTGTGTTAATAGAACTATTTCATCAAGTTATAACCAAGATGACCAAGAAAATTAGCACTGTAAGCGTTACTTTCAATTTTAGAACTACTTCAATCTACTACTGCAATCTATAATGTTTATTATCTATATTACTTACTAATAAAGTTTTATCCAATTATCTATTGTAAACACAGAATACACAAACCAGACACATCATACATGAATGTGTAATTCACACTTAAGATGTCTAGTTATCATGTATTATTGAAACTTCATACTGTGCAATGATTATCCATCATGTAAATTTAATTCTATGTTGCCATGTTAAAATATTAAAAGTGAATATTATCAACAAAGAACTTTCCTCGCATTTGTTTACTTCATTTTATTCTAATCAACTATTCATTTCTTTTTTGTTTGTTGTTTACTGGCTAGAATACATTACAAAACTTAAATATTTCAATTTAGAAATGAGTTTCCTTCTTTAACAGTATTTTGATTTAATATTCTGTTGAATCTCTTGATACTATCTAATCACTTGTGTCTATCTGTACTTGGTATAGATACAAATAATGTCTAAGTGTATTCTACTTATTTTCTAGTAATCTGTATATAGTACATAGAGTGAACTGAGTCATTTACAGTTAAAATAATATTGTGATAAGGTGATCATTCATGCATAGTTGTTAGTAAACAGAAACAATTCACCAAGAGAAACACTATGAAATCTTAAGAAACTAGCGTACATCCTCACGTACACATGTATGTTTAAGATACCATCGCACATCATTTACCCATATATATATATATATATATATATATATATATATATATATATATATATGGTTACTTAAACATGTATATACCCTTTGTCTGGTTTCTACTACTATAACAAATATATACACTTGTATATGTGGGATTTCTCATTTTATTAAAACAATGGTTACAAAAACTTCTCACCACCTCCCCAACTTCCCCCACCACACCACCACCACCTTTCATCTCTAGAAGTATATCACAGAATGATTGGATAACATAAAGTAATTTTATAGTAAACCAATGAATAAAATTCCCGAATGAATTATATACTTAATAGGTGCTTAAGAAAATGCAATAAGTAAGTTAACAGTAGAAGGACAATGAGAGTGAGAGTGAGAGCGAGAGAGAGAGAGAGAGTGAATGAAAGAACATAGAGTTTGTTGAAAATTTTGATATGTACAGTTTTGTTTTCTCTCTCAGTTTAGATAAACAAATATAAATGCTTAAGTTGGTTGATGATCTTGGCATCATTAACTAATACCATATGAAAATGAACATTCATAAAGTAAATACTTGAATATTGAACTAAAATAATACCATATTATTACAAATGAACTTAATGAACTATTAGCCTAAATATGGTAAGCGGTAATTTAAATATCTATTATGATTGCTATCATGATAAAGTTAGTTAATTTAGTGTTATATTTCAGTATGCTAAGTTGTTTGTGTTCGTCATTAGGTTGATGTCAGTTGGGTACCACTCATTGATGGAGTCCAGTCTGTCAAGAGTGAGACAGTTATTACCAGTGACAATTGTAGATCGTCATGTTATATCACAAATTCTTAAAAGTAGGAATTCTACCATTGGGTAGCTGTCAGCTGAGTGGTGATGATGTTTAGACGCTCACTGTGAGATTTGAAGGCCTTTGGTTCGATCGCCTGATACAATCTAGAGTAAGCAGTGTTGAAGAGTCTGATACTTGGACGAAACAACAGTCAGGTACTCCCTGGTTTTCAGTGGTGCCCAACCGACATCAATGTGCGACGAACACAAGCAAATAAACTTAACACTTATTTCTATAAAACCACGTTAATTCAATTTAAATATATGTGTTGAAGGTATCAACAATGAGATGCGAGTACATTCTAATGACAAGCCCCAAACCATATGAAACATGTATCAAAGGTTCTAGTATAAGTCGTAGTCATTAGTTATTCTTAAAACTTTATGAACAAGTGTATAGACATAGGCAGTCCATTAAAGGTGCATAGATGAAGATATAGGAGTTTCAACACTAAACTATTAAAATAATTTGTCAGAATTCAGTTGCCTACATTTGTATTATTTCACTCGACCAGATAAATAATAAATTTTCAAACATGTTAGCGGTATATACAAATAATACAATAAGAATTAAGATGTGACTAACGATACATTGTACATTTAAAGTGCTTTTCATTATGAACTTGATGGACAGTGAATCAAGTGAACACATGTTTTTTATCTAATTGGAAATTACTCACCAGAAGTGACTGAAACTGCCTCCAGATTCGTGATGTAAATGAGAAGTTGAGATTTGTCCAAGTGAATATTAATATTTATAAATGAATCTAAACGAATTAAACCACTTGCTTTTAAGTAGAGCCAACATAGTATACTATGCATTTTATTAATGCAATACAACATAATATAAAGTCTGAATAATAAAAGTATACATTACTAAATCTTCTATACACATTTCATTAATAATGATGTTTATAGTAATAATAATAATAATACTCGTCATAGTGACAACAGTAGTAAAGAAACTGTTGATTAAATAAATATCGAATATTTGGGAACTACATCTTACCTGAACCTACCCTCAACATTTTCAATGTTCACTATGTTAACGTTAATTTCCGTTTATTTTGGATGTATTTGAATCTTTCTATTGATTTATCGTGGGTTAAAATTGATCAGTTCCTGTTGCCAAACGTGCATCCTGAGAGGATAGTCTTGATACACAGGTATGTATGATTTGATTTGGATTGTGACTGGCAAGTAGAATCCAGGATACGCGTTTTGTTCTATTTTGGGACTCGGTAGCTGGATGTACCTGCATTTCAATATTGATGTTTACACCGGGACTCGAAATCAGTTCATTTTGTGCTAAACGCCACTGCATTCATCACTAGGTTACTGAGTCAGAAGCTCCATATTCATGCAAAGGGGATGTATATATAGTTTAAATGTATTTAGATATTTCCGTTGGCACGAAACGAATTGCGTCCGCGTTCCGGTGTGTACATCATTAGTGGGATTCAGGTACGTTCTGATGACGAGTCCTATACGGAACAAAACGAGCATCTCGGTTTTCGTTTGTTAGCAACAATTCAATTCAAATTTAATTTTTATTCATTGTCTTTAGTTAGAGACGAGGATTATAGAAAGGACCAAATTTTTAAAAGTATAGTGATCATCATGAGGATAAAATTTCATGGTTTTGATTGAGCATGCAAACAGCTGTTATTACACCATATTAATTAGTCCTAAATCAAGTCATTATAGCTGATCAACTCCCTCTTAGTAACATGTTGGTATTTAAAACAAAAGATGCTAAGTAAGCCTTAACATTTAGGTGCATATACATCCAATTGACGAGTTTCACATAAAATAAAGTGTGCATCTTGCACGCTACTGTTTTACTAGACGTTTAATATTTTTGAATATTCTTCATATTATCATATTTATTGACAATGTTTAAGGTGATTGACTGTAATTTGTTTCCCTTTTCATAATATTTTATCAATCAATGATTAATATAATAAGGATTTTAATAGAAAGGGAATAAAGGATGAATATTTACAGATGACAATGTAGTTGTTTCATGATATTCATACCCCTGATACAAGAATAAACTTTTTTTACAGGAAAGATGTTTAAGTATCATAACAGCGAACTATCACTGTGTCAAGACAATTTGCTCAGAGTGTGCATATGGTTACAGAGACTATTTACTTTTAATCATTAGTAACAACATCAAATTGTATGTTACTCATTCATTTTGGTGATTATGAGTAAAAAATATTTAATAAACTACTTAAAATTAAAGTCCGTTTTATGTAAGTAATGGTTTGTAATTCCATGATGTTTACATTCAACTATGTAATTGGTCAATACCTGTTGTCATATTTAGATAGCTATGGTATTTAGATACATCTAGCTGGCAAGTTCTAGATAAGGAACAAACGCTTGCCTTGTTATCTACAAATAAAATATACTGAAAATTACGACTTTTTGTTATAATGGGACGATTCATTTATGATATGTTGCAGTGGAAATTGATTATTATCAACCTTTGATATAAACAATGGAAAATTATAAACCATTATTAATGTCTTTATACTCAGTAGAAAAGTGAACCACTATCCAGATTCAGTAACCCAACGAATAACATATTTACTATTTTAAACGAAATTTATAACATTCAGATTTGAATATGAACAACATTAATACTATACGGATGCATCCAGCTGACAAAGTTAAAACAATACCAAAGTTATATCAGCGATCCGACTACTTGGCATAAACACAACATATTTTTAGGAATAGTTGTTAGCGGAGATTAAAATTCAAGTTTCTAGTTGTATTTAATATTCATCAGTTAAGTGTATTTGTATTCACTTATAGTTATTCATATTGAAGGACAAGAAAATACCAATTACCACGTGAACAACCATAATCACCATCATCATCATCATCATCATATGTACAATCAGACAAAGAAATTAGTTACTTATTTATCTCATATGTTATATCGTAAAAAAGTAGGTGATTAGGGTAGGACGTATTTTCTAGATGTTTTAAAGTTAATTTCCTACTAATTTAATACATGCTTAGTTTCTAAGTGAAGTGTAGATGGATGTGACAATTGAATATCTTTGACTACATTCCATATTTTTCGAGTTATTTAATAACGAGAATGCATTTTTCTGTATCTTCTATTCTATATTTGTTTTACTTGTCTATCAGAAAAATATAACGCTACTAGTATTGTTATGTCATATATGTATTCTATAATAATGACACATCAGTACCTTTATCTTTTAAAATTACATCATATGTATAATGGAATGCATAGATGATAATAAACAAGTTAAAATGCATGCATTTTTTTCTCTGAAATATTAACAAAATACTACTATGGTACAAATAAGGATTAATTTAATGCATGCTTGCGAAATATATTAGATTCGTAACTGTAACTACAACCTTAAGGGGTTGGTTGAAATCCTTTTTGTGATAATCCATTCGGGCTACACTGGCCATTTTAGATCATACTATGCTAGATGAGTTGATGGAAAAATGGTAAGACAAAAATCAGTAGATTCAGGGTTCGAAGAATAAGTCACATTGACGACTCTTCATGTGTGTGACAATATTAGGATGTATCCCTTAGACAGCCAGTATTGAAGCGATGCTTCATTTGTATAATGAAAAGAAGAAGTTGGAAAATGAAGGTTATAAGTATGAACACACTGCCACATGGGTTTCTATCTCAGATAGTAAGGCTCTTTTAAGTGTGGAGTTAAGGCTTTAAAACCAATCACACAAAATGCATAGGTAATAAGCCTTGAATAATTGATTTTTTGAATATACTGTCAAGGTTCACCTTCAGGAAGCTGATCGCTAATACAGTTTTGTTTACAGGGTTATCAGGAGGAAACACTCTCCTGCAATGTGGACAACGGGGAAGTGGGAACCTTCCACATAACAATAATATCGATTAATAGTCCAACTCCACTCAAATCAACTGAAGTTGTTTGCCTGAAAAATTAGGTACTTTTACCCTGAAACCCAACCAGCCGATTACTTTCTAGCCTAACTCACCCTAACCAAGGTTACCAGCAATTTTTGTTCGTAACTTTGTACTCTGTACTAGATAGTCTTGTCAATAAGGAATATATTCAAGATAACAGCAAAGCAGATACATAGACCGCAATCCACGCTGATGAGCATATCGGTCCCACTTTGTATAACGAATTATGTAAGTAAATTATTGCTGGCTTTCAAAAGTTGGAATAGCAAATTCATCGTTCATTGTCCATACTTTGAGTATATCTTGGTTAGAATTTAGTGACATCATAACAACCCTATGAAATGATACCCTAACTTGTTATGGTTAAAGATGAGTTACTATGATCATATTCTTATTCTCTTTAACGTAAACTGATTTTATTTTATTTAGACCAGTTGTTTCCAACATGGATATTTTAAGTATTAAAGTTTTGATATGATATCACAAATTGGTCCGAATTAGACAACTATGGGTGGCCAGGAAGTAATAGATGAACTCGGGACCATAATGAGCAGCAGTGGATGTTTTACTATCAAACCACTGAGTCGGCTCCCAACAGTTGATATTTATTATTTGATCCATTCGAGATGCATCTGCGTGACCTTATCTATTGTCATCGTTGAGTAACTGCCTCATACCCGACGCTGTCGAACTCCACTAGTCGCGTCTTCTCACTAGGACCTCAGGAATTACCTCGAGAAGTTAGGACAAGACGGCCATTCATTGCTTTCCGGTGATCAGTGGTTGTTAAATTCAGACCAATCTGTGATATCAAATTAAAAATTCAACAATCTCTAAAACAACCAACTCCAAAAAAATTAAGTAGAATGAAACACACTTTCTTGTTTTGGATGAATGTTACTAGTAGATATAGTTTATTAAACCTAGGCCGATATCATATTAGTGGTGGACATTTCAGCCAATCTTATCACATACTAGCATGTTAACAAATTTGTATATATGTATGTATATATAAGTGAAAGAGGATGATAAAACCTATCTTCCTCATTTAATAATTCCGAGCCAAATTGATTGAGACTATGTATAAATTGTAGATTCCATGTATAGTAATCTTCAGTGTATTACACTCTGATCTAACTACTATATAGGTACATAGGTTAAAGTTTTTAACTTTTTAATGTTCTATAAGTGTAGTATGGCCAGCATTATAAGTCAACACTACACTGGTTGATCACTTAGGAGTGACCAAGGTGATATTTATCAAGTCCTTTATAGTGCTGGTTGAATACAACACATAGAGTTGTAATGTTGCTAATAGTCTAAGTGGTTCGATATCAGTCCTTAGGGAGTCAGTCGCTGTCCAACTAGCTCATTAGTAGAGGTTTAAAAGTTGTGAAACTGGGTGGTGAGAAATCGAACCTACAGAATAACATGAGTGCCTTCAAAAAATTAAAGGTAGGCCTTGCTGAAAAGTGCTGGAACCTAGGTTTAAGGTTTCTTTCCAAACACTCCTAAACAACTTTCAGTCTCTACAGAGAGTCAATTTTCTGTTTAATGAATGGGTTGGTGATGTATATTAGAGAGAAATTTATATCAAAGATCTTATCTCATGTAAGTAGAGTTATTCACAACTGTCTTCTATATAAATTTCAGTGTGACTCAATTATATACACTTGGTATAAGCATAAATATGATAAAGGCTAAAACTGGAAATTAGATCGTTAATGTACTGTACTGACCAATAATGTTGGTTACAGTACATTTAATGTACACAGAAAACATTATGAATAGTCTCACTCTATGTATATACATTGATCTCGGTCATGAAGTAGAATAAAGTTAATCATATAATGTATTTTTTAAGGACAGTCATTGTCTACTGTTCAATGAAATTAATTCTGAAATAATTCATAAATTTTATTTGACTCTAGATGGCCTTATGTAAATTGGCATTTAGCTTAATTGGTTATAATCGTCGCAGAGTGATTTCAGTTGGGTGCCAAAGAAACCATGCTACACCGGACAGTTATTTCGTCTTAGTATGAAATTTTTTAGCAGAGTACACCCACAATGCTTCCATGAAGGAGAGCCCAAGACTTTCAAGTTTCATGGTGGACACTTAACGATCAGCCTCGCTAAACTGACAGGCATCTAACTATAGAATTTGTAATTCTATCAATTTGTGATATAATTTGACGATCACTTAGTGTCATTGGAGATAACTCCGTCACTCCCGATAATTTTGAACTCCGTCAATTAATCAGTGGTACCCAACTAAGACCAATTAGTGACAAATATAAATAATGAGTTAATTACTAATCACCACAAAAGTCACCTTACTTCGACTATAATAATCAACTCACTAGTGACAGATATAGAGATGTTTTCGAAGTTCTAATGAGAAGTAGTAACTGGTGGTGTTCAGACGTTTCAAAATAAGGATAGTTATGACAAATGGCATTAACTGATGATCAAGCTATATCATAAACAGACGAAAGTAACAATTCTACTATTAGAAGCTTGTCGGTTCAGTGTGGCTAATTGCTGAGCGTTCACAGTTAAACCTGAAAGTTCCGGGTTCAACCGCCCTGGAGGCATTGACTGAGCCCACCACCGATGAATGCCATAATAGAACGAAACCATTATCTAATATCCAGTTGTTTTTAATGGTACTCAACCGACATCAATCTGCGATAAATATAAACAATAGGATTAAATTCCCAAGTTTATTGAGTAAAGTACCAATAATTGTTGATAGATCCAGATTATTGTTACAGTTTATTTGTAGTTTATCTAGTAAAACATTAGAATAACAATGTATACATACAAATCTTCATTCAGTCACCATTTACGTAACTTACTTCTGTATTTGTTTTCATATAATAATTAATAATGTTGCTTTATATTCTTGTTTATCTAGTCTCGAACAGAATTCCCCATGAAATCATCTAATGAAATGCAGAGTGATCAGTATCGTCGTTTGTTAAATGTTGAAGGAGAACTGACGGATAATCCAAATTCACAAGAATTGTCATTGTCTAATGATAAAACAGATACAGTATTAAATAATAATGAAAATATTAATAGTAGTAATAATAACCATGTGAATAATATACATCGAAAAAACTGGTTAAAGTAAGTATTGAGGGGGTTTGTAGAGATTGGTTTTAAGTTTTAGTTGATTTAATTAGTCACAGATTGATTTAAGTAGGGTACCATTAAAAACCAAGGAACACTAGACAACCGTTTAGTCGAATTATGGAACCCCTCAGAAGTGCACACCCTAGACTCTGTTCCAGAGGCTTTAGGTTTGCACAACACTCTGTACTTCCATCAATTTGTAATATGGCTCATCGATTGGACGTCAGCTCGGTGGTGCAAATGGTTGGTCGTCAGCCAACCTGAGGTCCTTGGAGCAGAGTCTCGAGTGCACAACGCTATGGAATCCCATACCACGACGAAACAGATATTTAGTGCTTCTTAGTTTTTAATGGTATCTTGCTAACATCAATCTGTGACAAATTCAATCAACTAAAGTAAATGCTGTATGTAAAATTTATCAGATGATTCATCTGTAATGATCACTTCACTGAAACTTGAAGATCAATGAATCCATAATAATTTTCTACCTTATATCAAAAACAATTTCTTTTGAAATATTTCTTTATTCAAGTTAATAGTGAAACAAATTTAGAATGGTCTTTGCAATACACAATATTCTACTTGTAATTAATATCAAGGTATATTAAAGGTAACACAGTCGACAAAATGATTACCGATAAGACTCTAGTGTATGCCGATTATCACCAAGAAAACATTAATTCCAGTAAAGTAATAATTTCATTTAAGAAGATACCATTGTGTTTTTTAATAGTAATACAGTAGACTCTAAAACTGTCCTATCTGAGTTCAAATCTCAAAAGAAGGTATTAGCTCCTTCTAGGTTTGAGGTACGCCTAGCTAACGAGTATCAACTAGTACGGAACCAAGGTTTAGAAAGAGTTCTTTAGTAAACTACCTCAAATTACTCAGTATCAAACATATTGTACACTATGTTGAATCATTCACAATAGTGGTCATATTATAACGTGAATGATGAAATTCGATAAGGCCTATGAACTAGACAAACATGAGCTTGATCATTACCGAGTAATCAATGAATGCAAATAAGCAAAAATCTGAAGGCTGACGATTAATTTAATTTAATTTGAATGCATTTGAATCTTCCTGTTAATTTATCATGGACTGAAATCAATCAATCCTTGGTGCCATATGTACATCCTTAGCGCATTAACTCGATACAGCGATAGTTCATAAGTATGATTTGAATTAGACTTCTAGATTCCGTTTGCCAGCCACAATCAAACTCAGATTATATTAATTATTACTGAATTACTAAATTTCTCCAGTAATCCTTTTATGGTTATAATGATTCGACGATATGATATTTCTTCGTAAACAGTTTCTTTATCAACTAAAAGTTATTGTGCACTAAAATGATGTGATGCCTCGTCGACTAATTCATTTGAATTTATTAAAAATATCCTCCTCTATGAGATGTTTGGATTTATTTTACTTTATAGCAAAAATTTCATTTTACAAATAGAAATCACATAAGTATAACCAAACAATACTGTTTCGTCATTTCGATTTTCATCAGACTTTACTCTAATATTCAGTAGTATTTCTATGTAAAAATGAAGAGAAAAAAAATATTAAATCAATCAAGGTAATTTGTAAATTATTGATAACAAGGGAATGGACTGGATATGAAAATATTTATGATACACTAAAAGTACACGTTTTAGCCAACTACCAGTGTTGAAATATTTATTCATACTGATTTTATTAGTCTATTGTCTACTAGTCCATTTGTTATCATCATACTACCAATTTGTACTTTTCACTCATTATGTCTATTCCCATATGTAATACATTCCCTTGTTGTCATTAGCCTTAAGAATCGCTTGGATTGATTTAACTTTTTTTTTTACAGATTCATGTCAAAATGCTACTGTATGTTGTAGTGAAGTCTGATGAAGTTTTCATTGACGAAACAATATTATTTGTTTAAAATTTTGTTGTTCGCATCAATACAGATTTACATTTCAATATTAATTTATTACATTCTCATTTTATTAGTTTGATTTACAACGCATACAATTTTCTTATAGTGTTAGGAGCACTGATCAGTATGACAATTCTACACAAATGTATGACTATACTATAAAGCTATATTAGAAGATTGTTTCCTGTGCGTTCATTTGAGATATGTGACTACTATTTGCTTCACAGTTAATCAGTTGATTGCCATATATATATATATATATATATATATATATATATATATATATATATATATATATATATATATATATATATATATATATATATATATATATATATATATTAACACAGTGATAATCATATATTCTCATGAATTATAAATAATTGTGGCCCGTGACCACGCAAAAATAGTTATGAGGGTTCAAATAGTGTGTATCTATTTAATGGATCCAACAGTTTCTTCAACGAAATCATTGTAACTTTACAGAAGCCATTAAAATAGCATGTAAGTGGAATAATGTGGGACATCTGAACTTGGTCTAAATCAACTCGATCCTACCTACTAATTCACATACGTTAATTTACCTTTTGCAAAGCTTCGGGCTCAATTTAACTTTTTAAAAAACAACTTGAATTATTTTATTTGCCATCAGAGTTATGGATTGACTTAAAGTGTCAATATACGCTTCAGTCATCCTACCGACAGTAGATTATGTCTCCAGTAACTATTTTCAGTAGGCTTTCCTAGATCTTGTTTTAAGCTAATTGAAAAGTCTCACCCAATAAATGTTCTGGAAAATGGGAATCAAACTTTCATTTCTTTAAAGACAAATTCTTTAGACTGGTGTAATTCCAGCCTAGTACATCAAACAGTAAATTAACAGAAGTTAAAATACCCAAGTTTGTATAACTATGACAATAAGAAATAAAACAATTAGACAGATCAAAATTTGAACTGTCTGGACTCAGAAGTCTAGTGGTGAACGCAGTGGTGTTCTACACGGAACGGAGTGAGTTTGAATCCTACTATGAACATCAACATTAGAATGCAGGTACATCCAACCGACGAGTCCCATATAGGACGAAACGCGCGTGCTGGATTCCACTTGCCAGTCACATTTCGGCGCAAATAATCATAGGAATTTATCTTAGATATTCCACCTTAACAACAGATCAACTGTTGTATTCGATCATTTGACTATTTGATCCCTCAATTGATATTATGCCAATGAACTTAAGATATGTAATTGTTTTGTATTCATCAGTGGAGAATGCATGAAATATTTCGGAAATTGATGCCTCGACACAGACTGAATCTAAGATTATTCAATATATCACTAAAAACTCTTACCATTGAGTGTTTTCAGGATTATGATTGATCATGCACAGATAGTGAGGTAT
Source organism: Schistosoma mekongi (assembly GCA_034768735.1). NCBI lineage: Eukaryota > Metazoa > Platyhelminthes > Trematoda > Strigeidida > Schistosomatidae > Schistosoma > Schistosoma mekongi. The sequence continues at coordinate 71,549,651 of CM068306.1, read as the reverse complement.
TACAGGTAAACAGTTGAATAATAGTAACTAATATAATGCTGTCCACTATCTGGAATCGACTAAATTCTGTTGACTAAACTGTACTGTTTTCACTGTCGAATTAACTCTTAGTCAATGTGAACAAAGGTATAGTAACTTTATTTCCTGAATACAATAAAACTTTGGAAACTTTGGAAATATCCTACTACATGATACTGGACAATCTGATAAACAGATTTTGGTCTTTTGTAACTAGAAGTTAGATATTTTTAGATTAGTATCTTCATTCAAGACATCTTCGCCTTTGTACACTCAGATCTACACAATTCACATGACGGAATTCAATACGATTATCTTATTATTTTATATGCCAACAAACAACGGTACAAAAAATTCATGTGAACTTCTTTAATTAAGTTAAGTAAATTACGTCCAACATTAAATCAATCAACTAAAATGACTGACTAATAAACTTGGTCTTATTAACATTTCCATGTTTTTATCCAGATGCACTACAATAAAGTTGCTTATTCAATGTAAGATAATGTATATGGGAGTGAGTGAATTAATTAGAAAACTTCTCTAACGTCATACAACAGATAAATACTTTGGGTTTGAAGCATTAGCCTCTGTGGAGATCACAGATATCGTAACTGAATTTAGCAGTCAAACGTAGTCACCATAATATAATACTGAATAAAGTTGTTATGACGCAAAGAAAATTGATCGGTTTTGCGAGACGCCTATTGAGGTGTGCCTAGTTGATGATGCGCGTTTGACCTATGCCCACTCACTCCCAAGCCAGAGATAGAAGAACAAGCCGATAGACCAACCAAGACAGGATCGGATTCAGATTCAGATTCGTATCATATTTCACACATTCCTTTATATGTACAAAATAATTGTAGTGATTATTCATCAAATTGAAATTATCAACATTATTTAATAATACAATTAAATGTTGTCAAATGTGCTCAAATAAAAGTGATGAAAGTTTACAAATCATGCTTACAAAAAAATCAATACAATTTTAAAAAATGAACAATTGTGTTCCTTAGGGATTTCGAATCCCTAACAAAAGTAGAAGTCAAAATACTAACAAATTATTTTGGAAATACCTATATTAGGAGACTGACAAGACGCAGAGGTTTCGGTGATCTCTTAAGTTGTACTGTAAAACGTTCGGATCCTCGTTTTAGGAGGCTTCTTTAAAACAATAGGTATTATAAAGACTTTAATTAACTCTTATGGTGCTGTATATCTGAGTGCATGTGTAGCGTTAAATAAATTCTCAAGATGATTAGTTATATAGGCATTCAATATTAATAATCACAATGTTAGTTTCAAAGGATACTAGTAATTAAATGCACCTTGTCACACATCACCATTAGATCACCAATCTACACAGTGTGAAATGCATTTTCTCCTGTAGATAGCCAGTGATGATGTTTGGCATCTAAAATGAAACACCATCTTAATGAATTAAGAATCGAATAGTTCGCTGTAGAATTCTAGCAACAGCATGTTAAAAAACAAAGTACAAACAGGTAACTATAAACACCAAATTGATTGGTGGAAGCAGATTAAGGAAGCAGATTATTACACATCTAAGGATTAAACTATACTTTTAATGATTTTATGCTGTAAATATGATTTAATACTCACCATTATTGTTACATGTCATTTTAAATGATAAATTTTTACTCTGGTTAATTTTTTGTATCAGCCTTCATTGAAGGATGTTTGATTTAATGTTAGAAATTTGGAGATAGGCGAGAAGAAGCTAAGTATTTAGATTACCCGCTTGTTAGTACTGTAATAACCAAAGAATACCATATGCTCACTATACACTAAAGTAAACAGACATTAATTGAATACACAGAAGACATGTTACTATTTCGTGTGAATACGTTAAACACTTTAAAAGTTTATACGAATACGGTTTACTTGGAGAAGTAGTAAACTTTAATAAAAAGATTGTACTTTAAGAGGTACACCACATCCTTTAATTTACCAACCCTAATCAGAGTTAATTATGTGAAGAATACAACATCAAGAATTAGTGTGTTTAGTAGACAAGGACAAATGAGACGAAGAATTACTGCTTCTATTGAGACTATAACAGAAACCAATTATTAATGTATAACACTAATGAAAACAAAACAACTCAGAATGAATTATGTTGGCGAAGGGTTCATTTGTGAATTGGCACAGAGAATGAAACGAATAACAGACAGAGAAACAGAAATAAAGTACAAAGGCATAAAACCATCATTGATGTATTATAGCAACTATATCGGTTTCATTTTTTTTCAATCATTTCATATAGTACAATGTTGACCGTTTTTTCTTCTTTTCTTTTAAATGTCTGTTCCAAGAAAACAACTAGACTGTTTGTTATTTACTACTTTCATTTAAATACATCTAAATGAATGGTTGTATTAGTACTTTATTACATTTCACTGTAAAATCAATTACATGTATGTAAAATTAAAGATTAGGTGACTAAAATTTCATAGATTGTGTATGTTTAATTGAAAATTCTGGTAATTTTCTCAATCAATTTAAGTGTTACTTATAGTTTGTTTAAAGTTGCGGTCAAATGGAATCCAGCATTTTGCATTCCATCATATTTGAGACTCGTCAACTAAACGTATCTGTAGCCAAGTGCTGATGTTCACGCCTAGACTCACACTCACTCTGTTTGTCTCAAAAGCTCCTACGCTAACAAGTATACTACTGAGTCCAGATCATGATGGCGTTTAACATAAACGAAATGACTCACGGTCCGAGTGCAAACATTAATACTAAGAAGCAGGAATAGGTATCTGTCAAGTTTCAGATAAGATAAAATATCAATATTAGACTCAACATAATGTAATTTTATTTATAATTGTCAATTACTGTTGTATTAAGACAATCGTCTCACAATGTACATAGTCAATCATTATGTGTAATATACAAATACTTCTATATATCTATATTTGCATATTTCATCGTCTATGTACATGTATTCTTCTTACAGATTGATTCTACTATTACTATTCATTATCTGTACAATATTCCCAGCAATTTACTTGATATTCTATACTTTAACTCATTGTAATCCAATTAATTCAATGTATCCAAATGATACCTACATACACAATTATGTTAACTCATTAAAATCAAATCAAAGTATATTAAATCATTATACTAAATATTTATTTACACATAATTCATCATTCAATGAAACTATTGCTTATTCAAATTTATTATCATCAATTGAAACATTGAATAGTAATGAAAATAATTCATTAAAACAAAATTATGTAAATTTTGATTATGGTATATTGGATGAACCAAATGAAGAAGAATATGAAAATGTATTAAATTATTTAAAATTAAAATTTATTACTATTTATGCATATAGTAGTAGTAGTAGTAGAATGAATGATGCATTAATGAATAAAACATGGTCAGAACAATTAAAAATGAATCTGTTATGGAGTTTAAATCTATTCATACCAAATAAAACAGAACGTTTAAACTATTTCACAAAATTACGTAATCCTAATAAACATAATAACAATGAAGAATATGAAAGATATGGAATTGTAATCATTTTATTTGGTTCATATAAAATACCGCTAATTAAAGAATATATTATAGGTCCATTAAAGAAGCCAAGTATAATGAAACTATTGAATGTCTATCCATTTTATAAAAGACCATTAACTAATATTGAATATAATGCTATATTAGACTATTTAGCCATTCAAACAAATCGTATAGATCAAATCATTCAAGAAGTATATTCAGCTAGTTATTTTATATATAAACCAATGAATAATTATTGGTTATATAAAAATAATCAAACATGGTTTAATCAATTTAATGAATCGAATTCATTGTGTCAAAATCAAGTAAATAAACATTATGGAAATATTCATGGACGACCAAATTGTTTAATACCAATGTTTGCTTCACCTTTAGTAACATCACAAGCGCCTAATAGACGTCGTGTATGGATAAGACTGTGTAGAGATGTAACTCCAATTGTACATTATCCTGTTGATGTACACTTTCATGTAGGTTTTCTATGCATTCGTTATGTATTCGCTATCATATATACATATAATGTTACTAATAAGAGATGTTCAACACCCTTCAGTGTCTCTATTTAATCCATCCATTCTAAAATTATCATAGCACGTATAAAATCGTAGTCAGTTAATTAAGTATTTACTAATCACTTATGATCGCATCGTTGTTTTCGTGTAAATTATTTAACCAAGATAACAAGCTACAAATCAATAGCCATATTGTGCTGTCATAAGCAGATGATTTAATTGAGATAATATTGTTGTTTTAGACAATATAATTAGTGTGTCGAGTTCAGATGAAAGCGAGATATGCCGTTATTCCACCAGTGATACCTCAGTTCGTTTTAGTGCTTGTTTTTGTTTGTTACTGAATTCCTTTTAACCGTTAACCATGAAATTAACTGACCTCTTTCGTATAGGATCATAGAATAAATCTATGTTAACGTACTTACTGATTACCGATTGACTTAAATCCAATACTTCTATTCATGTTAACTGGTATCACTAATCTCACTTCTAATTAATTCTTGTAAATAAAAAAAAAAGTTTACTATCCCGTAAACGTTTTAGTCTCATTTCTATATAACGTTGCGCAATTCCTTTCAAAACTTCAAAAAATTTGTCACCTCTTAATTGCATCTTGACTCTTCCATAACCCTCTTGACCATCATATTTCTTATAATTACTTTGTCGGTTTCAAGTTCCCATATGAACACCAACAATTGAATGCAGGCGCATCCAGCTGATGAATCCCATATAATACAAAACTTGGGTCCTGGAATTCAATTGCTGGCCACAATTGGAATTAATTAATACCTATGAACTACCATTATATCGAGGTAGTCCACTCAGGAGACACGTATAGCAATAGAAGCTGATAAACTTTAATCCATAATAAGTCGACTGGAAGATACAAATACTTATATATACATATATATATCAATATGTAAATATAAGAGTTTGGAATATGACTTTTGTAATGTTATTCATCATCATCTACTATTCTAACTCACTAATTAAGTGATACATTAAAGGATAATTGTTTTTAAGTTTGTTTTAATTTTAAATAAGTTATTCAGTAGCTTGCAAAAAAAGCTAAAAAATAAATATTCTAGAGAAAAATAAAAAAAAGTCAGTGACAAATTTTTGGTCATAGCAACAAAATAAAATGACTATTACATGCATGTTAACTTAGTATCTGAAACAATTGATTTGAAAATGTAAGGAATTCCTTAATAAACTTCTAGAGAATCCATTTCCTTTTTTTCATTCCGTTTACATGGAATCATCAAAGAATTCTGTAATTAAATAAAACAAAATGATTTGGACAAACTTTTCAAAAAATTACTGTTTTTGTTCATTATAGATAGATCTCGGTTAGGTATTGGTGAAAACTATAAAGGAATGGAAAGCCACCTTGTCATAGTATTGGTCTCCTTAGAAGTGTGCACCGTCGATTCAGCTAAGGAATAGAAATTACGACATTAGTGTTACGTAAAGAAGGCTTAACCATCAACACTGCAGGATCAGCGTCCAATAGTATACTTCCCACTTTATTTGATCTATTTATAAAGGTAATACAATATTTGTAGTTTCACATCATAGACTAACAATAAGCAAACTAAAATAGACTGACAGGAGTCACCAGATAATAGTTTCATCTCGGTATGCGACTCCTCATTAGTATTCATCTATGAATATATCGAAGTTCGAACATAAAATCTCTAGTTAGTATTCAGTAGTTTATATTTATAATTTCTGTCTGTTTGTAGTACTGCGTGACTATTACCCAATCCTACTTGTGAAGTTCATCTGATTTTGTATTTACTAGTAACCAACTTTAGAGAGTAATTCAGGAGCATTGTTTAAAAGACATGACTAGTGGAGTTTAACCTTATCGATTATCTACCAATAGCACTAAATGAAGTTAAGAAACACCAAAGATGAACTATAAGTAAAAATGTAAACCCATGGATACTGACCCCGTGATTTAAAAATTGGGCAATTCCATCAAGGTTCTAAAATCCTTTATCTAAATCTTTCAGGAGATATTAGAAGAGTAGTGGCCTTGGAGATTCGTCCTACAGTATTCTCGTAATCATAGCAACTAAGAAGTAAATTAATGTTTCTGAACATTTTACAACAAAGATACCTTTCTACACATAGAGTTATACATTAAGCAAAACCTTTAGTCTATTTTAATAAAATCAATTTATCGCATAGATAGAGAATAATATGATTGTAACTCATTTAGCTTCTAAAGCCTACACAATAATTATTGGTAATAATGATATAGCAGGCGAATTAAGCTGAGTAGTCAACTGTTCTCCAGTAGATTGTTTCATACATTTTGACTGCATTTACACAAGACGTTTTATTTTTACTATTTGTATATTCTCCTGGCATTAACCTACTTACTGGTCTATTTGCGGTTGCTGTGTCATTCTTTATTCATGAGCTGTAATTAATAGATTGCGTACACGTTACCCCAGCTGCTTATTAATGTTGACTTAGTTCTGTATTGATGTTATTTACCTTATTAGTTGCCTATGTGGTTCAGTTTAACATGTGTGCACAGAAATACTTGTAATACAGTGTGACTCCGTCTGGTTAGCTCAATTGTCTTGTGTTGTTCTATCTGGGTTGTAGACTAATGGGCTTAAAATTATCAGCCTTTGTTTACTGCTACGGGATTAGTTCCCATCAAAATTATTATTCCATATATCGTGATTAATCACATTCATGACATATCAGTTAATGAGACAACCTTTTTCCATTAGTTTCATGACTAACTGTAAATAGTCATTAATCTTATGGAATACAATTTAAATCCAAAGAATTCCATTTAAACTAAACAATAACTTAACGTACATACAGAAAACACACTATAAAAGCTTGAAAATTGTATATTTTCAAAGTTCACTAATTAAATAAGGCATTAATCAATTAATTTTTATGCTGTTAGGTGTAGTAGAAAGAAAAACGCATACAGTCGACTGGAAAACAATACTTCCTCCCTCAAAGAACATTCTTTTCACATTTAGTAGCAAACCATCAGTAAATGTGAATGATGAAGTATACATGTGTACATGTACGTGACCGGTGGAGTTCAACTGTGTCGGGTGTGGGATAGTAACCCACCGATGGCATGGAGGAGGTCGCGCAACATATCACGAATTGACTGAATTGGAAATATCAATCGTTAGAAGCCGACTCAGTGGTCCAATGGTAAAGCGTTCGTCGCGGAGCCAGGGGGTCCTGGGTTCGATTCCCGATGGGGTCGTAGATGCGCACTGCTGAGAAGTCTCATACTAGGACGAAACAGCTGTCCAGTGCTTCCAGGTGATCAATGGTTGTCTGATTCACATCAATTCGTGATATCGAAATTGTATGCTAAAAGTTTGAACAAACATTATATTGGTCGCTACTTAAATGTCAATCATTACTAGTATTCTAGTCTTAAATAGTATCAATCTTAAACCGAATAGCTCAGTGGTAACAGTCATTGACTATGAATGTGGAGTAGGCTGTTCAAACCTTGAAATTGTCAATCTGTACGAAACCTAGATTTAACCACAATTTCCTTTCAAGTACTTCCAAGATTTTTACATATAAAATTATATATATATATATATATATATATATACATATATATGTTAGCCATTATGTTTAGCCATTTCTGTTCTGTATAATAAATATGTATGTTTACATTTTTTTTCTTAAATACTTTCATCTATAGCTTGATCACACATCATTGGAACCAGACGAGTGGGTTCTATTACAAATTCAGTTTCAAGAACAATTATTCTCGTCAATTGATGAATTACTAAGCAAATATCATTCTGGTAAATTAAAAGTAACCAAACATCCATTTGTGGATATCTATCCTAATCAATTAAAACCTGGTCCTAATCAACAATCTACAACACATATGAATAATCAATCTAAAAACAGTGATTATCAAACAAATGATTATAAAAGTAATTCAATTCATATAAACAAACGTCGAATACAATATGATCGATGGGATTTTTATGTAACAGTTAGACGTGATACAGGACTTAGAGTATTCAATGTATATTTTGCTAATATAAGCTTAATAGCAGAAGCTGGTCTCGACGAAACAGTAACATCATATTGGGGTAAATCACCATTCATACAATCAATGACATCATTAGAATCAATGTTTGGTATAGGTGGTATGACATCAGAATTAAGTCCAAGCATAGATTGTCCAAAAAATGCAATTTATTTACCAGTAAAATTAATTAAATCAGGTGAAATTGGTCCTAAATTAATTAAAAATGGTATTTGTTTATTTGAATGGAAAGTGAATCCATATGGTGGTCCATTAAGACGACATTATGAATTTCATTTAAATAATCATTTTAGTAATACAAATAATGTAATACATACAAATTTTGGTCATGGTCTATCGAATACTGCATTAGTTATACGTACAATATCAACATTATTTAATTATGATTATATATTTGATATAATTTTCTATTCATCTGGTGTTATAGAATTCACTGTTACACCAACTGGTTATATACATGTTGATATTGAATTGAATTCATTTGAATACAATACAAAATATGGTTATTTATCTACTATTAATCCATTCTATATGGTAATACATCATCATTTATTTCATTATAAAATTGATATTGATATTATTAATAAAGAAAATTTTTTTAAAATAATCAATATACATGGTTCATTAATACAACATTCAATCAATATGCAATCAATTATAAATAATCAATATAATCAATTAAATCATACTGAATTATTATGGATAACAATTGAAATACTTAAAACAGAATTACAAGCTAAATTAATAACCAATTTTAATTTACCTAAACAATATTTAATATGTTCAATGAATAAAAATGTTAATCAATTACATGATAATGATCAATGTTTAATGATTATTAATAAAGGACAAATTAAAACAATTTTTAATGATGAACATACAAAATCATTTGCATGGTCAAGGTAATTCTTATTCATATCTATTGTGTTATTAAGATATTTAATTTAATTGTCAATAATATTTGAACTAAACATTTAGTTGAAATTCATTTAACAAGATATATAATTCAATTTTTCATTATACTATTAATGATCTACTTGTTAAAGTCTGTACAGATTTTAAACTTGATTAGCTAATAATAATAAAACATTTTTACCTACAATATAATCTTACTTTCAGAAAATATGTTATTAGTACGTTGAAAATCAGTTAGAGTTCATTGCCCTATAAGCATGTTTTCTATCAAACACAGACACTAGCTTGTTATGAATAGATTCATTCTTTCAAAATCAAGCAATATGACAGTATTATACTAACGAATTAATCAAAATTACTCAAAATATATGCATGTTTATTGAAGTGAATCATAACTATAAAAAACAATTCTGGTATTGCGAATTGACTGAATTGGAAATATCAACCGTTAGGCGCCGACTCAGTGGTCCAATGGCCAGAGGGTCCTGAGTTCGATCGCCAATGAGGTTGTATATGCGTACTGCTGAGAAGTCGCATACTAAGACGAAACAGCTGTCCAGTGGTTCCAGGTGATTAATGGTTGTTTGATTCAGATCAATTCGTGATATCAAAATTTTAAATACCTAAACAATATTTAATTTGTTCAATGAATAACAAATTTAGTCAATTACATTATAATGATCAATGTTTAATGATTATTAATAAAGGACAAATTGAAACAATTTTTTAATGATGAACATACAAAGTCATTTGTATCGTCAAGATAATTCTTATTTGTATCTATTGTACTATTTTTTGTTTGAAATAGAATTTCTTTCTTTTATTAAATTGAGTAATTGAAAGATTTAATTGGTGATCATTCATCTTTCCCTCCCTTTCTTATCAGTCATATAATAATCAGAAGTTATGAAATTACATAGTGATTAATGCTTCTTTAAACTCTATATATATATATTAATTGATAAATACCTTATTTACAATTAGATAATGTAATTAGGATAAGCATCTTGATTAAGTATATTGAATGCATAAAGAGAGCTGATGTTAATTTTTAGTGTAATTCACAATATTACTAGAATTTGAATAATGTAAGAACGATAACATTTGTAGAATATTGTGAATTCAATGTATTTCGTTGTATATTTTCATCAGCTACATACATCTTATTGATTCTTAGTTAAATCAAATTATTATTAATGCGCATATTGATTTTGTCAATTGAAACATTTATTAAGAAGTACAATAATAGATGTAATCAAAAAATTCAAAGCTGAAAATCCCTAAAAGAAAAGGGTATTTATTCAACTAGTATTTAAAGATCAGTTAGCCAAACTATTTAATCAAACACTTAGAACGACCATCAAACAAACATTCCCTTCTACCAAACTATTGACGTTCTACAAAACACGATGTTTAATAAGTCAAATAAAAGTTGATAAATATCCGTCTCATGACATCTCCAGTTGTATTAACCTGTACTTACAAAAGCAGGTACATTGAAAGGACAGAAAGACGGGCCAATATACGATTTACTGAACATATACCAAAGAACCTGTGCTTGAAAGAAGCAACCACTTTTAGAAGTCCAATAATGCATCATTTGGTAGACACGTGACATGAGGTCGATGCAACAAATGCTTTTGAAATCGTCAATAAACAACACAAAACGATTCTATTAAAATTTGCTGACGCCATTATAATCAGGAGATTGAAATCTGATTTTTGTGTTTTAAAGGAATCAGTAATTAATCTTCAATTGTCCTGGTAACAACAGATCAATGTTTTCAGATAAACAATTTAATTGACAAAATTAATATGTGTATTAATAATAATTTGAGTTAACTAAAATCAGTAGCATCTATGTAGCTGATGAGAATGCAACGAAATACACTGAATTCAAAGTATTCTGCAAATGTTGTCGTTCTTGCATTATTCAAAATTTTGGAAGCAACAAATTGTATAATATTACTAAGATTACAATTAGGGGGGTTTGTGGAGATGGTTAACTGTCAGTTTTGATATCACGAATTGATCTGAATCAAACAACCATTAATCACCTGGAACCACTGGACAGCTGTTTCGTCTTAGTATGCGACTTCTCAGCAGTACGCATATACAACCTCATTGGCGATCGAACTCAGGACCCTCTGGCCATTGGACCACTGAGTCGGCGCCTAACGGTTGATATTTCCAATTCAGTCAATTCGCAATACCAGAATTGTTTTTTATAGTTATGATTCACTTCAGTAAACATGCATATATTTTGAGTAATTTTGATTAATTCGTTAGTATAATACTGTCATATTGCTTGATTTTGAAAGAATGAATCTATTCATAACAAGCTAGTGTCTGTGTTTGATAGAAAACATGCTTATAGGGCAATGAACTCTAACTGATTTTCAACGTACTAATAACATATTTTCTGAAAGTAAGATTATATTGTAGGTAAAAATGTTTTATTATTATTAGCTAATCAAGTTTAAAATCTGTACAGACTTTAACAAGTAGATCATTAATAGTATAATGAAAAATTGAATTATATATCTTGTTAAATGAATTTCAACTAAATGTTTAGTTCAAATGTTATTGACAGAGAATCGAACATCTTGAGGAAATTGTTAACTAAAAGTAGACATTCACTATGGTTCATTGACAAGAGTATGAAACTCAAAAATTGTAAGGTACAAGTTACTTCCTAACTAAAATATACCGTACATGCACATCGATTTTCGTCTCCAGTCTATCTAGATTTAAAAATAACATAAAGGGTAAACTACTGTATGTTATCCACCTTTAATATTAACTCTCTATCCTAAAACTACTTATTTTCATTTTCAAATCCACTCTCCAATACATTTCACCTTAAATTGCGTAACCGTTCTGTATGCTTATAATCACTCAAAATTATCGAAATTTTATGAAATCCTCCTCTAATGCCATCCTCCCGTCTACTTTCTTAATAACTATATTTCCAAATTATTATTAAGAACAATGGCATATTTTTTGTTGTTACTATGTTCAGTTATTGTGATTAAAAAATATGATTGACAATCATTACGAAAGAAAATGTACATACATCTACATATAATTACTAATTTATAGATTTGATAATGAGTTTACTGATAGAAAAGAACTCTTTGCTAAACTTTAATCTTGTTTGCCTTGATGTCTAGTTTTATCAAAAATAAAAACTCACAAATATCTAAACGTCTTATTACGAAGTCTGCATCATCGTCATCATCTTGAATAACATCAATAAATTTAAATAGGAAAATATCAGAGTTGTTAGTAGATGGACGGTGATGTCCGCCAGAGAATACAGATAAATCTGAAAACAATATTCACACCATTCTTTTACGGAAATGAACAACCAACAGTACAGCTCATGATTTATTCTACAAAAATAGAACGATAGGCAAAGCTTATAAAACCTTCGATGGCAATGATAAGCAGACGTAGTTATTAAAACAAGCTAATTTAGCTTTTGTTATGTAAACAAAAAGCTTACCATTATGTAAAGCAAGTGTTGCTAGGTGACAATAAATGCTTCTCAATGGATTCACTGAGTTCATATAGCACTATACAAGCAAGTGCATCCACCTGAGCTAAATATTATTTCATAAGTATGCTTTTGACCTATGCCCACTCACTCCCAAGCCAGAGATAGAAGAACAAGCTGATAGACCAGCCAAGACAGGATCGGATTCAGATTCAGATTCAAATTATATTTTACACATTCCTTTATATATACAAAATAATCGTAGTAATTATTCATCAAATTGAAATTATCAACATTATTTAATGATACAATTAAATGTTGTCAAGTGTGTTCACATACAAGTGATGAAAGTTTACAAATCATGTTAACCAAAAAATCAATACAACTTGATAAAATGAACAATTATATTTCTTGGGGTTTCGAATCCCTAACAGTTACCAATATGAGTAAACATTGGTTCTGCATAAAAATCCATTAAATTCAACAATATTCTAGGTTCCATGACACTCCTTCGGTGGATTCATTTTGTTTGGGTAAAATCAGGGTCTTAAAATGTTTCGTTCTGCTTAATCATTCATTTGAACCCTCTGAACTATTCAACACTCGTTATGGTAATAAATCTTCAGTAAATAGATTTTTTTGTACAACTTTATACTAATAGCGTATTCTTAAATCCCTCCACAAAAGCCGTCGTTGACATTCAGTTGCATCATTTTCAAATTTATCTTTTCCTTCCTTCTTTCGTTTTAATTTACTTTGTACTCAATGGTCGGTATATATTTTTTGTTTTAATAAATAAAATTTATATTAGAATGTTTGTGAACATTAGTCATTTTGAAAACAATTGGCTCCACTGAAAACCCGTGAACACTAGGCAACTGTTTCAGGACCACTAGATTATTAAGTTCCAATTGAATTGTATAAAGACAGCATATTTGTTCTATGATTTGAAGTTCATAAGTTCAACTTCAAATGGAGATATTAACGATTACTATGGCGAAGCTTTAAACTAAAAGGAAGTAAATATCGACTACTTTCAGTTTACGATTCACTTCATGTTTAGTTTATTACTTCAATGTTATACAATCATATCTATTGAATTTTGTTTAACTATTTAAGGTATGATTATTTCTGAAATATTTATGTTAATGATCATATCTAAGGAAAGAAACTTGTTCTTGTTTCTTATTTTAAGACATCAACTTTATGTTACTCAACAACATGACAATGAATCATTTGCATCGTCAATATTCAATGGAGTTGATTTAAATTCACCAGTTGTTGATTTTACAAAGTTTAGTTCAAATAATGAGTCAATATTCAATGAAGTAAGTTGAAATTAGATTAAAATGATTTTGTGTCAATTGATTTTTAATTTGTTGTATTATTTCGTCACAGATTGATCATCTTTGTGTATAATAGAAATTTGGCGATCTTTGAACAGATTGTTTATCTTAGTATGGGACTACTCTACCGTGTGTATCCTTAATCCTATCAGAGGATCGAACCTAAAGAATCAGAGTGGTCATAAGTTGATTGTAATTGGAATCTTACTAGCAAAAACGACTCAGTATTGATGATGCTCAAGCATCCTTTTAGGGTTTTAGGTGTCCAATATCAATGGACCCCATACTCAGACGAAAGGATTGTTTAGTTCTACACGGTTTCTTACAGTACACACTTACTATCCGATTAGTTGCTTGTTATTTATATAGATATGAAAACAGAACTGCCGAAAGTTAGTCACTAACAATCCTATATTTATTAAACAGAAATGTTCAGTGAATTACACAAAACTACTCAGACAACGGACAGAAAAATACTTTGAAAACAAAACATTAGGATAGATTAGGTTATATTATCAAAATGATCAATAGGTGTAAATATGACATAATAACCTATCCAAGTCTTACATGCCGATTATGGATTATAGCTGGATAAAAAGCTAATCTATATAGAACTAAATGTATGTGTCAAAATAGTGACTATCAAGTGGTTTATGAAATGAGATTAGATTATGTACATTCCAAAAAAATATAAAGGTAGATGTAAAATGTAACGATCACCATGTCGTTAATTTTTGCTTTATATGATAGACTACGTAGGTAAACATGAAGCCCTTGTAGGGATGATAATTAAAGTACAGTTTTCCAGAAGATTCGTAGGCTAAATAATTCAACTGTAAAAACGAAATGATAGATGTATGTTAGCCAATAAAATGAACCCACTTTTCGACTAAATTAGAGTAATGCGTACTCCAAAGTAGTCAATTCTCTTGAATATGATTCTGACACGTTTATTACTTTTCTGGTACACTAATTGTGCTTAAATACTACATAAATCGAAGTTATGATTCCGTCACTATACAAACTTAAGTTACATCCTAGTTATCATTTTTTATAAAACGTATATCTCCAATATTTATGATACAACAAAGAAGCTAGATAGAAAACGCTGTTAACCACAACGACCAGTCATGAAGAAGGATAGAAAACCAATTAGTGAAACCCAAGAACGGAGAAACAGCTAGGTAAAGCACTTTGCAGAACTCTTGAATAGACCAGACCCACTGGTCACCAAAGCAGTATCTACCAACCTTCTTATAAATTTTGACCCACTAACAATCGAGGAAACCATTATGGACATCCGACAAATCAAAAGTGACAAAGAAGAAGAGTCAGACAATATACCATATGTGAAACTGAAGTCAGATATAGAAGTGACTGTAAAGATGCTTCATGTTCTATTCAGAACGATTTAGAAGGAGGGACAAGTACGAACAAACTGAAAAGAACAGTACTTTATTAAG
The DNA here is from genome assembly GCA_034768735.1 of Schistosoma mekongi. Taxonomy (NCBI): domain Eukaryota; kingdom Metazoa; phylum Platyhelminthes; class Trematoda; order Strigeidida; family Schistosomatidae; genus Schistosoma; species Schistosoma mekongi. The sequence goes on along the minus strand of CM068306.1, from coordinate 71,534,265 downwards.
AAACCAAAGAAAGGAGATTTAAGCAAGTGTGTGAGAACTACAGAGGCATCACTCCGCTTTCCGTAAAAGGAATAGTTTCCAACAGAGTGTTGTTGAACCGAATGAAAGATCCAGTCAACGCCTTACGTCGAAATCAACAGGCCAGATTTTGCAAGGATCAACCATGTACCGACCAAATCACGACATTACGGTCCACTGTTGAACAATCAGTTGAATGTAACTCAATAATTTACTTTCTTCTTTCCTTCTGATTAATATGAATATGAGAGAATTATGCAATTTCTTTCATTCCATATTCTTAAATCTTTGAAATAACATCAACGTAGATTGAAGTTATTGTACAAAAATGCCATGTTACATAAACTATACTCATTATGTTCTATATCTATAATAGATTATTGTTATTATCGAATATATTTAGTCGAAGAAATAACGTATTAATACAAGTACAATTAGACTACTTATAAATTCAATTGAGGTGGTTTGTGGGGATTAGGATTAAGTTTAAGTTGGTTGAACTCCCCACAGACTGATTTTGGTAGGGTACCATTGAAAACCTTGGAGTAGTTGAATGCCGGCCCAGTGATGCAGAGGGTTACACGTTTGTCAACCTGAAGTCTCCGAGGTGTGCACTGCTCAGGAGTCCTATACTAGAACGAAACAGTTGTTCAGTGCTCCCTGGTTTTAAAATGCTTCTAACAATTAATTTAAGTAGTAAATAATATTCATATACATGGTAATAAAATTTTCTTGATAAGAACTGTAACTCAATGATAATAGTCTCTTTAACATAAACATATCTAAGCTATAAAATGACAACAAGATAAGTTGAAACTATCCCTTACTCCTTTTTGTAATTCATTACGTAAGTTAGCAAATAGATTTAACTAGTTTGATTGTATCGTTTATTGAAAGAGAATTTCACAAGATACACAAATGATAAACATAAACAATATCTTATGAATCACATTTTCTTTAACTCTTGATGGTTACGTCATACCTCTTGTTTAGACTGTAGTGCAAATAAAGAATTTCAATAAAAAGTAGTTAGAAATTCAAGTCATCGGTGTTAGGTTGCACGAAGTATACATGTAGCGGCTGTAATTATCTCTAGACATACCAACTTTTGCAATGTACATTACTCTTTTAATATATATGTTCAAGTTATAATTGAGTCTCTTTGAAAAAGTACAGATTTTACTGGTTACATGAACTCAGATCGTTTGTTGAATCAATTCCAACTTCTTAATTTACGTGCTTCTGATCATCCGCATATTTTTGTGAAGTTATATTGATATACAAGGATCTATATGCATACAGGATATGTATTTAACTAAAGGTAACGTAACTACGATCCAACAGTTCCTACATGCAACTAACACCAATACTCCAAAGTTTCATCTACACATACGTTGACCCTATACATATGAATAATGGATACAATGAACATTTTCTTGACAGAACAGTAACTGATGAAGTCACGCACTATACTAATAACTCTATGACTCTTTATCAGGAACTAATTACACAAACAATCATTCATAAATATAAAAAAACTATGTGACATAAGTAGGTGACGTTACAAACATACAGACTGTTAACTGACATGTAACACAGTACCCATTTGTTTGGAACCAAGTTAACAAGTAGCACATATAGACTAAATTAGTTTAAAAACTTCAAATCATTCAAACGATTTAGTTAATGTTGGAAGATCATACTGTAATTCGATTAAAACAGTCGTTTGAAAATACAAATCAAATGTTTAGTACAAATAACATGGTGATCAAAAAATCCCTCTTTTTCTCTCATAACATGTCAACTGAATATGAGTGCAATCATAAAGAAAATCAACAAAGAGAATATACTTAAACTCCTATAAGATAGACAAGAAGGAAAAACTTACTTCACGTTTAAGTTGTATTGTGACTGTCAAGCGGAATCCCAGTGTGAGCATTAACATTGGGATGCAGGTATATCCAGCCGATGAGTCTCAAATAGGACGAAACGCGCATCATGGATTCCGCTTTCCAGTCACAATCCAACTTAAACATTACTTATGAACTACTGCTATGTCGAGGCAACCCGCATAGGATGCACATACAAAAACAGCGGCTGACCAGTTTCAGTCCACGACCAATCAACGGGAAGATATAAGATCAACCTAATAAACCTACATCAGTTTTGTTAGCTGTTAAAATCAATCCAACTAAACAACAGATAGCAATTCTGGGTAGGAACTCATTTCAGTCAAAAGCTTTGATTTTGGAGGTGGGGGGAGGAGGATAATGTCAACCAGTATATATAGGAATTTTCACACCCGTTAAATCCAACCTTTACAAAACGAATCATTTAGACCTTTAATTGCTCTTTTACAATATTTAGTAGAAAGTTATTTCTTTAATTTGACACTACGAACTGGTCTGAATTTAGACAACCATTAAAAGCTATTGACTGATAATGGACACCTATTTCATCGTAGTATAGAAATCTAATCTACAAGGAAATAGAACCCAGGACCTTTAGGCTTTGCACCGAAAGTTAAACCGTTAAACTATTAAGCTGGTTGGCTTTCAACAGTTGATATTTTTAACTTAGTCAATTCATGATAGATTTGATAGACCATATTCATCGTTATCGATAGGTAACTGTTTCACAACTGACTTAATTGAATTCCACTAGCCACTTTTTCTTATTAGAACTCCTTAAATTACATCTAGAAGTTAGTTACTAGTGAGCTTATGTATATATATATATCCGTATACTAATCACTCTTCTTATTCCCTATTTCAGTAGTACATCACTTTAAGCAAATATTTATAAACACTGGATTTTTTTGGTCATTTCTGTATTAATAGGATCTTGTTTTATGGTTAACTATGGGTAATTATCATATACCAAGACATGAAGATCTGCCAAATACAGCTACGAGTGGTGGCCCATTGTCTCTATTTATAATGCCACATAATTTATTCACTTATAGTCCTGATGCTTTCAGTTGTAATCGATTCTATACCGAAGAAGTAAGTTATTAATTTCTTTTCAACATGAAACTAGTTTACGTTTAATTAATGTGTAAAAGTAATCAGTGACTGATGAATCGAATAATAATATTAAAGAGCATAATTTTTTGCTACTGAAGAACCTGCTCCATCGAGGCAGCTTTATAAGTTTATGTATACAAGATGAGACAATATCTGCAAAATAAAAAAAAAACTGACGTTTCCACAGATAAATAGTAACTACATGTTTTAACAAAGAAAACGCTGTTGGTAATTAATGACTCCACATAGTTTTTTTATCATAGATTGTTGATTGGCTATTTGTTATAATTCCAAGCCTTAACTTCAGTTATATGTTATTCATCCTACACATTGAGCTAATCAACACAAAACTATTCATAGAAGACAAATGATGATAACTTCAAACACTACACACATTATTCTACTGAATTTATTCACAACATGGAGGAAAAGTTGATTAGAAATGCTGAACATAACAGTAAAGTTCTCCAAACGTTGTGGATAGCTATAGTCATATATGCACTCAATATATCTCATAATATTATCATCCTAGCAAATTAGTTTCATTCATTTTTTCATGTTTTAATTAGCTGGATGAATGGATTACAGGGCCTCAAATGAAGGAAGAATGTCAAATTGAACCGATTCCAATGTTATAATGCATTTCAGAGGATTAGCAAACTATTATTTAATTTTGAAGAAAACAATCAATTTCACATACACCATATATATATAAGAAAATACTGAAGTAACTGAATACCGTATATGTCATGTGTGTAGGAATAGTCCTTCATGTGAAATTTTTGTTGCACTGCTTACTGAAGACTATATGATAGTTTGTCATCTCCACTTTGTAGAGTTTTCATACATAAATGGAGCATTTCTGTATAATTTGAAGGTATGTTTTGTTATGACCCTTGTTACTAGCCAGTCATAATAATACGCTGCTTAAGGCGTAATGTAACTGGTTATCCAAGGGTTGCGTACCGTTAATGCATTAGAAGTGTAAATGAAAAAAACGAACATCATTTTTGAATTGCTATAATTATTCATTTTGTAAACGCTCATCCGATTTCACTAATTTATATCATTCTATATATTACGTAATTTCTAACCAAATATCTATATTGGTTTGTATTCACGTTGTTTATTTATTTCACCCCCCCCACACTAATATATATTTATTGTGATTACCATAATCACTAGGACAATTTCAACAGAGGCATAAGCTTTCTGAAGTTAACATCATAAACAAGTCATATTGACACTAATAACCTTATCTTCCTATAGATTACAATTTCATACCCTGTAATCTAATTTAATAGATATTTCTGCATTTAACATAGTTATCCGCTTAGATCATTCATTAATTTAAATTTGTAACAGTGCAGAACCCGATGATACCTTGTCGAATAAAGTATTCTTTATTAATGAAATTTATTTGTTTACTAACAACCTCAGTATTCAAAGACATATAAAGACGTTAATATCATTTATCTGTTATTAACCTGGCCTGGTTGACTAACTAACAGTAACTTGAACAAATTCATGCACAGTTACATCTCTATAATTATTTCGTAATCATTATTATAAACCAACTAAAAGTGTCAACAATCTTAATTAGTAACTAGGGAGAAACTTATTAACAGGAAATTTATTGAGTTTAGTTAATTGAATTTGTCAGGGATTGATGTTGAGAGGGTACAACTGAAAATCAGGGAGTACTGAACAGCTGTTTCATCTTAGTATGGGATTCCTCAGCATTGTGTACCCTAGAATCCATCCCGATGGCTTCAGGTTGACGAGAACTTATCATTAACTTGCTCCACTTATAAGTAATATCAGTTAAGGGAAACAAATGATGGATAGATAATAAATTAATACCTTGATCTAGATCAACTGCGTTTATAAATTTGTCTCTACTCTATTTTATGTATAGTAAATAATGACATCAATTATCCATTGTAAACATCAATGATCTTTAACTGGTAATCACATTTCGTGTATGCTTGGATTATTTACTGACAAGTACGATTTACTACATGTGTTTACATATTTGCATAAATGTAAAGTTGCCTGTTTTTGGACTACGTTAACTAGTCGACAACTGAAGTCCTAAACATACTGAATATATGATGATCCTTAGATATGAATACCTGTGAAGATATCACAGATTGTGATTTCTGTTAATGCATTAAATGATACACTGAGTGGTAATTAACATCGTGTTTTTTTAGTACTTAGTAGTAAAATAGGATTGTCTACTCGTCGATTTAAACAAACTAGTGGATATGGCCCGAGCTTTATAACAGAGGTAACAAATAAAATGTTTGAATTCATACTACCCGCACCTTTACGAGAGGGTGGCAACAAGACATTCCTTTTTAATAGCTAGCAACTACAACGAATCTGCCATTGCACGACCGGAAAGATCCTTAAAAAGTCACTCAAAAGACTAACACACTATCCTGTTCTTTAAATTTATGTCGCTAAAGGTAAGATCCGTAAAGTACAAAGCTGACACATACAAACTGCTCAAGAAAACTGTGACCGAGTTTAGGTATTTATCCCTTAAGCTATGTCACCATGCTTCCAGGTTGTCAGAACCATCCTTCAGACCACCTACTCTTTGGGAGTGCCTCATGAAAATTCCTTCTAGTAAGCAAATGGGAAATGACAACCAACATTAGAAGTTACTCTGATGATAAGAATAACAAAAACAAAGAGTGAACACATAGAAAGGGTGAAAGAGATAGAGTGTGGGAACTCTAAAAATAATTTTAAGCTCACGATTTAAGTGAGGACAATCAGCGGACAAATCTGGGTCACTGTAACCGATCCTAAGCCACGTCACCCAACGTTTCCGAACATGGTTGTAATGTTGCTTATTACTATCGAAAGATTCCATTTTATCAGCGTGTTTGCCAAACAGGACTATATCGTCAGCATATTCTAAGTCAATAAGTGGAATTCCTGATAGGAGATCAGTTCCTGAAAAGTTAGACGATGAAAGTGTAATTTCCAACAGTAAGTCAATTATGAAGCTAAACAAAAATGGCGATAGTGAACAGCCTTGATGGACATCACTTTAGGTTACAAGTTTAGATGACAGTTCGCTATAAGCTCTGACACGACCAATAGTGTTTGAGAAAGAGCCTTAAGAAGTTTTATGTACTTCTCGGGTACGCCTTTCAATAAAAAAACACTGCCATAAAACTTCACGGTCTACAGAGTCAAATGCCGCTCTCAAGTCAAGGAAATCCACCACTGTCTTGCGCCGAAGTGTGTCTGTGTTCTAAAATCTGACGAATGGTGAATATCTGGTCTATACAAGCGCGACCAGGTTTGAAACCAGCCTGGTTTTCTCGCATTCGCAGATCATGGGTTATAGTTAAACGTCTGATAATTTTAGAAGCTAGTATTTTAGACATTATATTAATCAAACTAATTCCATAATGGTTATCGCTAGATGATTTTGACCCTTTCTTATATACTGGGATGGTAAACGATTGGCACCAGTCAGATGAAATTATGTCAAGTTCTTGAACTTTAATCAAAATATTAATCAGCCTAATCGTCAAAGTGGGACCACCATCCTTAAAAACTCCTGAAGGTAATCCATCCAGACCCGCTGCACTACCTCGTCGGTAATCTTGTGTGTTGTTAGAGGTATGAGGGTAGTTATCTCTCCACAGATGACCACACCGTGGAAGGGTTTTTCTCGATGTACCTGAAAAGCACATTGGGTTAGGGTTGGTCTGAAAGACCTAGGAACGTGACCGGAGTACCCAAGAAACAACTGCTTAAGACCGATCACGCATGGCCTTTTTGAGGGGGGTTTTTGTTATAGTAGCTCCGTACATGCTAGAGTCATACTGCCGGAGACGGAAATCAGTGGAGTAAGATGAGGCGTGCATTTTCAGGGTCGACCTATTCTAACCCCATCCTTCATTTGAGGGAAGGCGGCATCGCTGTTATGCTAGCTGCCTGAGGAAATCACCTTAATACCGTTACACCTCTGTACAGCTGGCAGTATGGTTTCATCCTCGGACCTTATATTTACTGCTTTCAGTCTCGCCGCTCTTGAACTGACCTACCTGGGATGGTAGGACTTTGGTGAACGTTTGTTCTCACCAGTATAGCCCGAGGAATCATCACGATAGGCAAGTCCGAGCACCACGTTAAGGCAGGAGCACAGTCGGGCTGTCTACACCATAGCGGTTTAGCAATTGGTATTTGATTACTAACAATGGGAAATAAACATATCTTCAGACAACACATCTAATGTGATCTAGACTACTTACTAAAAGCTATGTGAATTATACACACACACACATAGAGAGAGAGAGAGAGAACATACTTACCAACAAATGCATGTAATATTAACATAAATATTTCTATCAATAGTATCAACTTAGTAACATTAATAATAATAATAACAATAATAATATTAAGTGTTGAAAAAAATGTATAAGTTTAAACGAAGCGGGACTACGCTTGTGTTTAAATATTATGCAAAATGAACATTAGAGGAAGAAGAAATAAATAAACTGCGGAAAGAGAACATGAACATGCAAATAAATATGTAAGTAAATGTGAGTAAAGAAAACTTGCAATAATAAACAAGTGACAAATAAATGATCGATGAGGGAATATGTGCGCATAACATAAAGAAAATGAGATGATGGATAGATAGGCAGAAAGGAATCTACGCAATGAAAGAGCATAGACAAATACAGAAATGAACTCCATTTTGGAAATAGAGAAAAACAACGATGTACAACAATATTCAACGGATAGAAATGAAATGAACAAAAAAAGACAACATTCAAAACGGATTTTCTAACACATAATAAGATGATATAATAAGGGGAAATAAATAATTGATATACTAACTATTATTAACAATAATAATAATAGTAACAGGAGTACTATGGAATGTAATAATACTTTCTTCCGACTTGAGGAATGACAAAAGAAGGCAAATCAGTAAAAGTAAACAAAGTTGTTATTAAATGAGAATATAAAGAAAATCTCTTTTACAATCTCTTGTGTATTATGCATCGAAATAAAATATACTATGATAGACAGACCAATTTTACACTGGTTCTCCACCAGCACCTACAATAACCGATGCTCCACTGCCAGCCGATGGGAGCACTGTTCCCGGTGGATAAGATAGTTTTTCCAAATCTGCCAAGAATGTTTCAGGTACTAGGAGATGAGTACCCCCAACAATAATATCCCACTGTTTACCAACTGTTGTATTCATTACTTCATATGCACAACGGATTTCTGAATAAGATATTCCTCCGATTACAAAAAATATCAATCTAGGCCCGGAACGAGGTTGCTGACTTTTATCACGATGCCACATACCATATCTTGCAGACATCGGTGCATTGCCTGTACGTTGACCAGGACCACGAACAGGCCCACCACCAAAGTATTGAAATAATTTTTGATCTAATTTATCCTCAGCAGCATCCTTGTTATTAAATCGAGAAAAGTCAAAGCGTGTGATCAGTGCACTTGTAATATTCCATTAAGACATTACATGATTAAGTATAAAGAATGGCATATAACATACAGGAAGCAATTTAAACCGTAATTAATTATAAGTTTCCTAAGTGAGCTGAACAATAACCCCACCCCTAAGATTTCAACGTAGCTTATCATAAGAACTATATGGTTGGAATTAATCTGAGTTAAGATGGAAATCGGATTAACTTTTTGAATTATTGCATTATTACCTGATTATTATTATATGAGACGTAAAAATTGACAAAGTCACACCTCATAATTGACTCTTCATTAATCATTCTATGCAACGACAATTATCGTTCTTAATGAACTGTTATGAATGCGTAAGTTCATAGAAATGCTATTTTCAGGTGAATTAGCGTAACTACCTTTAATCTACATTCAGTGGATATCTTAGTATTTTTGGATAACAAATCGTTTTGATGTTTCTATTGCGGTTTTAAACAGCTCTGACCGCGTAGCAAAATGAGCTAAGAACTGGAGTAGAAAATTGTATACCTCACTAACCAAAGACATAAAATGATGAATCCTCCTTTAATTGCTTCGTATTAAGATATGATACCTCTTGTTTCTAATAATTTAACAATATTTATACCCCTCTTCGAAATGGTTTCAAAGAACCACATAAAAATTCATAAATGAAAATAGTATTTAAATACTTGTCAAATTACCTACCTCCATAAGATCCTTTATATAAGGTGTCCATCGAGACATTTGATATCGTGGACCATCCTCCCGTTGACGTCGATTGGCAGGCAAATAAGGTTGAGGAAGTTTTCGCCTTCCTATGCCCTATTAAAAACAATTTTTTGGATAGTATACATGAATGTACCATAGACATTAAAACTTTTAGAATTACCCTTATGTCCTCTCTACTGCACATTAGTATACTACTTTTAGTGATTTTATCATTTTTAGCATAATTTAGAGGAAATCAAGTGTTTATGATGAAATCTTATGAAAAGAGGGAAGGTGGAATATAAAATCGCAGCTACTCCAGCACTAACAAAATAACAATAGATGAGTGTGATGAACACGAAAACTACACATCGACACTAGTTGACAGCTCTATAATACACAGAATTGTTGTAGTTTGTGCTATCTAGGTTTTTCTTTATTATTTTAATTAAGTCATCGACTGGCCATCTTAAACCTGGTATATGAGAGGAACAATGAACACTATTGCACAATGTAGTCAAGAGAGTCATGCATATATTAATCAGACTGTTGAAAATGATTATGAATAGTGGGCTCAAATTAGATTCGTATGTCCTCCGACTGGAATAAAAGCATAGATCAGGCTAACAACTTGTTAAGATTATTCAATTGTTGTGCATCACTCAATCTCCTAAAATGCACGTAATTAACTAACCAAGATAATAATCCACAATATCCAAGTCAAGGATATATCAATGATGTAACATATTTGTGCTTTTTATTAATTCTATTTTACATTAGTTGGGAAAGAACGTGATTAGAGAAATCCTCACATTTGAAATTGAATTGGATTCGGTGATTTCTATATTTTAAACGACTAAGACTTTTTAAATATGAACGGAATATTGATCAATAGACAGAAACACAATGATACGATATGAGAGTGATAACTGCTCATGTGATATGACTAGTAATTCAGACCCCTCCAATAAACTGGAATTAAAAACAAGATCACAGGCCAAAAGGAGAAAATTTCTAGTTCAATAAAATAGCATGCTTCTGTGCAATATAATAAACCAAAAATAACATGATCAAATATTATAAATGATCAGATGATATGGTTACAGTAGGTCAAGTCACTCATTTATCAATCAATAAAGAACTGTCTTTCTGTGAATCATGTCAATAAAATAGGAAAGACTGTCACTTATAGCTGTATATAAAAAGCAACAAGTTACAATGTAACCCTATTAGCAAATTTGATTGACATTTAAACTATTATTCATAAATAACATAGTGCCTAGCACATATATGCACTAGCTCCAGTTAGGAAACAATATTAGCACAACGAGACGAAATTAACAAGATTAATACGCGAACATAGTTCAACAAGAACGGAAGAAATGAAGGAATGTATTAAAGAATAATTCAACCATCTCAGTCAATGAGGATTTATAAACCTCATTAACCGATTAGCCACTTCTATCATTTATAAGCTTACATTTTGCATTGCTCGCTCGGTCGTTCCAAGATACACTAATGGTTCTTCGAGGACATTTACGGTAAAAGATCTGCAGTCTACGCAAGCTTTTTACTTTCATAACCCATGTCATACTATTATAGATTAATGTAGGGCGGATTGATGCAGAGTTTATTTATTCTTGTTACATATGAAATACAATATTTAGAGATTTCTATATACCATCCTTTACAACAGGTTGATCCGTAGTATCTATGCTGATCCCTATGTTACTCAATCAACTGAAATTCCATTTTCTTCTACAACTCAGGAGACAACACCATAAAAGTAGTTTTTGTATTTAAGAAAAAATAACAAGCTAATAGATTTTATTTCTAGTTTCCAAGTTTGCCTAATGGATTTAGGGCAATTTACAGACTAAGTTGTCACGTGATGTTATTGAACTTGCTTTTAATCTACTTTAATGAAACATAATACATCCACAAAACATGAAGACTTGACTACAACCATGTTCCAAATCTTTATTTAAAGATTTGCACATAATGGGGCTTTGAACTACATACTGTATGTGAGAACTAGTCATAACACTTAGCTATCAAACTTATGTAAGCGGAGTTCAAATTCAAACCTTAGACCCAGAGGTTGGGGACCGAACGATATGACCAACATACTAAATAGATATCAACATAATTTGTGCATAAAATGCCAATTATATTGAGATGCACTGAGATTTAAGATGGATAGATCTGTGACAAGCGTAACAATAATTAGTGAGGACATATTGACAAGACATCTTAGAGTATAAATAATGACCAGAAATAAACTAGTCTTGAGTCTAATAGGTAACTCTTAGAGTTCATGTATGGCTTACTGAAAGTTAGAAATGTCTACATATTCTACAAATAGGTCATCACTAAAAACCCACAGTGTCACAAACTGGTAAAGAAATGTTTGTCATGGCTCCCGGAAATCTAATTGTATAAATAACTCTAAGTAACTTACGGTACAGTATGTTTTTACTAAGGGGGTTGACAAAACAACCAACATCATTTACAAAGTGTGAACTAATCACGCCTTTGTATAGCAACTTGAAAGAACTATGCATATTTTTAACAATAAAATTTCGGAATAGGTATGGATTCATATTTTATTCATGTCTTAGCTGACTGAGTGACTTATCTCAAATAAGTACAATGCGGTTATGTTTACAATAGCTTTTCTGTGTGCAGTAATATGAATTATATCTTAATTCTGTCAATTTAAACGTCAGGTTCGTGATGACATATAGAGATTATAATAAATACACCCTTAGTACGAAATAGAAATGCAATTAAATAGACTGTCAAGGAGAAGCGATATAGATTAGGCAGTACCTGAACAATAAATCTGTATTTTTCGACGAACTACAAACGAATTCGTTCCGAAGTACTATTCACAAGTACAATAAAAAGACTTTAATGAAAACACCACTAACATAGAGCAGAAAATTATAGAGAAAAGGTGCCATGAAATGTGGAGAATAAAAAATGGATTGAAAACACATAACTGGTGAAAAAACTAATATCTACTGAGCTTCTATACGATAGAAATAAATAATTAAAGGAGTCCTGAAAACAGGTTCATTATTCAATCTGCAACAATCTGAAGTTGAGAAACAATCCATCAATGTCATATTCACCTCTACTTATAAATTCGAATAAACTGACAAGTTTAATGTGTGAGAGGGAAGATTTGAAGACAGTATTGACAAAAAATCTGTAGTACCTGAAAATTGCTTTGCACAAAATGTGAACGAAAGACATTTCAAAAGGCCAATAATTCAGCATTTTAACACAAACAAATTCATACACTTAGGATGAAGTGGTTTGTAAAGTGGATTAAATTTGTTATTTGTATACGTCACAGATTGACCTCGGCTAGATACTACTGAGAACTAGGGAGTATTAAAGAAATGGCTCGTTCTAGTATGGGGTTTAGTAATGAACACGGATGACCCTATCAGAGACCGAACACAAGACCTTCACGTCTCGCGACAAACGCCTAACCAACGGCGCTATTGAGCCAGCATCCAATCGAAGAACTCCCAGTTCAATGAGTTTGTGATGTAGTGAGATGATCATCCAGTAAAATTGGTGATACCAGGGTAGGACTAAACTATAGTATCAAATTAATGAGATCTCAGGGGCAACTATTAAAGTTGCAGTGCATAGTTGAAATAGTGATAACGACTGTAAGAGACAAAGGACCACTTTATGATTTTGGAAAGTTGATCATGTAAATTCAGTTTTCATTTTTCTTATTACTAACTCTTATTATTATTATAACTTACCATTAGTACAGGCCACTTCCACATCGTCTAATGCTAGCACAAGGTCATTTTTAGAATTGTTCGAAAGCGGTACTATAAGTTAGACTGAAACTGTCTCAATCTCAGCTTGACTGAGCTTCACCAGACACAGCTTTTTATCAGAACTTCAATAAAGTTCCGAAGTATGTCACTACTGAGTTGAATCAACATCCTTTTGAGACGAATACAAACAACGAATTAGTACTTAATTTAAAAGAGCAAGATGATAAAAAATAATGGGATTATCGATCACCTTTACCAGTTACGTAATTATTGTCGTTATTCTAACTTGAGCACGTAAATGCAAATGAACAAACAATACACCACAAAGAGTGTTTAAATGAGCGAATGAAAACAAACTCATGCAGATTTACACATACTCTGAATAACTACTAAGTCTATTCAATAGATTCAAACTGCATGATTGAGATATGCTGATGTCCAAACTACAGATTTACTCCATACCAAATGAGGTTCTGTTTAATAATGATAAATACGCATATGATTACAACCCTCAATTAATGAGATGTCTAGGCGTCTATTACTCTTATAAGTCTTAATAAAGGTAAAACTTTAAAAAGCAACAGTAATAATTTACAGAAGCACACAACAAACGATAGTAAAAGTTGTGTTAATAGCTTTAATGGTGTCGAAATTCGGAACGATATAAAACGAGAGTAACATTGGGAAATCAATAAAAACGAAGATTCCATTAAACTGAGTAAATGTCAACTTTTGGCTAAGAGAGAAAATGCAATACAATTATAATAACAAGTTAAACGACAAAAATAATCCAAGTGAAGCAAAGAATGTTTATATCAACACAAAAGTGAGACGGAAAGCCATTACATAATACAAACTACTAATAATGATAATAATAGTAATATAGCAGCAATGGCGATAATGACGGTAATAATAGTGATAACAATAGCGGACACAATAAAAGGAAACACGCTACTTTACCTTAGTGAGTTCGAAAAAATTAACAATAACAACCAGTGAAACAGCATATATATATGATCAACAGAATCTAGCACATGTATACATCGATTCAATTGGCCACACATCAGCAAAACTAGGTGAATACCATAGTATCAAATGTAGAAAGGACAAACTTGAAGAAAAAAGTGAATGCATCTAAGTTATGTTACTCAATGTCTCTAATCATTAGTCGTAGTTATCACACAAACAACAATCAGACAGTCACCACCCACAAGCGTGACTCAAGCTAACAGTTGCCGACCTCATGGACTGATGATTTGCTCCCGTTTAGTCGCTTTGAATTTCTTTCAACCTACTTCTATGCCAGTTATGTACAATGGTCAGTCTGTCAGTCAGTTACAACGTAGAACTTGGTACATGAGTACATTAGTTCAAGTTGCCATGCCCCAATTAGCAGATAGAGATGAAGTTGTCGGGTTAAATCCCAGAGTAATGGAGGCAGCAACAGAGTTAGTATTAATGGAAAAGATTTGAGTTCGAAGATAAGATTTTAGAGAATATATAAATATAATCCAGTAAACAGAATACTATGATGAATTCAGAAGCTTAGACTTTAAAAGAGGATAAGGAATGGATGGACCTGTGCCATTGCCGACGATTTTGAGCTATATTACCCAAAGTTTGGTCGTTAGTTACGATCATTACACGGACCCCAATCAGGTAGCCTGTATCTATTAACATGGCTCAGCCCAATTGTCAATGACTTCATGGACTGGTGCCATGTTTTGGTTTGGTCGTCCGTAGCTTTCTTCCAGCCTACTCCTACACCAGACAGCATTGCTCAACGAGGTAGGTGATGATCGAGCATACGTAACCACCTAAGCTGATGAATACTAATTACTTCATCAATCTATTTACAACCATTACCTAGTACTTTAATCCTAACCCATGTAATGCTTACGTTATGTACAATAACATACTTTAATATTCAAAACGGAAGTAACTGCAAGATTTGAATAACAAGAATACCAACTATGATAATAAATAAGGGAGCAAAATACACCGTTACAATGCAAACTGATAGCATTAAGTATAAGTTTATGTGTTCAAATTTCAGGAAAAGGATTTCGGTACTATATTAATAAAACTCCCTAGCTTCCCAACTCAAATTAGGTGGAGTGAAACCTATGACTCAATGGCTGGAAATCGACTGCTTTCCTAATTAAGCCACCACTACGTGAAGCAGTGACTCAGTAGTTGGAGAGTTTGACTTTCAGTAAGGGTACGAGCTCTATCCCACCCACACGAGTTTAAGCAACCTGGTAGTATATATAACTAGTTCTCAAAGTTAGAATATGGTTCGAAAGCAAATAAACAAATCCGTATCTACTAAATAATCCTTAGTGATATTTAGGGCATCACTGCACATCAGAGTACTTAACATAAACAGGCATACGTTAAAAGGGATGAGAGGGATATTTCAACAAAATTGCTGGCTTAAACAAGTCATAATTAAATAAAAATTTTGCAGAAATAGGTTTATTGTTTCTTTTTCGGTAATTATTTTACTAAGGGTAGACGCTTAAGGCAGCACTAACCACATTATTTACTGTACATTTAGAAAAATTATAGAAAACAAGAGCCTATCTACCTACAACAAACACAGTTTTTCGTAACAATGTTCTCCCAATGTTTACAGTTGTAAACCTAAGATGGGATACTGTAAAAAGTGCAAACATAATTTCAATTACAAAGATAAGTTAGGTTTATATATACATATACTCAGTAAGCTTGTAAATTGTATGACGAGAATTCATGTTAGATTAAACCTTTCCAGAGTTTATTCCACACCCAGAATAATTGTTTACGAATACCACAAACTTGAATACACAATTAATAATTCAAATAAAGTGATACAAAAATCTGTAAAGTTACAAGGAAATTAGGTTCATCTGTTGATAACATTTAATTTAAATCATATTTTGTTAGCATACTATCGTTTTTTAGCAACGAATCAAAATTGAAATGAGTAATACTATTTCATACTATTCCTAACAAGTTCGAGGTGAATACATGATGCAAAGGCTTGAATTCCCATATGAAAGTTATTGCCTACCAGCAAAATATTTGTAACATTACAAGTGATTACTCCTACAAGATTTGCAACTCAGAACGATACTTTTAATAGTGCGTTCTATGAGCTATAATGCAATTAAATTTTGGTTGGCATTTTGGACAAGATCATCAATACCAATGTTGACCTACTATTACAAAAACATTAGAGCTAAAGTTGTTAATTGATGCGATTTATGATCAGATGATCAAATTACTTGTAGCAAACAACTGAAAATATATGTGGTACAGCATATAATTCGGAAAGTACCCCCCCAAGAGAGAAGTAAGTGATTCCTTCTGCCGCAGAATATAGCACTGGCTCAAATCCAAACCAGACAGAATTGGTTGTTAAAAACAGATCACGAGTCATTGAGTGCAATAACCATTTCACTAGTTCAAGATAAAGCTTATGAACAATTTTTATATTGGTTAATCTATCAGATTAGTGATATAAACCTGCTCATTATAAAGTAATTAAAAAGGGTGTAAAAATATTATGATACTACTTATGAGCAATCAATAGAAAGTTAAGTAGGTTTGTTTTAAAAAAAATCAACTTACAGATCCTGAAGCATCCTGAATAGCTGGAACTCCTAAATGGATTAAGTTGCGTATGATACATGCTTGTGAAGAGGGAATTTGAGCATGTTGAACTAATTTAGCTAAATTTTCCTCATTTATACCACCCCGTTGTACAACATACAAAAGGATTACACGAAGTTTATCGTAAGCTGAAACTGACTGATCAATTAAAATAGGAACAATTGAACGCATATGATCTTTGATTCGTTCACCTTCTGCATCAGTACCCATGGCTAAATCCTAAAAATTGGTTTTAAAAATAACACTTGAAAATGTGGACGAAGTGAAAATTTTGTATAAATATATGTATAACGTGGAAAATTCAATCATGCTAATAACGTGGATTTATATATATCAATATGGTAATTGCTAAGAGCCAAACCAATTGAACAACAACTATATGCGGTTAAAATTCAGTTACAAAATGATTGAACTTTAAAGGTATCTCCAAAAGAAATTGTTCAGTTTAATGCACATAAATGATCAAAAAAATATTCATTTATTCATAACATCAGTTTAAACTTACCTGTTCAACTTTGCATAATTTATTAGCGTGATTTTGATAAGTTTGCATACAATCTTCAGCTAAATGAAAATGTGTTGAGTACATAGATAGTTCTTTTTGATATTGGGGCATTTTTTTCAACATCTGACTTAAGTCACGCATTGTAGTCTTATCTCCTGCATTAACCATACGTTTGTCTTCTGCAAATTTTTTTAACTTGCTAGTAACCTATGACAAGAATGGATAGTAGTACAATGTCCTGATAGAAACATATATTATAATGTAGGTAAATAGACTTATAGATGCCGAATTATGGATAAAAGTGTGGAGTTCAGACGGGAGAATTTTGAAATGATTAGTAGAAATGGAATGCATGAATAAAAAACAAATGGAGATAAAGTAATATTTAAGATTTTGAGAAAAGCAGAGTGTAAGCAACGTGATCTAGGGTGAGGAATTAATGCGTTTGACTAACTACTAAAATCTAACCTTCTAGCCTACATTCCCCAAAAGAGTTTAAATTGATGGTTAGTCACTTTAATAAGCTGTATTATATCTACCAAATAGTTCACTTCAACTCTAGCCTTAACAAAACTTCAAGATAAAGTGACTTGAAAAAATTTCCCTAAAATCTACTCCATAACCTCTAAATATCTGCAATATTTATCTGAAGTACCATCACACATAAGTTAGGACTAAAAACAATAATAACCTATAACCATCATTCTACTTAGTTCGGAATTCGAAAACAGTTCAGTTGCAAAGAGTTGAACAAGTTGTAACAACAGTCCTTGATACTAATCTTCCAAACCAACGATTCCCGAAATTTCGAGAAGGGATTACATCAAAAACGACGTCAAGCATATAAAGACATAAAAATTAATATTACAAGTGCTGTTATATTTACTAACGATGAAGGATTTTAAGTAAGTACCCTATTGAGTTCAAACGGCATCTGCGTAGCATATACACTTTATTCACTTGACCAAAATCATGTAGTTTTATTTTCCTAAAATATGGATTGCCAGTAATTACTCCGTTTACACTGCTCTCACTGAAATAGATTTGCTTTAACGATCTTATACCAGTAAATGAAAACACAGGATCCGTGTGGTTTTACAAACATTAGTAATTCTTGACTTCGAATTATTTTCTTTGACTACAACTGCCAACCTTCAGCCAATTAGTTGTAAATTCGTATCTCATATTGAGAATCTCATGCTCTTAACAAATATGGTTCATAGCATACTCGGAATATGAATGTTGATGGACTAAGTGTGGACATTCTGAGTGGTAGACTATCATTTAACTGAATCACTTCATTCATCATGAATATAAGACACTTAAAAAAATGTATCAGTAACCGTTATAATAAATAAGTATGGGTTTGAGTTATTGATAGGAAACTGTTATCCTTTAAAAATATTTTAAAAATACTCATATATTTTCAGGATACCAAAAAGATTGTTTGTTATGCTAATAACGAAAATATTTTTATTATGATTTAACATGCTCAAATTAGAGATTCATTAAGTACAATTCAAACATATACCTGTTGTGAAACGACTGCAATATGTTGGTGACGGAGTTCGCACCACAGTTCATCAGTTTCATCTAAGATAATTTCCTTAACACGTTCCTCGGGACCTGAAGTGTTGATGTAACTGTAATACAAGTTATTTTAAGACAAAAATCATTAAGTGAAGAAAATTTGAGTGAATTACATGATATTCATCCAAATACATCTCTTTGTTTATATTCTCAAGATGACAATATAAAGAATTTACGAAGTACAGGTTTATGTATCCAGCTCTATGTGAGGATTAGTGACACTACTAGATCACTCACATCAAGAAGAGTCAGTGCCATTATAGTCAATATGTAGTTGATCGTTTTATATATCGATGCATCCATGAATATAAATGAAGTGATGCAACATTTAATCTTTATGTTATGTCGCACCAGAAACGATAAAAGGTAGTTATGTATTCCGACATTTTACTAGGATTACGTAAATAGAACAATATCTGGATAATAACAGAAAAGGATCTCGTACTTTCAAAAACAATCGAGTTCACTGAAACTTAATGTCACTAAGAATATCAGACTTCTTTATCAAACCATTAATTATGCATCAACAATCAAAAAGTCGAAACAAATACCGAACACGAAGTCAATACAAATATTTTTAATGCACAATTTGTATGGCTTACAAGACTGTTAGTTCTGACATAATACGAAACAATATTCTTTTTCATCTACAGTGAATACTCAGATAGGTGATTGCCTTTTATAATCTGAGCATCTCATGTACATAAACTATCACACATAAAACGTATTAGACACACTCTTTGAACTTCACAAATGTTAACGATCCAATTTTTTTATATAGTCAGTAAATGAATGTCATTTCGTCGTTCATTTTAGTCAATAACCCACAATAAACTATTTGATTAAAACTTATAACTTCATGAAATGCATAAAAGTGACTAGTTCTGTAAATAGACCTTTACATCACTTTATATTGTTGTAAATCACAATTCATATTACGCATTTATTTACTTAGCTTAATATCATTAACTGTGATTAGTTCGACATTGTAGGAATGTTTTGAAACAGAGGAACCATGGCATTAAAACTAACTACGTAGCCACCGAAGGGATGATGTATATGGATGAATTAGTACTTTGCACTCGACAAAGAATTGACGAAGTAACTTAACTTACCGGTATACATCATTCTCAATCGCCAACAGGTCATAAGCCATGGCCTGAAACGTAAGTTCGTGCAGAATGGGTGAAATAGGATCGAATCCTCGATCAAGTAAAATCAGTTGACTTCTATCTTTCTGTGGACCCTGAAATACAGAACAAATATTCTCAGTGAAACTTAATAAATCGAGTCATCAGTAGGTCCAGATTTTTTGACCAATGAGGACTAAGAAGTTAATAAAATAGAAACAAATGAGACCAGAATAATACATGATTCTAAGTGCTAGATTTTTATTCCACTAACCTCGCCCATTTGAGGATCATCTGCTTTATATGCGTCAAGTTTTTGTTGAACTAACTGTGAGAACTCGGCATTCCTTTCAAACTGACTGAAATGACAAAAAATAACATTATCGAAATAAATGATGTTATGCGAAGATCAAATAACAGAAATTAGTTTACTGGATGATGTAATAATCAGTACACCAAACATCCATTAGCATTAAAGTTATATTTACGATGCAGACACTTATAGTTGGGTTAAATATACTAAATGAGGTCTGAAATCTAACATATATGTATTAGGAATAAAGAGTTCATGCATTGCGCATGTTGGTTTCTACAACGAAATGAATGCAAGTAAATCCAAAAGAATTAAAAAAGTAAGACGATTTAAAGTAACTTACGTTCGGTATCGAATGATGGGGTATTCACCTAGTGTAGCACACAACGTTGCAATCTGTTCTGCGATTCGCTCGAGTTGTTGTCCCGAACCCTGTTGTCTGGCTACTGGGTTGAAATAATACTGAAAGCTCATAGGTGAATCCAACGAAAAAACCCGAGACTCAACCGGCAAAAAAGCTATATTTATTTCCTTGAGACTTTTAATAAATATAGCCGAATTTGACTGGCAAAGTCTGTTGAACAGCTCATCTGGGCAAGCTGAAAACAATAAAATTTACGATAGGATCTGAAATATCATAGACGAATACGAACGATATATTACACTTGACTTTGACAAAAAAATATGTCCAGAGTAAGAAGGAAATTAACAGTAAAACTGTTTAGACTGCTAACAATAAAAAATAACACGATAATTGACTCTAGATGACATTATACTAGCACAAGTTGGATAATGTTTTACAGTAATCAGGCAATAACAGCAGCCAAAACAATATAGGCGATGCAGTGAGCTACAGACTGGAAGACACGTCTGGAATTATGATCCATCTAGGTTACAAGTATCAACTACTCATACAAAAAAACACGAGAATAAAATGAGGTTGCTAACGTAACGACACGAGTTACGTGTACTGGAAACAGCTTTTGGTAGACAAAATTAATTGTCGAATAACCGGAATATTGAATGGATACCGTGAATTGGATTAAAAAGGGTGGATCCGAAAGCCGAAAATAAACGTATACCTAGAAAAAGCGTTTAAGGAACCATATAAAACTACCAGACATGCTAACTAAGAGCTATGACTAACAGGTCATTGACAAGAATTTCACAATCCTTGGTTCCACCGAAAGTCAGAAGAGAATTTTATCAATAATAAGTGACGGAAGACATCTTATCACTAATGAAACGGGAAATAACATAATAAGTTACCATCAGAGAAAAACCTACCTTCTGTGAAGAAAACATGTGCATAACGGTACTGACTTTGAGACCCCTGGAAGTCTTCCATCAGCAATTTCAATGACTAGGAAGTGAGAAATATTATACTATCTCTTACCTCTTCAGTTGGAGTGATGAGATATATTGCCTCAATCGGCAACACTTCTCGTTTTTTAGATATATCTTCTACCACTATGAGATAAGTAACCATCAAAATATTCGCTACATGTTATTCCATTATTCATTATCTCGTGCATTTTGCAACAAGATGATACAATCCTCGTAGCCAATCGGTCCAGTACCAAGACTTTCCAATCCTTAGGCTTCCTAACAGCTAAAATTACCTCATCCATCAGCTCTGAATTTACAGGTGGTATGAGGTATAAAACTTACTTTTAGCAACAGCTTGTTTCAAAGACATGGCTTAAATATAAACTGTAAGCACAGGACGGAAAACCTGAAGAGTACAATGTTCCGGTGCAAGCGAATTAAGCGCAATGGCTATCCAATAGCTAAATCATTGTCCAATACCCCATAATTTCAGGAAGAATATTTATGAATTAATCGATTTGTTCCCACTCAGGCACTGATTTAAATGCTTACTTAAGGGTCTTCGACAGCGTTTAGTTTAGCCACTGGACTAGGTTAAATATTTGTAAGAGAGTCAATTTTTATGGTGCTGGTATAGTGTTGTAGTAGGTGATCATGTTTTTCGCAGATCACGAAGATTGTCACAGCCAAAATCTATGACATTCCTCAAAAGAAAACCGGACGATTGTAAATGGATGACAATAAAGTTAGAATATAGAAGAATCGATAGTAGATACTAAGAGAATCTAGCATACACGGCGAAAATATACTCGAAATGAATGATTCTTCTGAGTTAGCAGCTTATTGAGTAGCAACTTTGGATGACATTCTAGAACGTAATCTTTCTAATGTGATATGCTATTATTAATAAGTGTTCTCGATTAATGTATCTCTGAATACCCAGCTGTTGGTTGACGGTTTTCTCGTTTACATTTAATCTCCCTGCACATAAATCTAGTGTCTTGTAAATGCTATTGTTATCCAAGCACATATTTCTGCAGAGCTTTATGTTCTATTGTGTAAGAGTTAACCTTCCTGCATCATAATTACCATGCCTGTAAACTGACGTGAATTCTGTACTAAATTTCAGAATAAGAATCTAATTTAAATGGGATTGTTGTCCGTGGATATTCGGACGTGTATAGTATGAATATATTTAGGCTGAACTCTAATCTGTTGTTTTGAATCCATTCAGCTAAAAGCATAATAAATTTTTGCAGTTATTATATGTCCTTGTTACGCTTTGTCACCCTCCATAGTTTTCACATACGTAGATGAGCATAAGGGAGTCTATATTCGCCAGAAAATCGTTTATGAAAATGTGAAGTAACTTCATTAATAACCCAGATGGCTGTATTAAACCCTGCTTACCTTGGTGCAGAACTCTTGTTTGCAGAGACAACAATGAAGCCATGATAGTACAGGTTCCACAAATCACATGAAAGAGACCTTACAGAGGAATATTTTATGTGGAACGTTAGCGAACACCTTGGCGAAGTGTGAGAAGATAGTATGCATTAGTGTGACCTCGTCAAGATAAGCATGAAGACAGCCAAGTCGATAGCTGCCACCAAAATCTGTACAGTTGACGCGGATACGGCATGGTGTTACTTCCCGGAGTTATACATGGGTGTCAACGAGGTGTTTGTTCCTTGGATAGTCCAGAAGAAGGCATACTGTCACCCCTAAATTGATTTTGGCATCACGTTTCTATAGTAAGTGACTACAAATGTTTTCATTGAAAAATCAACAAGGTAGCAGCTTAACAGCTACTCGACACTAGCCAAGTCTATATTTGAATCTTCAAGAATATATATGTACTTGCCAACAATACTCAAAAGCAATTAATCAACAGTTTGCATACAGCTATCTGGTGTTTTTCCTGGACCTTTAAATAAGTATAAACTGAAATAACAAGCTCATGGAAAACCCCAAACTACAAAAACGAAGCGTCGCTTGTATGATGACTGAAGTGCACCCAGTAAATGACGAAACTACATATGTCGAATAACCAGAATAGCCTTTGATGAGTAAATCCACACGTACTTATAAGAACAAATCAGATGGCTGTGACGGATAGAGAACAGGGTATATTTGGTCGCTAGTGGAGAGTTAACGGGACTAATAGATAACCAGTGGATGAGTTACCTTCCACATGGTGTCGTATAGTGATCTTGTAATGGTGCTTGACCCAGCGCCTTCGGTTAGTTTTGTCCACTAAGGCAAGCATGGTCAGCATCAAAAGTGAGGGCCTATGAAACGACGCGTGAAATATGACTAATGTGACACAGCCTTTCACCTCGTCCATGACAAAATTTGCTACTTTTAAACCTTTCACAGCCCACTAACAAAACACGGGTTTCAAAAACACTGTTGTAAGAACGAGATCGGTAGATGTTGACAAATGAAGGTGCAATAACGAAAGTAGTCATGTATAATGAGATAACCACCAGGCGCCTTGATATCCACGTTTTAGTCGGGTCCAGGAATGTTGCTTCACCAATGGTAAACAAAGAACCTGGAATAAAAACCTGACTAAAATGCAAACTAAACGCATTCACAACAACTTTCTTGCTGCCACAACCATCCTCACTGTTCACATCTAAATATGCGAAGTATTCTGTGGGGCAAACAGTTTGCTCCCATGCATTTCATCATGCAGCAGTTAGACCGCTTTGAACCATGTCGCTGTACGTCATCTAAGATCACATTGGCTTAAGTCAGGAAATCCTTTATTTCTCAACTATCGTATCTAACACTAATACAGTTTATGAAAGCATAATACGTTTGTGATATAAATACCCATTTCCTCAATTATATGAACTGTGTTGCCATCCAATTTAACAACCAACCCATTTTGAAAACCCATATAAACAAGACTATTATTAAGCCGCAACTGCGAAACACTGAGCAGGTAAGATACATGTATTCATAAATCGAAAAATTCCGCACCAAAGTTGCTCCATTTATCTGAAGCACTTGAAAAGTCACTCACGTAATTTCGAACCTGTTGGGTTTGGTGACACATTGAAGTAGTATATCACTAAATTTGTGCTTTTGCAATGATACCAAAGAGTTTCTGCCACAACGTTAAGAATTCTGACCCGGTTTGGTTGACATCGGCGGCCCACCAGTCGTGACTGTAACAGAATCTTGGTACGAATCCGGTATCTTGGACAATGAATTGAGCATCGACTCATATACTCATAAGCGTTGTGGCCTGGAGAACAGAAGAGGATGTGGTTGCTTGGTTTAATTTCTACTTCTTAGTAGCTCAACTCTCAATACTGTGAGTCTGTATAAGCCACGATCGGTCTGACGAACGCCACATTACTAGTCGGCTATATAAACGGTCCCCCAGAAATCTTAAATAATACACTCCCACTTTTTCGTATCATTGAAGTCGCTTCTTATCTTTCATATGACTTTGACCTTCCAGATATTAATCAGAATGTCTACCCCGGTCTGCCTAAGTCCGATGAACTTATGTACATCATTGATATGTATGTTTGGCGAGAATGCCACTCATCACACAGGAGGTGACAACATTCCGGATCTTTCGAATGTATTTGGACATTCTTTCTGATTTTTTATGAACTAAAACTGGTCAGTCTCTGTTACCATATATGCATCCTGAGCGGATTGCCTAGACATAGCGGTTGTACATAAGTATGATTTGAGTCGGATTGTAGCTTCGAATGCTAGTTCATAAAAATCAACGGAAAGATTAAAATACATTCAAATTACATGCATACTCGTTGCACAAACGTGACTGTCTGGACTCAGTAGCATAGTGGTTAATGAGGTAGCATTTAGCACGAAATGAGCTGAGTTCTAATCTTGGTATGAACATCAGTATTCGGATGAAGGTACATACAACTGACGAACCCTGAATAAGATGAAACACGCGTCCTAGATTCCGCTTGCCAGTCACAATCCAACTAAAGCGATTCTGGATCTTATTTTGTGTAACAATATGAGTGTTTTTAAAGTGCATGTACCCTACAAGTTAACTAGGTGTGACCACAAAGTGATTCTATGCTCGTTGCCACTCCCATCTCCATCTTACCGTGCTACTGTTTGTAGCGCTAATCATCCAGTTGTTTGTAGAAATTATTGTGATGCTGACTGGGAGCTCTTGTCAAGCCACCCGTTAGGATGGACTCTGCTCTACGTAACTGATAGTGTCCAACTTACTATGAGTATCTTCTGCAGTCGATCTCTGCGTTTGTCCTGAAGCGTCTGTTTTTCCAAAGCAGTTTATATGGTTCGGAATCAACAGGAATTTCATCCCACCACACTTTCACTATAGGCTGCAGTCCCTCTCTGTTATTGGCATATAACTGATTTCTTCTATCATGACAACAAGGTTGAGAGGAAAAACATGTAGCACCTTCTTTCAAATAGTGTGCCATGATATTTTTTTAAAAAGTGACATAGGCGTTTTGCTCCTCTCCGTGTTCGCAATTGTAAGGCAGTCTTGTAACCATTTCTGAATTATTCAGTGAAACATTCTCTGCAATCTCTTTGCTGTATAATAATCAAACCGATTATGTTAAGTGATTCGCCAATACTGAACACAATTTTAACTTATTCATAAGTATAATTAGCAATGTTGAATTTAATTGCAGTAAAATTAGTGTAGCCATCAATACATCAAAAAACTTTCAGTTCTGGCGTAGACGATAAAAGCTCCCTATATACTTAAACATGGAGGGCATAATATCCTCTCTATTCTATATAGAATATTTAACATCTCACTGAGATCACTTAACTACCCGGCCGTCTGAAAAACCCCCTCTGTTATCCCCAGGTAAAAGCCAGGCTCTACATCCGAAGTTAGCAACTTCCAGCCAACTGACATTGCTCCTGTCACTTCGAGAGCTATAAAAATTAATGAATGAAACAATACTTACGTACTTAATATCCCATAACCGAATTAACCTAGTAAACGTAGTTTCTTCCAATCCCAGCAGTGTATGACTTGCCAATTGAACTTCTCCAGCTACATAACTAGTAACCTCTACAAAGGTCATATAATTCTCGTTTGACACCTCCAAAGCATTTGACTGCGTTGAACGCCTGTTATTAGCAAGGATATTTAGGGCATTCAATATTGCCTACCTCCTATCGCATAAGATCAGGTAATTGCACGGAAATACTTAAATTTTAACTCTATGCTCTCCCGCCAAAGTCTAAAACCTCTGGAGTTATTCAAGGTACCATTCTCGGTCCCCTCCTCTTCACTCTCTATATCAATGATGTGTGTGATCGCTTTCCCAAAGGTAAGTCGTTTGTGTTTGCTGATGGCCTCAAGTCACATACTCTTTCCCTCCAGATGAACTTGCCCGATTTCTATGCCTATTTCAAAATAACTGGTTCTTTGTAACTGTACTACTTAGATGCTGCAGATTAACCGCGACAAATATGGCTGGATATGCTATACTAGCATAAAATTGACCTCCACCCCACGATTTTACCGAGACTTTATAGTGTTACTGATCTTGGCTTGACATATTCCGATAGTCTCTCTTTCTCCGAACATCAATCACCCGAGGATTAAGGAGACTTTTAAGTTGCATTCTTTACAAATTCCATACCCAATAAGTCAGAATAATGTTATATAAAATTTGTGTACGGCCTATTGTAGAATATCGCAATTATGTTCCTAGCTATATACAAGTTAGAGGTAAAGACAGGCTAAAATTTGTTCCAAAGTACTTCACCTCGTATATATTAGGTGATACTCATGAACACGTATGCCTGACAAGACACCAGATAATTATGCTTTTTCCCATTTGGCTTAGATGTCTTATAATTAACCTCATTTCGCTTTACAAATTGCTCCATAAGTTAGGGTTCTTCGCCTGTAGCGAAACTCGATTTAAGCAAAGCCCCTCTTATAATCTACATAACCATACTTTTAGAATAACAATTGGTACCTCTAGAAGCACACTTAGAGCTAACTTATTTCTGGTTACATTTTCTCAGATATGGAATTGGCTACCCGTGGGCATGTACCTGTTTTCAGGAAGTCTGATGTTATAGTAACAATAGTAATAACAAAAATAATAATAATTTATTCTTAAAGACGTGTGCAAGTTAGTTTTGCACGTGCGATCATATTGATACATTATTCATATGTTGCTGTAAACTTAGGAATTGCATAAATTTGTGAAATGCACCTATTAAACTCTTCAACTTACTTAATCTGTTTGTTGTATACAATCTCGTGTTTGGTTAATTTATCTTGGCTTCAACCATTTTTGCTTGCGCCATTGTTATGGGCTGTTTGACCATATGTTTTAGACTAGGTGCCTATAATATTGAATGTTTGTAACGATACATATATAATTTATTGCACAAAACAATATTTGTTTAACAGGTTAATAGATACATTATTTGGACTTCATTTCTTTTGGTTTTGACTCAATTGGACCCTAGTTGGAAACTTGTCCAGTTGTATCTTAGGCACCCGGAGCGTAAGCGTTTGGTTCACCGTTACAGCACAGCATTTTCAAATCTAAGGAATTTTAATAGGTAAATTTTTTAAGAGTAAAACGAACACGTGCCAAGTTTTGTAAGGGGCTGAGCGTTAAGTTCAAGACCACCATGGTACATACAGGAATATAAAACAAACTGACAAAGTCCGACGAAGGTGACTTTCACAAACGAAGTGAACTGAGACAAATATTTCTAGGGATTAAGGGTGTAGCAGTTAAGTGAGACGTACAGGTTTGTGGAGTCTGATCGGAGGGGAAGCAGTCTATATACATGTGGGTTTAGCAATCGAAAGTTACAGAATGTGGGATTCCGAATTGTGGGAGGCAACGAAATTGTGCATACAGCCTGCAACATGCCTCGCAAGACAGTTTCAAAGTAAAGAAAAGTCATCGTGGGAGGTAAGTAAATAATCCCTCTAATAATTGAGAAACCAATCTTGAGTAGAATACTTACACCACAAGAGGTGAATAACGTACAATCGTTAACGTACTAGTGTATCAACAATTATATAAGAGAAAGACGAATGAAAAAAGAGCACAGCTCCTACAAGAGATATGAATGTTCTATACGTTAAATGGACCCAGAATTTGAAGCGTATGATAAGGGTTTGCTGTTGTAGAGTATATGCTAGGTAGATCATCAGAAGAAACTTTATATACTATCTTTTGATAATAGGATGGGAACATCAAACGTAAGGATATTGTAGTGTATATAACTATGGTCTACCAATAACTACTTCTAGAAGAAATTAATTATGGCTCTTTATATAAAGTGTCCAGGAGGCAGAACTAATGTTGTGAGGCGCGGGAATGTGAAAACCTTAACTAAAAATATTTAAGAAGTTAGTTGCGTAAACTGTTAGTTTTGGATTGTATTTACGTTATGTTCGGTTAAATCCTGTGTACATATGATCCATGTATGTTAGCTGATTCCACATGGTTGATTGATCGCATACGAATCGATAAACTGGTGTGACAAATTAGATGGAAATGTATTTGTTTACGAAACAGTCAAACAAACCACCAAATTTAGTACAGCCCGGAGGCATGGAAGTAGTATAATCATACCATGAACGCTCATACTACACAAAATTTTATACTGTAAAAGTTGCTAAGCTCAGGGAGGTAACCAACGGACATGATTACACTGAGTTAAAAGCAGTACGGTTTGCCTGGATAATTGTAAGCGAGGTGCCGAAGGCTATGTTCCAAATATTCACCAACCACCTTTACTAATCAGTAGTTATGGTATCCAACAGAACCTACACGGTGGGACAAAGTGCACAACTGGAGCAAGTTTAAAACACAATGAAGTGAGAATTTCCCAAATGTCTCTTTTGATAACAAAAGAACAAGAACTGGTAGCTTATTCCCAGAAACTAAGGAGGCTCGGTTCAAAACAAATCTTAGTGCACATGCGTTTAGCTTACCACCATCAGGGAAATATATGGCTCACCATAAAAATCTATAATTGAAGAACAACATTGTAATTGATAATCAAAACGATGTGGCTTGTAAGTGTGCTAGTGAAAATCTATTTCATGCGAAATGTTAACAAGCCTTTACAAAACGGTAACGTCTGTATAACAGTTTGCACTGGGGACACCTTTCATTAAGCCTTCTGGCTCTTATCTCTCCTGGGAAGCCTGCCTTCAGAAATGTCAATAATGTCGTTATTTTTATCCATCTATATCTCCTATTATTCTCCTTTAACCTATTTGTCCACAAAATCTTATTTGTCAAATTCAACATTTCCTTTTATTTCTTACTCTATGGTAACCTTACTAACCTTTATGATCAGTGTAACTGACTAGCAATGTGACGTGATGTGTAATAAAAGGCAACAGAATAGAGCAAATGAAAGGAAGAAGAATTTTAACAAAGGGCTTTGCTCAACTAGTGTAGTAGCGTGGCTAGGTCACATTAGTTAGACACAACTAAAATTCCGAAATGGGACCATAAAGTTAGAAACGTGCATGAACACAAGTTAACTGGTTTATGCTAGCCTGCATTAGGTATTTCATTAATAGAGTTCACTTTAGTAGATGAATAATGTTGAGCGCCTAATGTGTACGAAAAGCCCCAGTGGCGGGATTTCAATGTTTGCGAAAGCTTGTGAGTTCCCAAACGTAATGGATTCTGTTATCTGATGGGAGGATATAATAGCAAACTAACAGTATCAAAAGATGAATTAAATCACGTGAACAAGGGTAATATTTCTGACCCGAGCGAAAATCTGAAGGCGACTGACTTTTACAGAGTAGATGGCAAGTCTTCGTTTTCTTGATTTTACAGAATAACAGAGAAACTAGCCTGTGTTCGTTCCAGTACAAAAATGGATGTACAAAGCCCCAGTAACTCTGTCATATTAGGTCGAGGGGAAATTATGATTGTATTATATGACTTTTCCGAATCAATGAGTTCTCAGATTAGCATTAAGCGAGGTCAGTTTTCAATATATGGTAAAAATTCTCTACTTGGTGCATATTTTAATATTTATTTATTTATAATGAATGTGACAGCGCTCTGAGTAACACCACTGGTGAAGGAGTTTATTTCACGTATTTAGGTCGGACTTTATTGTATAACACCCATAGCTTCGAAATATATTCGACCCTAGGGATTACTAAACGTCGATATATGAATAACTTTGAAACTTATGTATGGTTCAGGTGTATAGCGATTCTTAGGACGGCGCCAAACCAGGTCTAGTCACTATCATAATACATCTCTCGCGTTGTAATTTCAGCCTTGGCGATATCGGTATGTGATTTCGTGTCATCAGTGGAATGAAATTCATTATATTGTGCCTCTGTAGGAAGGCCAACAACCTTGTTTTATTTTTGTTCTGTTCTGATTAGCGTGTATCAATCAATGTACATTAAAGTCATTCCTGGTCCTAAATATTAGCCTGACACCATATTCCTAACACTAAATCCTAGTTCTTATTACTTATCTTTATCTGGTAGACATGACTTTTACGGCCGAACTTGAGCGACCATAAAATGACCTTGGAAGTCTTAATCGTAATGAACCAGTCACAGCCAGTCAGAACCGACGATTCCCTCTAAATTTTCGTGATTTATTAAAGATTTTCCAACTCAGACTCTTTGTAGTATGCCTCTCCCACGGAAATCTTTGGTAAATTACAAAATATCCTGTTAGATTATATGCATATAATATCAAGACTTAACTATAACCCAAAATGCAATGAGAAATCCGTCATTTCTAATAAATTACTTATGATTGAAAGTGATAAATTATGCAGGATATATTGTTTTTATGTTATCTAAAAACTTATGTAAGTTATTCCCAAACTCCTGAGACTTAATATCACGATGTATTTTATATAAATATTTATCTAGATGGCTCCATAACATCCTTCCTTGCAATCCATAGTACGGATAGACTTTCCAACTGTCACTATATATTATTGTTCCGTGTAATATGTATTTTTCTACGAGAGGAAGAAGTGTAGCGGCCAATCTGTCGCGAATCCTCTTACAATGTCCCTTGTTTAATGCTCTATCCCATATACCAGAGAGCTACATATTTCACGACAATATTCATATCACTGAATTGCCGTCTTTTCAGAAACATCCGCTAATGAAGCGGCTGTCGTCACTTTAATGCCAATCACCCATTGGTTTACTAAAACGAGGATCTCTTTCAATTCTAGACTGCAACGAGCAAAAAAGGACTTTTTGCACCAGCAGTCAGTAAAACGAAATCAACAGCCATCTCGCGTCCCTTGTTTTTTTCTTAGAAAACTGCCATTTCATAGCCACAGTGACAATTTAATGATTTTCTTAACAATCCTGTAGTTGGCGAACGAACAACGAGATTTTTCTCACTAATAAGATCTCGAACACTCTCTATTGTTACCATGATGCCTTCAAGTGTCCGCCGTGACCTTGAAACGCTTCCTCCGTTCCTCATTGGTTCGGCAGTTAAAGTCATGTCCACCCTTCATCTATACTATGAATCGTGATCCCAAATTATATCCTCAGTACTAAATCCTGATTCTAACTGGATTTCTAATTTCCACTCCAAATAATAATATTTATGATGCTTCCTTATATTGCTATCTAAATCTCATGCAGTAGTCATCAGTCTCCATATATTAGTTCTGATTTGGGCGACTATATATGTCATGTTTGTTGTAATTGTCACTGTTTCATCAATGATTAGAAACTATTTACTTTAGTACTTACATCGTTGTTTTGCTACTCCTCATTACCTTGAAATCCATATTTAAAACTCCAGTCGGGGACTATAGTTTAGTTTTACCGGCTCTGAGATTGTGGTTTGTAGAATAATAATTATGACTAGTTTATGGACACCTATGCATATTTGTTAGAATTTTTTGTGTTGAGAATAGGAATAACAAGATGTAACTCACTAATATGGTAACTGATTAACATCTTATGTAACTGACAACATTAATTTGGAAATAGTAATTGCATCGAATATGATGCCTACAATCGCTTAATATAACTTATGCAACCCATTGGTTATCGTAGGCCATAGGATGGTAAGAGACTGATTCGATAATCTTCATGTGTTTGCTTCTGGTCGGGAATTCTGCTGGCTATTACTTCAGTTGCTCTTAGTAAACGTACAAACCTTAATGGTCTTAAATGTTGGGGCCTTACCTTGCAGGAGCTTAAATCGATAACTTAGGCTAACAGACCCAACTTGAAAATGTAGTCAGAGGCTTGAACTTTCGTGTCTTCATTTATAAACTTCGTTACACCGAAAGACATTAAGTCTTTCATGATAATCATCTAATCTGTATCAGAAACATCTCGGTACTATAAAATTAACATCTTATGCCGGTAGTATATGTTTTACCAATTATTGAGTGGTACTGAGTACTACTTTCGCTGGTATAGCATTCCCATTAGTTTCAGCAGTTGACTGCAGGACTTCACTTAAATCAGTCGTTTAGCAAGCTTTTTAATATTCACAGAATTTCAAAATCAGTTTAGGACTTAAACATGTCTTGATCATAAAAATATCGAAAGGTTCTTGAATTTTTAATTATCTTCTAAATCACAACAGTTTAAAAACATCAAAAATGCCGAATTCGACACAATATTATGAATCATTAATAAGATATTTAGAAAAACAACAGTTTTTACTTAAGTATTCAATAATAGCTTTTGTGTAGTTTGCTTGACAAGCATCATTGACGTTCATTCCTTTTATATGCTGACTGCGACTGATTACGAACAATGATCTTACGATAACCAATACGTCGACCGAGGATAACAAAGAACGGTGTTTTATGTCGGTAGATCTAACGATGCCGACTGGAATAATGACACCAATACAAAACTAATTTACAATCAATGGAAAGTCGGCAGTAACATAAATACAATTAATTTGTGCTAGCTTCTAAGTAGGGAATGATATAACATCAATTACAAGGGCAAACGAGACTAGGGTAAAAGCAAAACCACGAAGTGTCGAATACTTATACAACCAAAATATATAAAATAATGTGACAAATTAGTTCTCAAAGTTCAGTGATTCTTCCTTATTCGCTCTTCATAACATTCGTTCTTGGTACTGACTTAGTTCTCTAAAGAGTCAAGTTCTTGTTGACTATTTTCAACAAGTTTGTTCCCAGTTGAACAAATTTAAGTGCAATTGAGATGGTTATTTTTGTGATTGGTTATTTTATTTGATTGAATATATCACAGATTGATGTTAACAGGGTACCATTGTGAACCAGGGAGAACTGGACAGCTATTTTGTCCTAGTGTGGAACTCCTCAGCAGTACGCACCCAAGATTCTGCACCAGGGGCTTCAGGTTGACACCAACGCCTAACCATCTGCACCACTGGGTCGGTATCCAATGGTTATTGGTGACAAGTGTCTCACTCTTGACAAGTCTGAACTCCACCAGTCGCGACTTCTCACTAGGGCTTCAGGAGCATCCTGGAGTTAGTCACTAATGAGTTCATAATTATATTTCAACTGGGATGGTTATTTTTGTGAAGATTCGTTCGCGTCAACCTGAAGCCCCTGGTGCGGAATCTGGGGGTGCGCACTGCTAAGGAGTTCCACACTAGAACGAAACAGCTGTCCAATGCTCCCTGGTTTCCAATGGTACCCTGCCAACACCAATCTGTGATATATCCAATCAAATAAAATTTAAGTGCGTTGTGATTTTCCTCTGTATAACCAATAAGTAAGGTCACGAGTCTGCTCTATAGCCTACGCATTACTGTAGATCTAATCAGTAAATGCTGCTTCAATTTCATTTCTAAGTACGACTTTCAAAGCTTTTCTGTCGCTGTGATGTAAGTTGAGACAACGTAGAGAGATTTATTTTGTTTCTGTAATGGTTCCTGTTGATTGTAAGATAAAATTCCTTCTATTCTGTCATCATAATTGAAAATATGTTTTATACAAATCCTTGCACGTCTGAAAGTGTAGAACATGGGAATGTGAGTAGTGGTATTCGTACCTTATCGGTCTAATGTAATTATACCACTTTTAAACCGTTCTAAACACATGTTTAAGTGGGTTTTAGGAGATGATATATTACTTTTACGCAATCTTATTACGATGTGTTTTCTAGTACTTATCGACTCTTGTGTTACACCAGTTTGCATTGTCAATATGGACTCTACCTTTTTTTGCCTATTTAATGCTGTATTTCACCATCGCTTACTCTTTTTGTTTTGTATAAATTCTGTTGCTTTGTAGGTGAGTTGGTACGCCTTCTAAGCTACAGCCCAGCTGGAGACTGGTCTGAGGTAGAGGCTTCTCTCGTCCTACCACCTATTTCTAAACCTGGACCGGGTAGTTCCACTTCTGGTTCAGAGAGCTATCCTCAATGCAAAGTTGGAGTTAATGCAAAGCATAATGAATCTGCCTGTGAAATCGGAAGCGGTGTAAATACTTGCATGTATGTGTTTAATAATTACAGACGTGGATGGGTGCCAACAAGTTACCTAGCTACTGCGAACGTCTTCCAAAGTTCTGCTCCATCTAAACAGATTTATCCACAACATTTAGTGGCTTGCGAAAGCGCAGAAAAGCCAAACAGCTCAGTTAATGCTCCCTGTTTATCTAATTCACAAGCAATTATTACAAATGATCATATCCAGCCGCGGGCACAAAACGTGTCGAATAAAGCTCCTGTTCATCATGTCATGATGGATTCATCACCTCTAAGTCTGTTAGAGCCAAGTCTTCTGTCTTACTCATGGTATCATGGCGCTGTCTCAAGGCAAGCTGGAGAACATCTTCTTCGAAGTGGCATCACAGGCTCTTTCTTGGTTAGAGCATCGGAGTCTGCACCTGGTCAACTTTCTGTAACTGTCCGTCACTTAGGAAGAGTTTATCATTATCGTATTAGTCAAGACAGCAGAGGACTGGTATGCTCATTTCATTTTCTCCACTTTTAAATTTCACAATCAGATTGTTTGAGCCATATACTGGTACCGAGACAGTTGCAACATGTTTATGCTGTTCAGAATGTCTTTAGCCACTATTTTCACAAACGAAATCCTGACTGAACTATATTCAAATTATTGACTCTTGTGCTTAGTTGTAGATTTTGTGTAGTATGTTTTCCATCGTTTGCATCAGCAGTTACTTATTATAAGATTAGTTATTCTCAACATCGGACAGATTTGATTCATACATGAAGTTTCAGCATATGTGATAAGAAGACATCACCTTAAATATAATCCTAAAAACAGAATGTAACAACAGTTTTACATAATAATATTATTTGTAACCTAAACTTGATTTAAAAGTGATTATAAACATACAAGTTATGGTTATAATTTTATTAGATAGCATGCCACAACTAAGAAAGTGGGCTTTAAGAAGAAAGGTTCGTATAAAGTCAACTCTACTGTATACCCTTCCTTAGTTTATTTTATCCTGGTTATTATAACTCATTTGGAATCGCCTGTTCTATTCTAATTTTAAAAGATATGTATTTTCATCAGTTATAACAAATCAGCTAGCTCACTCATAATCACTGATGTCACAGTTACATTAATGATCAGCTATTTAAAATTATGTAATATCGATTTGTGTACGCATATAAATGGATCATGTGAATATGTACGTCCAGTTCTGTCCTGAAATTCACCATATTATTTATATTCACGTACTTCTCTTTGAAAAAAATAACGCAGTTCTTAACTGTATGCACCGATTAGACATGCTCGCGAACTTACGATTTTTTCCACTTGACGTTAACACACACATGTATGTATACATACACTTTAAAACAATTCAATTTCAAGAGGAAGAAGTTTAAAAACAGTTACCTATTTGTGCAGTAATATCACACATTCGTTTCACATGCGTCAATGTTTTGCTTCCTATACAAAAAGATTTAGTAAATAATAAGTTATATCCTATCATGCATTCAATTATCTTATGATTGTAGTGGTTGTTTAGTGTGCAAGTTTTAACTAAATCTGTGTCTACATATATTTATGTATGCGACAGTAGGGGATTAAAAATTATCCAATCAAGTGAAAACTGTATATTAATAATTAGATTATATCCTGTTTTTTGTAAGAATCAAATGTGACATATGTTACATAAGGTTAATCCAATCTCCTTACTGATTGTTATTAATCGTACTGTTTCCCCCACTTCATATGAAAGCCTTAAAGTGCTGTTACAATATGCATCATCATTCTTATAGATTGTAAACTGTATTTCTATGATATCATTCATTAACTATAACTTTGCATCCTGATTATGTAAAACAGTAAACAATAATTGAATATTTAATGGCTGACAAGTCTGTCGTTCACTGTTTGAAAAATGAGAAATACTTCTTTTAATTCGAATCAAACAAAATTGCCACTTGTCATTGTTATAATTATCATTTAAGGAGCGCTTTAATTTTATGTATTATGCAGTGTTGATTATTAGGGCAAAATCTTCTAAGTTTTATTATCCTGTTTTAAGTCACACAGTATTGGATTTTAACCAGTCTTTGTTGGCAATATATACATGGTGAACGGATTACCACTATATAGCTATGTTTAATGGGTTTTCAGAAAATGTGGATTGTGACCAGCAATGGAATTCAGAACACATATTTCGTTTTGCCTATTGCTCACCATCTAGATGTACTTGCCCAGGATGCACGTATACAACCAAAGAAGTTAAAATTCAGGCTCGAGTATTAATGATTACGTAATACAAACCCTTGCTAATAATATCTAAATATAATACCTGTTAAAAACATTAGTTGCGACCTAGACCCTGTAACAGTCGATAGCACGTTGGACGTTTGGGCTTAAAGATATGAAGTTGGTCATCACCATCGGTATTCAGAAAAACCCAGCTACCCAGTTTCAGATAGGATGAAAGGCGTCCTGGATTCCGTTACAGAGTACAACCTATATATTCTAGCTGAACTCTGATTACATGAGCCACTGTATTTTTAGAAATGTCAATCATTACTAGTGAGATATGACTGTGTGTTCATCACCACCTCTCAGCATGCTTCAC
Source organism: Schistosoma mekongi (assembly GCA_034768735.1). Classification (NCBI taxonomy): domain Eukaryota; kingdom Metazoa; phylum Platyhelminthes; class Trematoda; order Strigeidida; family Schistosomatidae; genus Schistosoma; species Schistosoma mekongi. Next base: position 71,496,637 of record CM068306.1, on the reverse strand, counting down.
AATCGATTTATTCAATGTATATATAATACGCTTAAAGTAAACATAGAGTACCAAAAACAATCTTATCATTTTTGAATGCTTACAAAGACTTATAGATCGTGTATTTCTGACAGCTGTTTTAAATGACTAGTAATATGTATAGATTAGCTGGTGTTCTGTAAATACACTTTTCGTTTGTATTTCTAGTAAATGTGTGCATGTATATATAAGTATCATTTGTACATAAGAACTTTACTATACATCTTTATATATTTTTAAAATTGGTCTTAAATATTTTGTAAATCAACGTGAAATAAGATTTACGTGTTTATATTTTGTTGTGTCGACAATTGCTGTTCGAGATTTTTACTTCTGACTTAAAATTGCTTACTTTTAGTATATATATATATATATATATATATATATATATATATATATATATATATATATATATATATATATATATATATATATATATATATATATATATATATATAAGTTTTCGACAGGCGACTATTTATCGTACTTTTAAGCGTGAGATACAGGTTTTTTTAGTGATTATAAGGTATTCTGACCTAAGTAGCTTGTCTTGATGATACTAATTGATCCTAATTGATATTTTACCTTATCGCTGCATTGTTACCTCTTTTGGATTAGTCATCAAACCTTTTAGAGTTTTACAAAAAAAAATGCCCGATGATTCTTTTCTCCTTCTAAGTGGCTTACATATTTTTTGTCATTGTAAAGTAATATAAGTGTTGTCTAAATAGTCTAATATGTATAAGTCTACTACGTGATTTGACAATAATCATAGTTTACTTAAAGACTTTATCATATCAGTAAGTATTATTTCTTCATTCCTTGAATGAATGTGTTGTAGGTTTCCAGCTACTAGGTGTATATGACGAGGTATCTGTTACATTTTCGTTACTTATCAATGTTTATTTGTTATCCACGCTGCTATCTTGATGTAGTGGTCTGGCTCTGCAGACATATTCCTGAGCGAGAAGGACCCCTGTCATACACTTATCCTTCCAAGATGATGTCAGTCGGGAGGTGGAAACTTCCCACATACCTCTTTCAACCTAATTAATCGTTATTAAGGACCTGATTATCTTTATAACTCACACTTGCTAAACATATATATATATATATATATATATATATATATATATATATTTAAATAGAATTAGTTTTTTCTACCAATAGTATCTTTTTTACTTGAATGAAGCAGTTTTCCATTGTTAGTCTCGTCAACGGATTGTATTTCGAAGTCAAAATCACCATTCTTAGGTTAACCTTTTACAAATATCTACTAATTTGATTTATCATCCGAAAAAGCTATTTTCCGAAGTTAAACGTGCGTCCTAACTTAAATCAGCATCGTTTGCGATCTAGTGAAATCATAATGTAAGTATTTTCAAGCTTTCTTAGATCTTCATGTGTACTAGAGACACAGACGTCCAATGATCAAGACTCATTCTTTAGTAATAAAAAAACAGAAGTTTTAGTACTACATTCACTCATGCTTCTTAATTTTTGAAAACGTGATTATTTTAGTTTTATATAACAGAAGCCCATCGATTTCCGACTGTTGTTCAACTAATTGAGCATCATTCTCGTTCTGCTGATGGTTTGGTTTGCCCGCTTCTATATTCGGTACCGAAACCACAATTCTTAAACCAACCTATGCAACAATCATGTTATTCTTCTGTCCCTCAAACATTACCTAATTCAAGAGTACCACCTGGTCAAAATCAGTTTGAAATAAATCCAACTGTTCATCAGTCGAATGCTGAAATATCCAACTTCCCAATCCATCATATAAATGCTGCAGGACATGTACCTAGCCAATTTAACTCAAGTCATTTGAACAATGCGGAAAGACTAAGCGCTTGTAGTGGTTCTGTTGGAAGTATGGAATTCGATGGATGGGAAATTGACAGATCCGAAATCATTATGCGTCAAAAACTGGGTAAGGAAACGCTCTTTCTTAATTTACGTATTCGTTGGCTCATTTGATGTTCAGCTAATTTAGATATGTTACGTTACACGTATCCGTCGTTTTTACCCATAATTCTGACTACTCAGTATTGTCATGAATACAACATATTTACTAGGAGTGACGGAACTAAATGTTATGTTAACTGATTTTTTGCTCTTTAGAATAACTTAGGATTTGGCGCTTTGCACGTGATGCTATTTTCGTGTTCTCATTTTGCAATAAGAGGAGTTTCGTTCAATCTCTAATCGAACCTGTAAATGGTTTGAGCTATTACAGTATTTAGATCACCCCCCTCCCCGCATCCTTCTATTCGGTTTAGGAATCCTACATCGTTTCTGGTTTTCATTTTATTAATTTCGTAAAGATTTTGTTGCTTGAATTTATTTACACCATAAAAATTGATTTTGACAACCAGTCAGTATCTCTAACCCTGCTACAACTCAAGTGTGGCTCAAAATTGAACATACAAATCTGTATTCGGTAAATGAGATACATCAAGTGGTTATCTCTTCCGATTATTTAGTTTATCTGTGTGAATTATTTAGGCAATTATATCTCACCAAGCATATAAAGGGCATTGATTAAGGGTATGACGAAAAACAAGGGTTTTTCGATTAAATCGTGGATACTAATGTACAGTTTTACATGTTTTACAGAAAATATCTTTGTGGAAACAAGTTTTATGATTTCACTTACTGACTTTCACCTTTAAATATCCTATCAACTAACACCCCCTCCAATTATTTCTTTCTCGTCTAGTCGGTTTTACTAGATATTCTGCTTTAAGATCGAACTAATCACTATCATAGTTAAGTTAAGATTGGTTTAAATTTGTTGTTTAAGTCACAGAATGATCCCGGCTGAACACTATTGAAAATCAAAGATCACTGGACAGTTGTTTCGCCCTGTTATTAGGCTCCTTAATAGTTCTTACTCATGACCCCACCAAGTATTAAACGACGGATCTTGACTTCTCGCGGCAATCACCCGACCATTAACCCCACTGAACTGCGGTTCATTGGTAAGATTTCCATTTGAACGACATAGGGTGACGATTATTTAATTTGATTGTCTATAAATGTCTCACTCCAGTACAACTTTAAATACAAACGACTACCATCATCACAAAATTTTTGTTCGTTTTCTTCACATAACATCAAAGTAAATATTCACTCATGATTTTTCCAACTTTTCATTTTGTGGTTAAATGAAGAAAAAGCAATGAAGTTCAGTAGAATCTGAAAACTTTATTGTTTCTTACTTTTTAAAAAAGATGACAATCGATTTCAACATTATTACTGGTTAGGTAGTAGGAAATTGCTACTCAGAATTATTTTGCTAGATGTCTTCAATACTTTATGTCTCATTGGTCTTCTGCTAGAATTATCTTGCTACTCATATTTATTTGTAGGGTTGTTGTTATATCTATGATCCTTTTTTAACAAATAAGACTTAAATTGTTCTTTTTTCGCTTTTACTGTTAGGCTGTGGCCAATATGGTGACGTATACGAAGCTGTATGGAAACGTTTCAATTCTGTTGTCGCGGTAAAAACACTGAAAGTAAATGAGTTTTCTTGCTTTTCTACATTTGGAACTTTCATTCCTTTTTGATCTCATTTCTTACTGTACTATTTTTGTTATGAAATTGCATTAATTCTGATTTATGTAACAATCAGAATAACGTACTAAGCTTTCAGCTACACGATTTGCTTGAAGGCAAGTGATACTACCTTTGCTAGTTAAATTAATGTAAGACCGGGCATCGAACCCTTAATTCGTCGCTTGAAATTCGGCTGTATTCACCATGAGACTACCAACTCGCTGTCACACAAATGTGTAGTTAGTGCTTAGTTTATATGTCTGTACTTTTCTACGATATCTTATCAAAGACAATCGACTAAGTACACTAAGTCAGTAAATCGGTATCCAAGATAATATATGGATATAAATAATGGCTAATTACACTTGAAATTGTACTGTTCGCTGCTGCAACATCATTAGGATATATAAAGGTTTCTTTCGTGAGCCTAATGATTCAAGATCTAGTCTTGTAGTCAATAGTAATACTAGCTTAATACGTTCAGCGGATTTGTTTTCAAATGAATGTATTTCTTTGTGGGCAGAGGTATAAAAAACTTTGAAACTGAAACAAATTTGTTTCCATGTAACTTACAAATCGTTATATGAGTGTATATTCATATGTCTGGGAAATATTTTTAAGATTCTGAAGGATGATATTATTATTATTACTACTTTTTGGTAGTGTATTTTACTTTACATTCACCAGTTGTTAAATACTGAGCGCACTTGGTGTTGTTTTGTATTTTAATCAAGTATGTTAACTTGAAAAGAAAATTTCGAAATGTTTCAACTAATCTTATGTTAATACGTTAGAAGTTTTTGAAGAGTTGTTTTTCTAGTGTAAATCATGAAAAGAGAAAGTGATGCTGTAAAAGTTAAAAAAAATACGATGAACCGAAAAATTTTATTACTTTTTAGAACTGACTTGTGTATCTTGTTTGTTCTTATTTGTTGCCTCCATATTTAATTGAATATATTCTTCGTAGTTTACGGTAAATACTGTCATCAGTAATACTAAGTGAATGTTATTGTCATTCTTAACTCAGTTATCAAACACACATTCGCATATTTTACTGCGAGAGACACCAAGTGTTGGTACTATGCCATTTAGGAATGAAATATGTATCAATTAATCTACTATTGTAAAAGGAGTTCTATTAACTTGACTATATATATAAGTATATAAGTACTCAGCCTTGAGCTACGGTATCTATGTTTGTATTGATGTGAATTTGTTTGTTTATGTTACTTGCCAAATAGGGCATTGGAATTTAGTGGAACGACGTTCTGACTTGCAACACTGATTAAAATACTTGTGCTTCCATTATTAAGTTAATTATTCACTAAGACTTTTTGAAGGATGATGAAGCGAGAAAGGAATTCTTATAGTTTCATATTGAAAAATTAAACCATTACTATTTGCTACGATTCTCAAGATTAGTGCATCTCTATTATGAAGTTGTTCGTCGTGCGAAATCCATAATAAAGACCTCATTATAATTATGCAACCCATCCACTAAGTTAATGGAGGTTACTGCAGATACTGGATATAAGACATTTATTGAACATTGAAATTGTTGCAGATAGCCTCAATGTTATTTCTTCTCCTAATTTCCAAATTTTACTATTAATGTAACACCTTTCGCTCATGTACAAAGTTTAGCTATGCATATACATGTCTTTGTTTTTTGATTTTTGTTTTAATAGCAAGATGTTAGTTTGAACGTGAATGATTTTCTTAAAGAGGCTGCTATTATGAAGAAATTACGCAATAGAAATTTAGTTCAGTTGCTAGGTAGTTTTTGACAAATTTTTTTGTTTAATTCATATTTCTTGATCGTTTTGCATCATTTGGAAATTTGCTAAGTGTATTTATGTTATAACGTGAGAAAATGTTTGGTCGGTTGTGCGCGGACGCCTATTGAAGTGTACCTAGTTGATAATGCGCGTTTGACCTATGCCCACTCACTCCCAAGCCAGAGATAGAAGAACAAGCCGATAGACCAGCCAAGACAGGATCGGATTCAGATTCAGATTCAAATTATATTTTACACATTCCCTTATATATACAAAATAATCGTAGTGATTATTCATCAATTGAAATTATCAACATTTTTAATAATACAATTAAATGTTGTCAAATGTGCTCACATACAAGTGATGAAAGTTTACAAATCATGCGTGCAAAAAATCAATACAACTTGAAAAAATGAACAATTATATTTCTAGGGATTTCGAATCCGTAAAAATTTAGTAGCCGCGTATAATAGTTTTCAGTAGTCAATTCATTTGTTCTACTTTTTTTAAAATGGGATTAGCGAACATATACAATTAATAACTGTACTCAATTTTGATTTCACACACATTTAAGAGAAACGACATTTTGTTTCGAATTTTCTATGGTACTCCTTGAAAAAAATACATTTAGTAAACTATTTTACTCCCTATTTATTAAGAGAACAGCTTTTTTATGATTCACTACAAAATAGTCTGTTTAGTGGATTCACCAAGTTTTTCTGTGGTTATGATATGCCGCGTACCTAAAGAAGAATGATTATCTTCGAGAACTGTTTTTCTGTAGACTACTTCAATATTTTTGGTTATATTCAAGGTGAACAATTTGTTTCTATTATCATTCAGTTTTCCCCCCGCCCTATCCTCCCATTTGCCACTTTAACTGTTAGTGTATTATTTCTTATTGATGAACTATGGTTAATCAATTGTGTATACGCACTCCAGTTCACATTCACTATTGCTCCTATTTTGTATTAATGTTAGTTTCCTAATTGGTTAACGGTGTGGTCTGGTTTTGCATATATATAAAGGAATGTTTGGAAATATAATACACTTCTGATTCTGTCTGGTTGGTCCATCGTCTTATTCGCCTATCTCCGTCTTGGGACCGAGTGGTCATAGGGCAGACGCGCATTTGTCGATTAGGCACACCCAATTGGCGTTCGATAACCCAACCAATTTTCTCGCGCCATAACAGTTTATCTTTGTGTTCCCATCTATCGATCAATAGTTTGTTCTTTTATTCAACAATCTTAAAAATTATCAATCACCCCACTCATAACATCTTGATAGGAATTTTTCACAATAGGTAGTATACTACATATTACTACTGTTCTTATGACTATTGATTTTTCTTTTTTTATTTACTTATATGTTCGCCTCTAAACATCATAATTCTTCTCATAACATTTCGGTAATTGGTGATTCGATGTTTCTGCGGCTTTTGGATTTCTTATGAAGGTCTTTGTGGATTAGAACTTATTGTCTCTCTTACTGACAAAAAAATAATTCTAAGGTTGTTATTTTTCACTTAGCACTATTTCCGTGTTGAGGAACTTCTGATAATTCATTCAACAGATCATAGAGTACTAATCATAAATGGCCAATTGGTTGGTGTGATTGTGAATTCTTGCTGACTAAGATGGTTTGGATGTATGTTACATACGATCAACCACCACTAACTAATCTAGGAGTAGAATGGAAATAACGGGTGGTGTCCAAATCTGAATGTGGCATCAATTGATGAAGCTGATGGTTAGTGTGGACCATGCTATCGCTTGTAGACTATCTGGTTAGTGTCTGCGCTCTTGGTGGCTGAGGGTACTGTGTAATATGGCTCAGAATCGGTTTCAGTGGCCCAGTTTCATGCACTCTTTGCCTTATTGGATTATACTTAAATACATACCTTTGCTTCATTCATTTTTGTTAAATTATATTTACTGTACTAATGTGGTTAATTTAATCTCGTTGTGTTAATATTGTTTGGCGAACTTAGTTAGATCTCTTATGTGCTACGTTCCACTTTATTTATTACTGATGGCTAACGTACTTCAAATGACTATGAAATCTCTTTCGACTGAGATGATCGTTACTTAAACTCGGCCATTTCGTATATAAATCTCCACTTTCGTCTAGTGTAGGTGTAATTTAGAACGAAACTAGGCGCTGTTAAACTAAGACATGGAATCAATCATTGGTAGATGCAGACTATCTGGTTGGCATTCGCATGACAATTGCTATTAGTGTTTGGAAACTGTTAGCACGATGTAGTCCTGATTAAGATATGCTCAAAACATCCTCACTAAGGTACACAGTGTTTGGTATATTTTCAGCCAATTTGCACTCTGGAACTGTCGAGAAAGTGTAGAACGTTCTGATGTTAATTTTATATTAACTCTATTGCATTTATTCACATTGCCTTCTGTTCTTATTGTGGGATATATTTTGCTGCTTGTCCAAGTCTTGTTCTGATGTGGGATCATATCAGTGAAGTTGTATTGTAGAATACTAGACAGAGATAGAATGCAATAGAGATGTTTTGTAACATGCCTCAAAATCAATCAGAGTATCACAAATTCACTCACGTTTTTTGCTTCTCGATTCAGTATTCCTCCATACATACTTTTTCATGCCTTTTCTGAAATCATATTCTAACTAGTTAGTCTTTCTTTTTATCCTTCATATTGCATTACTTCGTCTTATTTGCGATTCATTTTTTAAATTTATTGTGTTGATGTGTTTTAGTAATTTAGATTCGAACACGTTTGTTCCTTTTTCCGTAATGATTATTACTGACTGTCAATGATACATACTTCCTGTTGGTCATTTTTTTACTTTATGTATGCTCACTTCTCTGTTTGTAATAGGTGTATGTACCCGAGAACCACCACTTTATTTAATTACTGAGTACATGCCGAATGGAAATTTATTGAATTACTTACGTACACGTAGTCCAGGAGAATTAACTCCACTCACTTTACTTTATATGGCTGTTCAAATTGCTTCTGGTATGGCGTATTTAGAGGCTAATAATTTTATTCACAGGTTAGTAATATCATTCTTTATTTTTATCGTGTTATCTATTATTTTACTCGAAAATTAAAGTTTAGATGTAAATATATCATTACAATCCAATGTAGCCATAGCATTTCCTATAATACATCCAAACAGGATTGTAAATATTTAGGTCACTTATCAGTGTTATTGAATCTTCTTAATTAGCTATCAATAGAATTTAAGACTCGTCAGGTGAATCTACCTGCTTCTCCTTGTTGATGTTGACTTTGCAAATCGTATCCAGTAACTGTCCTTTTGAACACTGTGTTGTTCACTAAGCTATCGAATAAATTAATTACTATCTAAAAATGGGCATTGGCTTTCAAATTGAGTTCAAATTTCATTGTTTTGAGTATCAACGTTGGGATGGGGGTGGTTAGGGTAAATTACAAACTCTTGCAAATAATCAGGGAATGAATTTTTTTGCGCACTTCTTAATAAGACTAGTTTGCATAGTCTGGAATATTTTCTTACAGCTAGTTGACTTCATACATGGTAGTATACCAAGCATAAATGAATTACTTTTTCTGTAATTGATCCAATAATGTGAATTTATTTTATTCCATCAGTTATTATCAAAGTTAATTTCACTTTTTGTCAATAAATTATATTTTTCAATTTTTAGGGATTTGGCTGCTAGGAACTGTTTAGTGGGTGATCAACATTTGATCAAGGTTGCAGATTTTGGTTTAGCACGTTATATGCAAAGACAAGATACTTACACTGCCCGCAATGGTGCTAAATTCCCTATTAAATGGACTGCTCCCGAAGGTCTTTCTTACTACGTATTCTCATCAAAGTATGCTGATTCCTACACCTCGTTTATAAAATTTATCGGAATTGTGTGTTATTGTAGTAAATTTGTTGTTAAACGCATTTCGTTTGTGATTCACAAATAATCCAGCCCATTTATCATTTAATCACTTTACCAATATAGTACAGTTGAGTTTACAGCATAGGTTTTTTCACTTTAACTCAGTTTAAAAAGTTTAGTTTAGTTCGCCTAACTATTTTACTCTTACATGAATACAACCTAGGTCTCCTCACGATCGAAGGTTGAATATTTTGTCCCGACATCACTGTTCAGCTTTGCATAAGATTACAAATTCTCGTTACAACATTGGGAGATTCGACTGGTAGTTACTAATACGCTTTGTCGTGAATTTGCACACCAATAACGAATGACACTTCCTATTATCCCCTAAAGTGATACGTGTTATGTTACATGTGAAGTTATTTACTAAGTAAGCGCATATGATGTCCAGCACAAGGCCAGATGCATATGATAAGCGTTATGTACTCGTAAGTGATAAGCAAGTTTGCGTCCTTTAGACAATTTTAAATGAATACCAAAAGCCATGGTGCATGCATACAGCATATAACGTTCATTTAACCTAGCACCAACTTTGTGCTTTTGCGCATTGTTAAGTGTATTAGTTCACAAGTTAATTCGAGTCACCGGGATTGTCATCAGATCTGCATGTCGCCACAGATGGTAAGTGAATTACTCATGGTGAAGCATTTAAACAAATCTTTCTAAGGGATATATATATATATATATATATATATATATATATATACTAGAAGTGACTACGTTCATGTTTTTCCACCCTGGAAATATTTACAATATATTGACTGTAATTTATAAACTTAATCGTTATCCTTTTTCTTAAAATAAATTTAAGTGATTCTATACCATAACTTTCATCCAAATACAACATACACTACTAACTGGTAGGTGTTTTCATTTATGTGTGTGCCCGAAGGCACACACAAACACATTTATTTACGATCGGCAACTAAGCCCCAATAATAGATTACCATTTTTCCCGATGCATATGAATAGTTCAGGATTAGTAAATGAATTTACTTACGAAATTCATTGGAAAATGTGTTATTTAAAATAAGTCGTCCAATAAATATATGCCACACGTTGATTACGTAATAAAACCTTCCGTTTATCTGTTTGTGAGGGATTTTCTACTTCATTTAGATTATTAGCATATCATCGGGTGTAAGGTTGTAAACTTGTTGCTAACGATTTATTCATAACGTGAATGTTTATAAATGTTCAAGTTGTATTGCTTCATAACATAGCACTTAGTTATGAAAATAATAAGAAGTACATCCGAGGCACGTTTATCTACTCTACTACCTCACCGCCTACTTCACTCACATCTTTTTGCTTGCGTATCATCTGTCAGAATGAGACCCATCTTCATTAGAATCCATACAGGTAAAGAGAAGTATTAAAGCTCTACAATAGGCTATTTGGCACGCTAAACTCTGCGATGAAAAATTTTTAAATGTTGATTTGACAACAATTTATGCTTTTGGGACTTTTGGACTGCAACTATTTTGTAGGGGGTCTCAACTCCTATCAAACTTTTATTTGATTTGAAATTCTCTTTTCTTTTTCTCTTTACTACTATGTACGGATTTGTTTACTGATTTTCATCGCAATTTATAAGAAGTGTAAGTTTTCCGATAATTTTTTTGAAAAGAGCACTAGGTTGAATGATTTAACGGACGGGATTTTGGGTATTTATGGTAAATCTTAATCAACCGGAGTAGGGTGGTGGTGGTGGGGGGGGGAAATACTGGTTAGTATATCTGTTACACCCTACTGTGTCATCATCTACCTCGAAGTTTTGCACCTACTATGCAGCGTAGAAATATAATGACAGGAAATTAAGGAGTAGCAAGCTACTAATATATGTATCACTGCATAGCGATATATATAAAACCTGAGTTTTATTTCTCTTATCGTTTTTGTGTATTTTTATAAATATCTAGATCGGATGTATGGGCTTTTGGTGTAGTCCTTTGGGAACTTGCCACCTATGGTCTTTCACCGTACCCAGGAGTTGAATTGCATGATGTTTATCATCTCTTGGAAAAAGGTTACAGAATGGAACGCCCACATGGATGCCCAGAAGCAGTTTACTCTATAATGTTGCGATGTAAGTGTCTCGTATGTTACACACTCTTACTTGTTAAGTAGGTTACATCATTCAGTTTTTATTTAGGTTATAGAATTTTAATTTAAGCTACATAATTCTCCCGCACTTAATTTACACTCATTTTTTTGCTAAGCACATTTTAGCTTCTTTGTTGTTATTTTTTCTGTAGCTCTCAATGTTCTAGTATTTGCTAATTGATTTCCATAGTATACTATACGTTGGCTATATCTCATCATCATCAGCAACGTAGAACCGGGCACAAACGCCGTAGGTTCAAGTTGCCATACCACACTAGCACTATGAGATTATTGAGGTAACGTATAGACAGAATGCAAGAGAGAAGAGTAAGTAAAGATGTCCAGAAAATAACAATAGAATTCAAGATTTAGATGAGGTTAAAGAGTGAATACACTTGCGCCACTGTGACCGATTCTGAGCCATATCGCCTAGTGTCTCCAGGCATTTATTATGATCATCACGCGGACCCCAATCAGGTAGTCTACATCTACTCACATGGCTTAGACCAGTAGTCAAGGACTTCATGGACTGATGCCATGTTTTGGGTTGGCCGCCCCTAACCTTCTTCCATCCTATTTCAGCCCTAGCCAACATCGCTCGACGGCGTAGGCGGTGGTCGGGCATGCGCAATACATGTCCCCAGCCATCTCAGTCGATGAAGGTTAATGACCTCTTCGACTGATTTACCGTGTTTCCCAAGAGCCTTTTGTCTAACCTCACTATTACTAATCCGGTTATTCCATGGTATACGAGCGATGTTGCGAAGATTTCTATGGTCAAATATCTGGAGTCGACGCATATCTTGAGTTTTCATGGCCCACGTTTCGCAGCCATACGTTAAAATGGCGCGGACTGCTGGGCAGTACACCCGGCCTTTCGTCGAGACACGGATATCTCGTCTGTGCCACAACTGCCGTAAATTGGCAAATGCTAATCGAGCTTTCTGAATCGGCGCTGAGATTTCGTTGGCTTTACCTAGTTTTAGGTGGCTCAAAGTAGTCGGCATGAAACCGTACTTGATCTATGTTTCATGTTAGTATGGGCTTGTCAACAATGTGTACATGCAATTTTAAAGGTACTAATGCGCATTGTGGGATTCGAACATGGATAGGATAAGTCACCATTGAGCTATTAGCACTATAACTGTCATCTTGTAGGGCGTTTTTAGTAGTAATAACTATTATAGTGTTAAAAAAGTGTTGAGACAAAAATCCTATTATTCATACTAGTATATTCATTTCAAACCCTAATTTTTACTATATTCATGATTTTATTTGATTAGTCAGGGTGCACTGTATTGATATATTCGTCAGTGACAGTTGGTTGATGTGAGGTGTTTCCTGAAAAATTTCCTGTAATATGCAGCATACACTCATTTACTGAATGGAAAAAATGACCAAAAATGTTGGATACTGCTCTCTTATTTAATATTGAGGACGTTACAGATAACCTTAGCCTTGACAGGCATTGTTTCTATCTACCAAGTCGAATTGACTAATTAAAGGGATTAAGATGATAGGGAATCAATGTCATTGTCACTACTACTAATTTTGTTAAATATCAACTAAACATTTCATTAATTGGCTGCATATCTCTCGAAGTAAATCTGTAACGGTTTAGAACTATTATAAAGGACAGGTTAGAAGGCATGCTTGGACTTCCGAGAATTTTCTAAGAAATTAATACAAATATTTTGATTTCATAATATTAGTCACTTTACTCCAGCTATTTTCATACTATTCTCATCTGAAGTTCTTATTTGTATACCATTATCTGCTATTATATCATTTTCAGTACATGATATAAATCAAATTATTTGACTGTATGCTACCCCCTCCGCCTGTAGCCCTCCTAGGGTTACTGCCGGTCCCAAGCCCGGGTAAAGGAGGAGGGTTGGGCATGGGGCTAGCACCCCCATCCCGTAAAAACCCAAACTTGCTAAAAAAACGCAAACCAGATTAAACAAGATAAACCATTTAAACCATTTAAACTCTGCCCTGGGAGTGGAAGGATATATGACGCCTCATGATGAAAGCCGAAATTCTTCGGAAGTCATGAGGCCGATGCCCCCCCTTCTAACAACCAGAGCAAATATTTTTATAGGTACATGGAATGTTCGAACAATGTGGGAGAGCGGGAAGACAAATCAAATAGCTGCAGAAATGAAGAGATACAACTTGACAATACTCGGAATCAGCGAAACTCATTGGACTCAAGCTGGACAGAAAACATTAGCTTCGGGAGAGACGCTACTATACTCCGGCCACGAAGAGGAAAATGCTCCCCACACTCAAGGAGTTGCTCTGATGCTGTCCAAGGAGGCACGTAATGCACTTGTGGAATGGGAACCAAATGGACCCAGGATCATCAAAGCATCTTTCAAAACAATGAAGAAAGGGATTACAATGAATATTATCCAATGCTATGCACCAACCAACGACGGCAACGACGAAGACAAAGATCAGTTTTACGATAGACTGCAATCAATTATAGCAAAGTGTCGAGGAAAGGATCTGACAATACTGATGGGAGACCTCAACGCCAAAGTCGGAATGGACAACACTGGATATGAAGAAATCATGGGACGACAAGGACTGGGAGACAGAAACGACAATGGTGAAAGACTTGCAAACCTATGTGCCTTCAACAAATTGGTTATAGGTGGTACAATATTCACCCACAAACGCATACACAAGGCTACATGGGTCTCACCGGATTATACTACTGAGAATCAAATCGATCATATATGTATCAATAAAAAATTTAGAAGATCAATGGAAGATGTAAGAACCAGGAGAGGAGCTGACATAGCTTCAGACCACCACTTGGTGGTTTCTAAAATAAAACTGAAGCTAAAGAAGCAGTGGACAACTGGAGTGTCAGCAGTACAACGGTTTAATACAGGCTTTCTCCGAGACACTGACAAACTCAATGAATTCAAAATATCTCTCAACAACAGGTTCCAAGCCTTACAAGATCTGCCGAAAGAAGAAACCACTATGGAGGACAACTGGAAAGAAATCAAAGAAGCACTAACGTCAACGTGTCAGGAGGTTCTAGGCCGCAAGAAGCACCATTATAAGGAATGGATCTCCACTGAGACATTGAGCAAAATTCAACAAAGGAGGAACAAGAAGATAGAAATCAACAACAGCCGAACAAGAGCAGAAAAAATCAAGGCTCAAGCTGAATACTCAGAAGCAAATAAGCAAGTAAAGAAGAGCATTAGAGCTGACAAACGGAAATACATCGAAAGCCTTGCAACGACAGCGGAGAAGGCTGCAAGAGAAGGAAATATTAAACAGCTATACGACACAACGAAGAAACTGGCAGATAAACATGGTAAACCAGAGCGACCGATCAAGAACAAAGAAGGCAAGACACTCACTGAGATTGAAGAACAAAAGAATAGGTGGGTAGAACACTTTGAGGAACTTCTAAATAGGCCAGCTCCACCGAACCCACCGGACATTGAAGCAGCACCTACAGATCTCCCGATAGATGTCACTCCACCAACGATGGAAGAAATCAAGATGGCCATCAGACAAATCAAAAGTGGGAAAGCAGCAGGACCGGACAATATACCAGCTGAAGCACTCAAGTCAGATATCGACCTAACAGCAAGGATATTCCACGTTTTATTCAAAAAGATCTGGGAAGAAGAACAAGTGCCGGCAGACTGGAAAGAAGGTTATCTTATCAAGATACCAAAGAAAGGAGATTTGAGCAAATGTGACAACTACAGAGGGATCACGCTACTGTCGATACCAGGGAAAATCTTTAACAGAGTATTGTTGAACAGAATGAAAGATTCAGTGGAGACTCAACGTCGAGATCAACAAGCTGGTTTTCGGAAGGATCGGTCGTGCACGGACCAAATCGCAACACTACGGATCATCGTTGAACAATCAATTGAATGGAACTCGCCCCTGTACATCAACTTCATTGATTATGAGAAGGCGTTTGATAGTGTAGATAGGAGAACACTATGGAAACTTCTTCGACACTACGGTGTACCAGAGAAACTCGTCAACATCATCCGGAACTCTTACGACGGAACACAGTGCAAAATTGTGCATGGAGGACAACTGACAACTGCATTTTCAGTGAGGACCGGAGTCAGACAAGGTTGCTTGCTGTCACCTTTTCTCTTCCTCCTAGTGGTCGACTGGATCATGAAGACCTCCACATCTGAGGGAATGTACGGGATTCAATGGACAAGTAGGATGCAACTCGATGATTTGGACTTCGCAGATGATCTAGCTCTTTTAGCACATACACACCAACAAATGCAAGCGAAGACAATCAGTGTAGCAACAACTTCAGCAGCAGTAGGGTTGAACATACATAAGGATAAGAGCAAGATTCTCAAATACAACACAGGGAGCACCAACCCAATTCAACTTGATGGGGAAACTCTGGAAGAGGTGGATACCTTCACATATCTGGGGAGCATCATCGATGAAAAAGGAGGGTCTGATGCAGATGTAAAGACAAGGGTTGGCAAGGCAAGGGCAGCATTCCTGCAGTTGAAAAACATCTGGAACTCAAAACAAATATCAACTAACCTCAAAGTCAGACTCTTCAATTCGAACGTGAAGACAGTCCTGCTGTATGGAGCTGAAACCTGGAGAATTACTGCAAACATCCTCAGACGGATACAGGTATTTATAAACAACTGCCTACGCAAGATACTGAATGTCCGTTGGCCGGAAACCATCAGCAACAACTTACTATGGGAGAGGACAAACCAACTTCCAGCCGAAGAGGAAATTAGGAAAAGACGGTGGAAATGGATAGGACATACACTACGCAAACCATCAGACTGCATCACAAGACAAGCATTGACATGGAATCCTGCTGGGAAACGGAAAAGAGGAAGGCCAAAGAACACGCTGCGTCGAGAATTGGAAGCAGACATTAAAAGGATGAGCAGCAACTGGAAACAACTGGAAAGGATTGCTCAGGACAGAGTTAAATGGAGAACACTGGTGAGCGGCCTATGCTCCTCAGCGAGGAGTAACGGGCAGTAAGTAAGTAAGTAAGTAAGTATGCTACCCCGATTTTCTACCTTTGTTTTGTATTGTTACTTTAACTTTAATTGGGCTACTGTGTGCTCTGAGTATGCATATTTTAATGATTGTTTGAAATATATACAACTCTAGGCTGATTTGCTGAACTTCAAGTGTTCTTCCTCTATCAGCTAAGGGTAGATAGTTAATGATAGACGGATAAGACGTCTAGAATAGATGGTCATTGTTGTCACCCGGTCACCTATAAAGATCCTGTGCCATTGATTTAGTGAGATTCAGTTTTCCTAACTGTCCAGCTCAAGGACAAATCAGGAACGAATATTAATATCTTTGCTAACTGATTCTAGGTTATATCTTGGTTCACTCGCTTTTAGACTTTCTTCACTATACCCGGTCGTCATATTTACTGAATACAATGGGTTTATGTCACAATAAATGTCGTCTTACTGAGCTTTTGTTTAATTACATTACGTAGTATACTTTATAATATCTGTACTAAGTGCTTTTACTTTATTATTTCTAATTCAGGTTGGTCTTGGGATCCTAATTTGCGACCTTCTTTCAGTGAAATCCACGCTGAGCTGGAACAGATGTATGCAACTATGAACATTGAAGCTGGTAAGGCCAAATTACATTTATCTTAATATTTATTTATACACATAATATTTAATACAAGTGGGCACCAAAAATGTATGTGCTATACAACTGGAAGCAGTATTGTAAACAATTAAAAGACAAGGTGATCATCGAGAAATGAAAATAAAATAATTAATACGACTACAAAAGCATCTATATTAGGGGATGCAGTTCGAATAGAAATGCAACTTCATTCCATTGAAGAAAATTATCATATTTTTATGAAGATTTTTATAAAATTTGGCAGCAGAATTGCCACTATTCAATTTCCTCTTATTTCAATGAATTAGCAGATAGTTTTGAACTTAACTTTGTTTAATATTTGACTATAACAAAAGCTGCAATCAGTGTGTGAGTATCAGTTTGTTGCCCATTGAAACTGAAGATAAGCATGGCTTACTTCAAACCGTCATCAGAATCCAGATAAGTGTACCAAAAGAAACGAGAGTCTTGAAAATAACCGCGCTCGGAATAGCTTATCACGATGTGATCAGTCTATTCATGGTTGGGTGGTATAGTTAGGACTTTAAGTAGAGAATCTCAACGTCTACTAGAAATTGTTACTGGTTGGAAATAGGTTGTGGTTTGCTCATATTTGTGGAATTTAATTTCAGTGACTCATTCAATCCTTTTATGCACTTGTATAGAAGAAATGCATCTTATATCCTATTCGTACTTTATTAATCAATTATGAATATAAATAAAATTTGTTCATTTGTACAGTTCTTTTGAAAATTGTTTTTATACTATAAATACATTGCCAACTTCGATCATAACATATTACTATTACTAGTAGTGACTCAATGCTTTTATTGGGGTGGGGTGTGAACGGGGGAAAGTTTTGTAATGTACGTTTTCTTCACTCTATGATATGATGAGTTGTTGCATTGTTATTGGATTGAATATTTACCTTCGGTCCGAATAAATAAACAGATTTTGACAACAGCAACAACAACGGTAGTATTAAGTACTAAATCTCATATTACTTTTCCTTTAAAGGATTGTTAGTATTTAAACATTAGTATATGTATACTAAATGTATCTTATTCTATCCATTGTAATATATATATATATATATATATATATATATATATATATATATATATAGGTTGAATCAACGACTGCTTGGGGGGATGCCGTAATTTGGAGATATTCATTATTACCTATGCTCATTATTAGCCTCATTATAATTTTCGTTTGGCGTCAAACTCTAAAGTTTTTAAAAAATGTAGTCATATAGTGACTTTTAACTATAGAATCAAGTGTTTCCGTTTGAGGAGCTAAATAATGTCTAACATGCAAACAATATGGTTCAAAATTGTTCATGTAAACTTATACTAAATATAGATGACTGCCAGTGGCCAGTTTTCCTTAGCTTAGCTACTTAGTATTTCATCTTGTGTTCAGAATTAGTAATTCATTTTTCTTGCGTATTACTTAAACTCTGCTAGCACTTACCCTTTAGCATCAATTGTCTAGCTTCTTTCCATGTTTTATGGAACGTTTTTTTCGCTAGAAACATTTGCATTACTTAACTTCGATCATATGAAAGTTTTTGCAATCTTCCCCTATTTAATGCATCTTTTGCTAATTATCATCAATGAGAAGAACTCTTTTAATATGACGATGAGAAATGTGTATGAGTTATTTATTTATTATTATTTTTTTAAATTTTATTAATACCTTTGATGCAAGTTGTAAAGTAGCTAATAAGAAACCGCGAAAGTTATTAATTCTTACTATTCTATTATGATTGTCGTTTTTGCCCATCTATCTACTTTCTCTTATTCAACTTTTGACACAATCCAATCGATTTCCGTAAGTAGTTTCATTTATTCGACCTAATCACCTCATGTATATCATTTAATGATTGTGGTAGGTGTTATAAGAATTATATGTCTCTGATGTTTACTTTTCTGCCTAGTTGAGTGTTTCTCATCAGTTCAAATTCCTGATGCAATCTAATTTTTATAGTTTATTACTAGTTTAACATACTGATTAATTTTGTGTAAAATGGTGTTCTGTCCTTAACTACTCTAGTTGATTTGTCTTATCAGTCTGTCGTAGTTTTCTTCTTCAACACAGAGAGCTTTGACTTGAAGTTTTCAAATGGTTTATTTACTACATAGCATCAATAAAATAGAGATCGGTATGTAGGTTTTTGTTGACATGTATATACCCACCACCAACTGTTATATTTCCTAGGTATATCGACCCAATTACTCCTATTGCTTAGTATTCTTAGACACCGAACACTCGACAAGATCCCAAATCAGAACACGTTTGAACAGGAACAAATTATATTCCAAATAACCAGGGTAGACAGAAGTAGGAATCGTTAGCTAGAGAAACGTTTATGTATTTACAGTATTTACATAAGAAGCTTCCAGAATCTTCTGCAGCAATCCACTAGAGCTGATTGGTTCAGAAATAGCCAATCAGAGTGCGCCATCACGATCATGCACTGAGCATGCTTTAATCCAGTCTATATCCCACTAACACCAACTAACATTTTTTTATGTGACAAATGTAACATTTTCACTTGAGATGTCGTTTTTTGTTTCAGGTTATCTACAATGTTTTTATTGTTCACCAAGTACTATGTATTTAATATTATCTTTTCTGTTTATTTACTGAATGAATATCGCATATAATAGTGTAATTTCCATTAGATATTTAGAGCTCTGTCTTTAACCATTTTTATAAGTTTCATCTAGTTTATCAGTATGCACTAGATCGGTATGTTCATAGAAATCAATTGTAAATAACTGCATTTTTTTGTAATGAAAACTGGTGAAAATTTTTCCTTTAGTATGTGAAATCACACACTAGATACAAGATGAGTAGTAACTATTGAGAGAATTTGCCTATGGACCGCTGCGCATTTTTCCTAGGATCTTGTCAAGTTACTAAACCCTTATGGTTGTGAATCTTTTCTATGTATTTACCTATGTCTAATCAGTTAGATTGTGTGAATCATCCCTTACATACCATATATACTATACATGAAGTTCACTTTAAATTCACATACCTGAAATCATTTGCCAATTATGCTTCTTATGTATACTTTTCAAACTAAATCATAAAGTGCTAGGCAAAATGACAAATCAGTTTATGAAAGGGTGAATTTCTATCGAGGTTAGAAGAAGCCAGGGGTGGCTAAGACCTAGTATCAGTCAATCGGTTGGTGTGAATCATATTGATAGATGCAAGTTATTTGATAGGCTGCTTTTGGTGATAGCTCAAATTCGGCCACACTAGGATGAATTCATTCACTCTTTGTCTACATTTAGATCCCGTCCTTCAAAAAAGTCTACTTCAGAAAGTCATTCATTTTTTAACATATTCACTATTGTAAGTCTTTTTCTTACCACTGATATTACTACTACTTTAAAACTCATCTTTATGACTTTATCTATCTCTGCTGAGTTGGTACGGCAATTTGGACCGATCTAAATGTATACCAAGTCCGACATTATTTAAAGTCTCTGTAACATGTTATATATAACCCATAATTGTTAATCAATATCGTATTAGTTTTGCTCCTACATTTTTCTGTCACTTGTAACTGGATTGCACGTCGTCTATATATTTTACAGTTCTACACTAACTTGAATATTTTGGAAGAATAGAGAATAACTGTTTTACCTAACTTATGCACGTGCTTTAAATGTAAATCTAATTTAGTGTTTATTTCTAAAAAATATGTATTTCTACGA
Organism: Schistosoma mekongi; assembly: GCA_034768735.1. Taxonomy (NCBI): domain Eukaryota; kingdom Metazoa; phylum Platyhelminthes; class Trematoda; order Strigeidida; family Schistosomatidae; genus Schistosoma; species Schistosoma mekongi. The sequence goes on along the minus strand of CM068306.1, from coordinate 71,475,851 downwards.
TTTCTAATTATGAAATTTGTCAATTTTTACATCTCATGTGATAGAAGTTGCTTTAGAATTAGAAAAACAACCAGTTAACATTATGGCGCAACCACAACAATCTGTCAGTTCACATAGATTCACAGAAGTCCAGCCACAAGATTTTCATGGAAATTCAATGAATCAACTTAATAATAATATAGTCTTCAGCAAGGAATCCTATCCACATAGTTTCACATCACCAGAAAATATTAATTCCGACCATATCCTTGCCAGACAGACTGATAATGTTATGTCATGTAGATCGAATCTTGATTTCAAGTGTAACATTGAACAGCAGAATCGCCCAATTCCAGTATCATCTTATGTCACAGTGAATTCTGGTAATCATCCTATGCATCATACTGTTGAAAATAGCGTTATTACCTCATCTAACAATAATTGTACAAAACAAGACAAGATTGTATTTATTGATCGCAATCGTTTGTCGAAAGATAAAAATCATATTCTTTCTTCTCCTTCATCTTCTGGCGGTGATAACTTTGGTCATATTACGGATGCTTTAGCAGTAGTTTCACTGGATGATGATGACGACGAGAATAAGAACCAATTGGTTAAGCCAGATATGCATCCTACTCATCATGGTAGCAATTCGGAGCTAAATTCAAGTAAGTATCTACATCCTGATTCACTTTCTTGTTTTTTATTTTGTCACTTAAGTCATCTTTGATGTAGCGATATTCATCTACCAATAAAAAGGGTGGGTATATTGTGTAGCAGTCTACTCTCTTTTTCAATACATTTGAATTTGATGCGTGGTCTTTAAAAGTTGGAGGCATTCGTTGACTACTAGTATTTGATCATAGATACATTCGAAACATTGTTCGTGTTGGTTGCGACCATAGAGTACGCAATATTCATGTTCGATTCAGTGTACTAGGGAAATATAGTGAATTAGTTAGTGAATTTGACAATCGTCGCTGTCGAAGATGGTTGAGACACATTACGTATGCTCAACTACTGCCTGTCTTGACGCGTGATAATGGATAGCGTAGGAGTAATGTGCAATAAAGCTATCAGTAGCTAAACTAAAACAAACCGTCGTATCAAAAAATCGTCGACTATTGACTTGAAACATTTTTACAGTTACAGATTTACTTGGTTGGAGACTCTTGTTGACATAGTTTAGAATCAGTCACAATTGCGCAGATGTATTCACTCTTTTCCTTTTGTTTGGTTCCGAGTTTTTTCCATGGATTAATTACATTCCCTAAACTTTTCTTTTATAGCCACTGATATTTTTATTATTTTTACTACCTTGATATTTATCCTTTTCTGATGTGGTTTGATAACTTGGATTGTTGTATATGTATATTCATGACTGATTGGAACTTCCACCTAATACTTGGTGATACTGAGCGGGTAAAGCGGAGAGGAAATCAGTTTATGCCATGGCGGCTTGATATGAAAGAAGGCCGTACTAAGCTGACCTCTGCTTATCCATCGCTACTACTCGGTTGCAGTCCTTTGTAGTTGTAGTCCATATGTAATGCTATCGATTACTTTCTCGCTTAATATGTGTAGTTCTGTTAATTGAAGCATTGCTCGTGTTTTCTGGGACCACCGAGTAAGCAATACGTGGGTTAGGAATAGAGTACTAGGTAGATACGGTAAGCCTATTGATGAAGTAGTAAATCTTCATCAGCTAAGGTGGTTAGGACATGTGTTACGTATGCCTGACCACCGCCTACCTCGACGAGCAATGCTGTCTGGTGTAGGAGTAGGCTGGAAGAAAGCTAGGGGCGGCCAAACCAAAACATGGCACCAGTCCATGAAGTCATTGACAATTGGGCTGAGCCATGTTAATAGGTGCAGACTACCTAGTTGGGGTCCGCGTGACGCTCGTAATAAATGGTTAGAGACTTTGGGTGATATGGCTAAAAATCGTTGGCAATGGCGCAGGTGCATCCATTCCTTGTCTTCCTCCAAATCCTAAGTTTCTGAACTTATCATAATTTTCTCTTTACTGGATCATATTTTCTTAAATGTTCTCGGTCTCTATTCCCTTCCATGAATACTATGTTACTACCTTCCCACTCTGGGATTTGATTCGACAATTTAATCTCTATCTGCTAATTGAGGCATGGCAACTTGAACTGACGTACGCATGTACCAAGTTCTACGTTGCAACTGTCTGTCTGTCTGTCATATCTAAATGGAGTTCTGTTAATCGTGCTAGTTTCTTTGTTAAATCTACGCGATATATCGTATACTCAGAATAATAACAAATACACTGTCTACTTAGAATACATTTTATCATAATTTATTCTACGTTTACTTTATTGTTTGAACTACCTATTATGAAACTAGCTAGTTCAGTGTTATTACTAGTGTTTCATAATACACACAAGTGTCATACACAATATTCCAATGAACGTTTATCTGTTTTACTGAACTGCATTTATAGCATTAGGACATCATATGACACGCATAACCATCCATCATGTTGTGTCCTAGGATTTGCACGAGTTATGCTTGGTGAATCCCCCTATAGTCAATGGGTGCGCGACTTTGGTAGGTGACCAAACAGTGTGCGACCTTTACCGAGGCTAGGTATAATCAGCTTGTTGTTAATGTACCTCGAACCAGCGAACACTTAAGCGTTGAGCCAAACGGTCCAGCAGCGTGGATCAAGATCATTTATTTTAGTGCATGTATACATCACTTAATTACAGTGATTATTGACTAAAAGAAATCATTCAAGTTGAATAATTAACAAAAAAAATAACGTGAATGATTGCTACACTGAATAAATCAATATACTTAATGCTATAACATATACTTTGGAGTATAGTTCACGCTTCCAGTCAGTGCCAGTCCTCCACTTGATTTTCTTAATGATTATATTTTTGTGGGTCTAGCCTCCCCAACAGATCTATAAGCTATGCTAATGAAGATAGAATTATTTTAAACTCCGGGTAAATGTTCAGTCGTCAACAGACAAACACATACGCATTATATTAGGAAAACGTATTATGTCTTGATATGTTCAGGCCAATCATCAACGTATGGAAAATATAGTGTGACCTCATTAATTACTAATCATTACCCGTGCACGTCTGCCTCACGACTACCAGTCCCCTACCCGGAATGAACCAACCAGACAGAATCGTTTTGCATTTCAAAAATTCCTTTATGTATACACAAAACCCGACCATGCATCATACTAATAGGGAGAATAACATTCATACAAAACAGTAAACAACGATGACTCAGGACTGGGGGGGTACAGGTATTTAATGATTGACCATAGTTCCTGAACGACAAATGATATGACAACAGTTCATGAGTCTAATAGGAAGTTAGGGTATTGGGAACATGATAATAATATAAATAATTAACCAATATACATGTACTCAAAATAAATTAAATAGTCTTCTAAAAACCAGTTCAGAAAGTTAGTTACTCTTCTTGTATCTCTCGATATAACAAAACAAAATTCAATAAGGTATATACATACTAAGTATCAAACGATATGGTTTGATTAGTAAACTTCGCTCTTAATAATTTAAATAGTTTATCTAGGTACTCAATGCTATACAAAAGCATGCTGTCTCGGCTTATTACGTATGCATACTTCACATCATGACGGATATTCCTTTCGTACTGTCTATCAGAAACCGTATCGACACCATTTTTTCTGGAGTTGTTTGATAGTCTATTCGGTTGTCGAAAATCTCTTTCTGTTAACCACCCAAACCATTAACGTTTATAGCCCAAAGTGAGGAGTTCTTATGGAGCTTTATCTGCTAGTTCTCTACAATTATCTTCTGTACAAAACTGGCATACTATAAATTAGTACTCGCCGTTCAAATTGAATATCAAACCTAGTACCAATCATTTCAAATGTTTATTATCTTATCTACTGGGTTAATGAAAATTGTTAAAACATAGTCCTATAAATATCCACAGTATAACAAAATGTATGCACACTAGGAAAAACGACTGTCATTGTTACTAAGTCTATGTAAAAAGTAACTTTTGTTTAGCTGGGTTTTTTTTTTAATCTCACTAATGAATCATACTTGAATCTTATTTGATGTTAATAACTTATAATCACAATTTTATTCCACCTGAAATTAGACAATAATAATTTAGCGGTAATAAGAATTTTCTATTTCCTTTTTATTTCTAAGCAAAAAAAAACATTGAAATATCTTGGGTTAAAATGTTTATTTACTTTAAGTGTAAAGAAAAAAAAATGACACAATTTTTGTTTATTATCAGTGAAAAAAAATATTTTATTTTCTAGAATTTTTCTTTCTACTTTGTGTAAAAATTGAATTTAAAATCATTCATTTACAGTTGGCTTAGTTAAATTATGTATAAATTGAATCAGATTCTTCTGAGTTGATTCGTTATGGTTAAGTGGTAAACAGAAGTAATGAATAAATAATTCTTATTGATTAAACTCATCAAAAATTGATGTTGGCAAGGTACGATTGAAAATCAGGGAGCACTGGATAACTGTTTCGTTCTAGCATGGAACTCCTCAACAGTACGCACTCTAGATTCAGTCCCAGTGCCTCAGGTTGGCAAATGAGGTTGTCGGGGGTTAGATAGTTATTACTGGTGATAATGGATGATCTTCGCACTATATCACAAATTGACGGAAGTGTGAATCCTACCATTGGATGCCCACCGCCCCGTGGTGCAGAGGATTGGGCGTCCTTCAACCTGAAGCTCCTGGGGTGGAGTTTAGGGTGAGCACTGCCAAGGAGTTTCACACTAGGATGTAGCAGATATCTAGTGCTCCCTGGTTTCCAATGGTACTCGGCCGATATCAATCTATGACGAATTCAACCAACTAGAACCTAATACGAATCTCTACATGCCACCTCGAATAAAATAATTCTTGTGTTTATATTCCTTTAACGTGATGCCTAAAAATCATGGTTGATATACAGTTATACATGATTATCAAAAGTTGTTGTGGCTTAGAGTAGTTTTAGGATATTCAGCTTTTAACTAGTAGATTGGCCTTTTTAATCCAGCTCCAACTTCTCCATTATATACAACACACTATCACCACTAGCTCTTCATATGATGAAACTGTACTTCAAATCATAGTTACAATATTGTTATTAGTTCAAGAAGTTATGCAATGTTGGTGTTATGGCTTCACAAGTTGGCTGAATTATTTGATGTTTGCTAGCTGAGTGATACGATAGATAATGGTTAAACTCAACCTTACCTTATTAATTCTATTCAGATATAACTATCTAATTGAACTATCAAGAACTTGATGGGCAGTACCGAATGAAAAATCACACATAAAATGGGAAGGTAAATTTGTTGGCCACCATAAAATGTACAGTTAAGTGTGACAGTACCTGTTTATCTTCACTCTCAACAAACTAATTACAACTCCACAGGTTAGCATATCAACTGGTTTAAGCCTTATCATAACATGGAGCTTTACATGGTATGAGATAAAGTTTGTAGCGTTAAATGTGATGTATTCCTTCTTTACCTTATGAGTATTATTTTCCATTCCTGATGATAAGTATGACCTCTTGCACCAGGTAGACGTTTTTATGTGCACAACTTTGAGGCGCATATTAATCGTGTAAGAGATATTGATATTACTCGTTTGTTCAAATCGGAGTAGGTGGATTGGGATTGGGGCCAGTTACCTACCTGTCGAATTCTGTATTTTTAACAGTCATTGCTTCACATTTATGGGCGTATGGATAGAATGTGAATCAACTTCTCACTTGTAATTCAACAGCGTAAACATGTCTACATTTTTGTTTTCACTAGCAGTTGCCTTCCTGTTCATTTTATCCAGGTAACAATGTTTATCTATTCCTGTGGTGATTTTGTGTAAAGTGATTCTTTAATTAGTAATCACATTATTTTCTATTTTATCAGTCTCTCCACTATCTTTCCCTATCCATTTGCAAATTTATTATTATTCACATTCATCTTCCTAGTTGCTTCTAAAATTTCGACAGAAAGTACTTTTTGTATGCTTTTCTTGGGTTTTGGTTATATGGTATTTTGTTAAGTCATTTTAACATAATGAGAATTTACTCGAACTAGAATTTTGACATTTTTAACTCAATACCTTTGAATAGCTTAGCAACATGCCATATATCCAAAGCAATTTTTCTGCATACATGATAGTGAGTATTACAATGCAAGCTTAATCCTAACTATTAAGTAGGCGAAGTGAGTCATACCAGTAGATGTAACACAAATAATGACTTGTACCTACAAGTTAACTTGTCACTAGTCGCGGGAATATATGTATGTACGTACGTACGTGTGGCATGTGGTAGTGCAGTTACTTAGACGTGATGACTCACTCATATGTGTATTCGCAAAACATTTTGTTTTTCTTTCCATCGTTAATTGTCTAAATAAATAAATAAATATTTAGATAAGTAGCTTGCATGATAACAGTTTTCTTCACGAACAGACAATTGATAAACAGACGCCACTAGACAGACAATCTACAAGGGGATGAATCCGGAACATTCAGTTACCTTGGCGAGCACGACAACTACTGATTATTCATCTAGTCAACCTTCAATAGCCCGTATTTTTGAATTTAATCGATTCCCACTTTATTGGTAGACTAATATTTGAATAAGTAGAGGCATAACATATCTACATTTATGCCTTAGATTACCTCAGAATATTGGGCTAATAGACTGAAGCTTTAAGTAGTTTCCATAATTTGTTTAACAACTTAGTAGTTAAGGCGCATCACTTTCAACCACTTAGTCTAAGGTTCGAGTCTCTCTCTACCTACTTCAATTTGGATAGTTAGGTAGTACCGTTTAAAGCAAGGGAATTTGTACTTGACGGATAATCTCCATGGCTATTCCATTACTGTATTCATTGCAGTGTCTTGAAGTACATTTATTTATCATTATCGAAATCTGTAATTTTAAGCGCTGCTGTCTAATTATTATAGAGGAGTTTGATTAACAAATGAGTTACGGATACTAAAATGATTGAATAGAATGCTGGGCGATAGGTCGATTCAATCATAATTTATGGATAGTCGTTAATTATTAACGAAGCTGTATCGTTAACTACCCCTCCAAAATAAACTGGATGCTAAACCTGCTAGTACAGTTATAATACTTCTAATACCTGTTAACTAAACAGTAATTCCAACATCAACTTCACTTGTAATGAGCAAAATTATTTTCATCCTCTGTTCTTGCTTATTAATTGGAGATAAAGGTTCAACTCACCCAAAAGATATAATATATTACTGTACAGCAGCAATAATATTGTTAGTCTTAGCACACAACTATTGTGTATAAATTTAATCAGAACGTCCTAGGAAATAAGGAAGTTTACAAGTTCATCTCAGGGATCCAGAATCAGCGAAATCGATATAAAAGATGTGATCATTAGCTGAATTAATAGTTCTTTTATCTAGTAAAATAAACATGCTTTTAGACGAATTTGTGACAGGAAATAACCTGACTCAAACATTTGGCAGATATTATCAGCGGTTGAATTAAGATATGTCTATTAAGTTTAATCCTTGTTCATCAAATCACTCGTTCTAGAATTCAGTATTTATAGACGATTAATAGTCCGTTTTTCTTTCTCGTTTTCTCTTTTTGCGTCATACATATAGGTCATGTTCTGTTACCAAATAGTAATCTAGGGCAGACCAGATTTTTGCCAAGTTCGGCGGCTTCATCATGTTCCGCGCAAATTACATCTATGCATGAATCTAATCAAAATGGATTTTCTAATCCTGTACAGTGTCAGATACCATTTTCAAGTGGCTTAATACAAACACAATATTCACCGGCTTCATCAATGAATAATGGATCTATAACTTTCGGTGAGAAATTATGTTACTTTATCCCCGTGAGTAGTTGTAATAATAGTAGTAATTTTTCTTACCAACCTAATTTACACACAATCTCGTCGAGTATTTCTCAGAACTGTGGTACGTCAAATCTCTCCCAATTCCCTCATAACAATTCAGTTTCAGCTGCTTCCAAAATTCCTAATTCAAATGTTATTAACTCACATAAAATAACGAATGATCGCTCGGCTATTCGAACTAATCGTTCTTTTCATCGTAATATTGCTTCCAGTGGTAATACTCAAACTAGTACTCAACCAAGTAAGTGTGTTTATAAAAAAGTTTCTTTACATTCACTAAATTTTTCTTACATTTTGCTGGATAGGGCTAATATATACTGTTTTTTTTCATACAGGATATCGATGAAGTAATTGAAGGTGTATTGAATTCAGAGCTTTTTCGAACTCTTGTGCCTAAGTTATAATCTCTGTAGATGTTGGTTGTCTGTAGAAATATGTGATTCATAATTTTGTCATCTAGTGACGTTGATTCTTTTCTATGTAAACGTCTTTTTCTCACTTAACTTTTCTATCGCTTTCAATTCTTTCATGTATACGGAAGTGTATACACATATAGTCCATAGTGAATCATAAATGTTTTGTAGCTTCTAAGCTGTTGTATTTTAATTACCTGAATTTGAAAATAATTATTTATTCTTCCATTTTACTACGCTTCACCGTTAGCCCGTTTACTTACACTATAAAATAACTTTTTTTTAAAGAATTTGGAATGAGAAGCTCGACGAATATAAACACTTTGTCACTAATTTCGTGTTTAATTTTCATTGTATTTGTTGGAATGTGAATCAAAGGCAGTCAACAGGAAACCCCAGGACCTAGGTTTCGTGCTATTTGGCACTCGTCAGTAATTCGTACCTGCAATCTTTGAGGGTAACTCATGCCTTCATGTGGTTTCGACCCCGCATCATCCGTGACCGATAGAATTCGATCAACACCATAACGGACTTGATGAACATTCAATTAATCACTACACAGCCATCAACCAATATATACATCACAGTCCTACAGGTGGAGGTGACAGTTGCGCCCCGAATAGCTTAGTGGTAACGGCCACAAACTGTTAAACTGGAAGATCCGCAATCGAATTCCAAATGGAGCACAAATTACCTCAAAAATTGCAGGTACGCCTTTCTGGCGAGTGCCAAATCATACGAAACTTAGGTCCAGGGTTTCCTGCTGACTACTCCCAAACTACCTCCCATCTCTACATAGTATCAGTAATGTTGAGTCACTTAGACTAGTGACCACACTATATAGTCGATAGAATTTGATTAGCACTATAAAGGGTTTGACTAACATCCAATTGATCATTGCAAACTGATCAACCAGTATATTGTACTTGTTCCTTACTTTTCAAAACTTGCCACCGCAGTACAGGAATTTCATTATCACTGTTAATCCTGATTATCCATAAAAAAAACTTGTAACTATCGACTCACCTTTCAGTCCACCTGAAGTCACAACCTTGACCCTTAAAACCCAGGCTACAACCGAATTTCTCAATGGACCTAACATTTAGATTTGTTTGAATAAATAATCTTATCTGATTACTAGAAACGTTTATCTGAATTACTATCGCTTCGTCAATTTATGTAAATGCTAAGTTACACTTACTTCGATTTATTGACTTATTACTGTTATCACAGTTACATTTCATAGACCAATATTTGTAAATAACAGTAGCTATACAACTGCGGTTATGTGTATGCATGAAATTTGCATATAAAAATTATTCAAACAATGGTAGGTATTTCCATAAGGATTGTATATGATCAAGTGCATTCAAATGTAAATTTTGCTAAATTAATGTGATTGCATATCTTTTCTTTTTTGGTTAGATGAAACGTTTTGCATTTAAATAGAAAAAAAGAATATGATAACTACATGTAATACAATAATATATACATATATACATACATTAATATTGATAGGGAAATAGAAATTATGATATCTAAGCACCTTTCGTCACTTTTTTGCACAGACTATAGTTATATCTCAGTTGTCCGCCATTATTCAACTTATAAGTTTCATTTTTCTCTTATACTGCATGCTTTGCTATTTTACAAAACTTTTTAACGGTTTTCCCATAAATTATAATTAGGTTGATCTCCATATGATGGATCACTCACTTTGTGATCGCATCAAAGAGTCGAATATACTACACAACAGTCTTCTATTAATGTAAAACTTTGGTTATAAAGTAGATTGCATTCAGATACCAATTGTTTTTGTCATACATGTCTTCGACGGATTGCTCACGTATTGTGGAATAACTGTGTGCAGTGCTGAGTTTTATCCTATGTTTATAGGTAAATGTGACTTCAGTTGATCAGGCTCTGTTTATTCATAGGTTGTGTTAGTTGGGATATGTGTGACATTTGGGTGATCACTACGTACTGGGACGTATAACGTTGGCTAGAATAATTGTAGGCTGGACAACAACTATTGATGGTTAGATGATAACGCCACACTACTCAGTAAAGTTTACCGATCGTTTTGCGAGGTTTTGTTAATGAATGCAGACTTCCTAGTTGATGTCCACTGGTGGGTAACGACCCAGAATCCACCACAATGGAACAAATGTACCCACTCTATCTCGAGTCTCAACATTCTTGTATAAACGTCTTTGCATCTCTTCTTTTCATACTTGATTCTCAGTGTTTATTCGTTTTCACTATCATTAGTATTACATAGTTCTCACTTCATCGTCATTCATTTAATTAAATTCACTTCCTGTTACTGTTTCTATGTAGCAACTTAAACTAGTGCACTTTCGTACCACACCCTTCGTTGCTTATGGCTGACTGACTAGGTGGTTACAGGTTCTAGCTTTTTTTAATTACTGCGTTTGCATAAATCTAGTAATGTTACTAGCCCTCAGCAACCTGTTATCAACAAACGAGTTATATAATTGATTTATGATATATTTTATTGTTTTTTGTGTTAAATGGATTGTTAATTTGTGATGATTTTCCCGTTTTATTTAGATGGTACAACACGTAGTCAAGACACTGATACACCAGACGAGAGTGGTGTTGGTGAATCAATCATCTCAAATGAGTCACCGGCAGAAAGTAGAGCATGTAATGGTGTGGGTAGGGGTGGGATAATGAGTAGTCCAGCTGTTGGTGTTGCTGCTGCGACGAGTTCTTTAGGATCCTGCGGTGCTGCGGTATCCGGTCAACTAGATTGGCGATTAAATGTTGTACGTAGACCTTTTGTAATTTTTTTGGCTTATTGCTCTGAATTTATCCACAATATTTTCGTTGTTCACTAAGCGTATTTCATCCAGCATTTCACGTCATTTAGTCCCATTCACATAGTAGGCGAATGTTCCTGTGGCTTTTTTTACTTAAAGATTTACTTGATAAATGCTAAAGTATCAATTGCATCAGTAGTGGTGGGAAGGATTGAATACTGAAAACATGATTCTGATAGTGAAAGGTTCTTGGAAAAAGTATAAGATAGTTTTAAGCTCTTGATCTAATGGCAGACAAATTGTGCACATCTACACAATTGTCATGTCACCTAAAGTCTCTAACTATTAGTTGCGATAATCACGCACACTTTGACCATATAGCGTGGCTCAAACGACTTTATAGACTGGTACTACATTTTGGTTTAACCGCCCCTAGCTTTCTTCCGTTCAGCATTAGACGTAGCATAGTATATTATGTAGTATTGGTATTAATTGTTAAATGTCATATATATATATATATTTAGTGTTTACTAAATGTTTATTCTAGCTTTTACTGTCCTCGTTGTAAGCTTCCGTTTAATTTATTCTTTACTGATATATCGATTGTTTATTAACTTTACCTTAGACATTACTGAGTTTTATACCACGAGAAACCGTGTTATATACATACCGGTTTTTGGGTTATGATCATATGAGCGATATATGTGATCACGTGATTCTTTTGGTCATTAATGAAAGTAAATCCACTTGTTTTTTTTGTATTCTGTTTGGCTGTTGGGAACAAATATTTATATGGGTCAATCACGACTATCATATTTCTTATTTGTGTTGTCTTCATGAGTCTTATTTGCGCAATATGGTCTTATCATTAGTATGTATGTATGTTAGATAATCCTATTTTATAGGCACATGTAGGAAGGTTGAATTCGTAACACTTTATCTGTAACATGTTTACAGAATTTTAGGAATGTCTATATAAAGTAATATTCATAAACGTTTTTTTTGCACTCGTATTAATTTGTCGTATTGTATGTGCATTTCACTATCTCGTAATTTGTGACTACTAAAGTATACTATTGCGTATTTTTATCTTTATTTGATTTTAGCCTTTTGAAACGTCCATGCCGATAGATCTTTCGCAACACTTACAACATCATCATCACGCGCAAATATTTGCACCTAATTCAAATATTATTGTTCAACCACATTCATATCCACATTTATTCCAAATTTCTCATCCTTCTTCTCCGACTACTATTTCCCCTTCTACTCAGTTCAATGTTATTAATCCAATGGATCAATTTTCTACAATACCACCACATGATAGAATCGGTAGTTATTTAAAAAGTCTTGGCGAATTGGAGACTACTCGTCGTAATGAACCACCTATACTTGCTGGTTATCATCAATCACAACCACTAAGTCATTTAAATGATGATATAATTGGTGAGATGTCTAATCAACCGAACTTTTTGCACTATCCACCACCACCACCGCCTCCACCTCTTCATCCACCAATGTCTGCTGAAGGCAGTCCGTTGTTATCTGGTCCTACAAATGTTACGACACAATTGAGGTAAGGTTATTTTAGCTTAGCAAGTTTAACGTATTCTGTACCTTTTACAGAAACAGATACCATGTCACATTTATTATCTGAAATTCGTATAATATTTTTGTGTTTGGAATATGCATTAAATTTAAAGAGGATTGAGTTTTACAGAAAAGAGCAGCTGACTGGTGCATATACGATATAATATGTTCAAGCTGAATAATAAAAGCTTAACTTTAATAGTAGTATATATTAACATGACGTTTAATTAAAAGGACATTTGTGGCCTAAAGTCAACTTAGATAATAGATAGTATCTACTGAAATGGAACGATTGCTTAGGATTCAGTGTATTCAGCTTTCAGCATTTGGTTACCTTTTAGAACCCTGTTTTGAGTAGTTATGTCATTTCACTGACTGGTAAATGCGATTCATAAGCGAGCATACAAACTTATATTTGGTGAATTTCTAAATCATTATCTTTAGTGACAAACTGTTGCTTATATTTTTTATTACCATCATTTATTCTTTTGTAGTATGCATGCAACTCCTACTAATGAAATTCCAAGTTCAAATATTTCTCAACCTGTACAACTTAATAAACAATATTTTAATCCAATTGGAATGGTAGACAGTGAAACTAGAACAGATTTGAGTCAGCCTATCATTTGTGCATCATCTAGCAATCAGAATATACTATGTCATCCTCAAAATTCTTGTGAACAGAATAATGTGGTTGTTGATGAGTCTTCCTTAACGAATAACAGCAAAGATGTGCATTCTAATGACTCATATCCAAAGGTTTCTCAAGCACGCCGGCGTAATAAAATAGATATGGAACGTGGTTGTGATAATGGACATTTCAACTATCCAGGAGGAGGAAGACGTCATCTACCATCGGATGATCGATCAGAAGAGGAATCGAATACTGAGGAAGTACCGAGATCATTAGAGGATGAAACTTTATCTATTGCATCTGACTCTCCAAATAATTCCCAGGATGATAATTCATTATCTATTAAACCCGATGTTGATCTCTCAGTTGGTGGTGAAGGTGATGATGTTTACCAGGCACCGGATTCTTACTATTTACCAAATGTTATTAGTCAAAATAATCTAAATTCACAAGATTTACAACTTAGTCCTATTTCATTACAGGAATCACTTACATACTTACTTGAACGAACTATAGAATTAATCAATTGGGTTAACGATCTAACAGATTATACTGAAGGGGATGATAACATACCAATTGCATCATTTATTGAATTATCTAAATGTTTAAGTTCTTATCGAGTTGATTTAGAGGCTCAAATTGTTCAGTATATAAATGTGAATCCCATTCTTGTCAAAACTATCTTAATCTCATGTGATAATTTAAGCAAACATACAACAAATTTATCTTTGCATTTAAATACTGTAGAAATTGATAATAAGCATACACTTAGTATTGTACATTGTAATTCTTGTCATTCATACTTAAAACAAATTCATGATCATCTACTGGAATTTTTAGATAAATCTAAAGTTGTAACCACTACAGTAGTTACTACTAGTTCTGTCACACCAACTGTTACTATCATTGATGATCATCTATCTTTGAATACTGCTCATGTATTTGGCAGAGTTTGACCTCTTCATTTCATTTAAGACTATTTTACTGCTTTCCTTATTATTTTTATGACTTTGTCTTTAAAAAAATGGCTTCATCATGGATAACATAGGCCTACAAGAATCTTAACGTTATCTTATTTTCCTCCTTCTCTGTTTGGTTTTGGTGGCATTTTTAGCCCTTGGATTAATATCAGTATTGCCTGGAGTTCGAAAATAACCAGCGCGTTCATTTTACAACAATTAGTAGTGTATTTAAAAAATTCTGTCGCCTCATTTGAATTGCCAATGTCTTTCGATTTGTCACTTTTCAGTTGTTTTCCTTCTTGATTGTTTAAAACAGTTTTGAGTAGTCGATATGGTTGTCTACGAGTGTGTGATGAATTTAGCAAGTGAGCAAACGAACAGGGAAGGGGCGGTTTCACCATAACTTGTATATTTTGAGTGACTTTTATTCCCCACCCCCCTGCCATAGTTTACTGTACAACTCATAGATATGATCATAATTTGTATAGAGTTTATTTTACATGTCAGTGTATTTGTTTTTTTTCCGTTCAAATTTACTTTTTTTTTCTCTTTCCTTTTTTTTCAAATTTCTTAACTTTTATCTCAATTAATAAAAGTGACCCATTTTGTGTTACATATAATAGACAAGTTCGTGCGCAAACATACATACATATACAGACACACAAACATGGAAACAAACGATCTGTGTTCTTTTCCCTTTTTGTTTCGCTACTTTTTTGTATAATCGCGATGATGACGATGATTACATAAAGGTTTTATTTTCTTCATACCTTCATCGATGTCCTCCTCATTCTTTTTGTATTACGCATTAGTCTTGTACTTTTTTCTAGTATACACACCGTTTGATTGTATCCTCTTGATGAATATTATACGACTTTGTGAAGGAGACTGTGTTCATTTGTGTGTGTATGTGTCTGTGTCTGTGATTGTGCTTTCTTCCTACAGTTAGTAACTAGAAACTAGTATATATTTTGCTATGAAAATATCAATAATTTATGTTCGAATACATTGTATTCTAAATTTCAATGAAGAACAAATTTTATGACACAATCAGTAAAAGTTTTTTAATAGTTCCTTGTGTATATGATATAAATAACCATTCTGAACAGACATAATATCAATTGCCATATATTATTTATTATGATCATAATTATAATTTCTTTTTTCTTTGAATTCTTATTCTGATTGTTCAATAGATTTTCTTTCTGTTGTACTTACCAATTGTCTTTTTGTTTTTATTCTCTCTCATTGAAAGAAGAACATACTAACTAGTTACTGTTTAAGGGTGTATTAATTAATGAACTAATGAATGCTAGTGAGTAATTGTAGTGAATAGATTTACCTTTTCTACAGCCACTAAGTGATATATATATATATATATATGTTTGTGTATTGTTAGTTTCTAGCATATTGTTCAAAGGATAATAGATGTAATAACAACGTGTATGTTTCGATAATTACAATCTAATTTATTAAACTGTGCATATTTTATCGTTTAGTGTTCAATACAAATGATTATAGTAATATTACTATTAATATTATTCTTAATATATATAATATTAGTAATAACTATTTGAAATATCCTCAGGTTTACTGTTATGCTTTTGCTATACATCAATCTGTGTGACAGGTCTTGTATGTTGAACTAATTAGAGTTGCCCGTTCTCCCACGATTCATTGTGCTTAATACGCTAATGCTGATTGGTCGTTCTAGAATCCCTGCTCCTATGCTATAATTAGCTGACTAATGAAAGTAATTAGTATACTTCCTGTATTTTCATGTATCACTCAGTACTAAAGATATATCCAGGTCACATGATAATTAGTAAAATACTAAGTTTACAAGACTAAGCAGTTAATAGTACGAAGCTAATTGACATTTATAATTAATCAAGAATAACTTGTGTATAAAAAGTGCCTAATATTAGCTTACAAGTAGGAGAGTATAAAAAGCTTATAAATTGAATTATTCATTAAATAAACGGTAATTCATGATATTCCAAACAAAATAGCTTTCGAAGTTTGACATTTTCACTTTACTCTTTGACGTAGCAATATCACAATGAGTACAGATGTGCTTTGCTTCATAGTTGGTCACACACGATATTGTATATATTCCAGATATTTCTGTATATGTAGAAGTAGCGTACGTTTACAAGTGACATAGGCTTTCCTAGTTTATTGATGTGAAATGCTGTCTATCACAATATGTAGAGACCGTAATCTTGATTGAAACCAATACCGAGAGGCCCATATGTCAAGATTACTGTTCTGTGCCCGTACGTCTACTCGTGATTTCTAGCGACCCAAGCCGGATAAAGGGATACGAGGTCAGTGAGCCAGCGATTGTCATATTATGTTTCATTCAATCGTTATAAACGATACACTCAATATCTGTCTATATAGCAGACTAATAAGAAGAATAACATTCATAAGAAAGAAGGACAATAATCACTGAGAACTAAGTGGACGAGCATTGTTAATTAGTTATTATTGCTGAATGGAAAATAACACGATAACGGTTGACGAGTTTACTGGGAGGTTGCTGCAAGTGGAATGTGACAACGTACAGAAATAAGGTAATCGGTTTGCATATACTCAAAATAAATGAAACAGTCCTCTAAAACTGTCTCGAAAGTTAGTTATTCTTCTTGAATCGCACAATGTAACACGTGGCCAATGGAATAATTATAAAGAGTGTTTAGCCTTATCTTAGATATGTTGATTGTGATTTTATTTGTGATCAGCAGGTGAAAATAAACTCAATCACAATGACTAACAATATTTATTATTATGGACAGACCCTAATAACGTAAGCGTAAAACAATTCAGCTTACGTTACTGGGATCCAACAGTCTAAGTTTGTTTATTTCACGTGGTTTTTCTGCATCAATATAGGACTCTATGATATCCCATCATTTCTCATAGTAAGTAGTGCTTCATGAAACGATCATTTTAACCAAAATTATTGTTCTATCATGAATTTACGTGACACTAATTAGCTATTCTGATAGTGTCATGTATATGTAACATTTCATTGACATGACTTGTATACAAGAACAGTTTACTGATTTTAATTTTTGGAGTACTAATTACCACTCTGGCTATAAGGAAATCGCTTCGTAACTATCTCTTAAGTTCACTATAGAATAATAGATAATCTCCATTCTTCAGGTCTCATAATCATAGTCTTAATTATTTTTAATAAGTTTCACATTTTTTTGAATGGTGTTTATAACATCATTACTAGTAGGGATCAGTTGTTATTTGAATGATTGGCTAATAATCTATTTGTTGTCAATTGTTAAAGTTAGTTGCTACATGTTCTTCATATCGTTAAAGTTTAGATAGTAACTTAAATCAGGAGCATAATGCGTGAATTAATGAGAATTATAAAATGAATGTTAATTATAATTTAGTTAGATTTATTTTGAAATTCACATTGTCTGTTTACCAGATAGTGATCCATCAGGCTTAAAGTAACGAGAATAGGTTGCTCTTAATGCCAAAATGTTAATTGAATAAAGTGTCGTCGGTATATTCGGTTATCAGCTAAACAAAAATTTTGATTTTTAAATTGAACACATGATTTTATTCAAGGGATTATTTTACAATAGAAGATATTTTTCGACAAACTTTCGTTGATCCAAATCTTGCTCTACTTATATCAATTTGAGCAGCTGAGTAGTATAATTAACCTATATGTACACAATGTGATTCAAAGTCTATTAGGATAATCTGTACTTGGTAAATGAGTCACATTACCAGTTACCATTGGCTACTGATAACAGATACTTATTCATTCTTTAGTTGATATTGTGGGCCATTATATTACACAATATATTTGATAGCCAGAAATAAGTTGTTTTCTAAATAAACACACCAGAAACATTCATAATTTTTATCTAAATGGGTTAGTGCCCTAAAAACTCGCTTGGTTTCGTTGTACAAATCTCCAATAACGGTGATTACATGTGAATTCTTAGTCACCTGGTAGGATTTGTATAACATATTGGTAATCAAACACGGCAAATGTAAACACGTAAGTTTTTTTTACCTGTAGGCTACACCTTGGACCTTTTGTATTTGCAGAAATCATTCGGTCTCTACCTAGGAAGCACGGATCCACTTATATAATATATATAAACAATGAATTCCTCATTCCTGGAAATAATAGCTTTCTATTAATCATCACTTACTTTTAATTTTATAATAATGAAATGTCAATTAGTTAAGACTTTTTTCATGTTTATTGTAATCAACACAAACAGTCAATGAAACGGGAGAAAAAAATACCATGTTTAATAAAAGGGGGTTTTGATTCACTCTTGACTCGTCAATTGAATATACCTTCAACCCAGTATTGATGTTTACATTGTGATCCTATCATCTCAAAAACTGACACGTTATTCGTTAAGCCAATGTTTTGAATGTTAACCACAATGAAAGTATGCTAAATCTTGTGGTAAGAACAATGTTAGAGAAAATCCCTCACAATCCATATTTAACAGTAAAAATAAGACAATTTGCAATTCTGGAATCTAGAAAAATATGAAATTACAAACTCCTACTTGTAAAAACAATTAGATGAGTTTCTACATCAGTTAGGTTAGTATGGAGACTGTTGGAATTTTTATGACATTCAACCTAATTGAAAAACTGAATGGATGATGGCATGACCTCTTACGTATTTCCATGTGATAAATTTAATTTTTAATGAATTGAAGTATGAGCATGTGGTTATTTTAAAAAAAGATATACCACGTTTTTTTTCTACATATGAAAACACACTACTGATTTATGTTTCGTTGTTTATTCACTAGTTACCAATTACATGCGTAATTACATGTTGAGTTGTATTGATCAATCATATGGGCAGTCAATCTTTTGTCGAAAACAACTTATCGCGCGATTAAATTTGTTCAAGTAGATTTAGTTTAGTTAACCAACAATGTAGTTTTAATGTTGATTATACAGCAAGTATAGTGGATGATATGGATTGGAATCGGTTAGAGTTAAGCAGATGCATTCATTCATTATCCTTCGCTAGATATTGAGTTTCTGCATTCCAACATGTGTACCCTTTCATTTTGCCTTCCCCAACCATTTTCTCAGTGTATAGTTGTCCTTATTGCCATTGCTACTGTCATACTATTGATCTTGCTAAATTTATCTCATCTAGATGATGTGGTACAGGAACTTATTATAACACTTCTTGGTGCTTGATAAGATCTTTTAGTTATTATTAGACATGAAGCGGTAACGTAGATTATTGAAACATTGAAAAAACACTGAGTTACTGTTTCATCTTAGTTTAACGTTCGTCAGAAGTGGGCGTATACTTATTTTTCGTGATTGCACATCCTAGATGTCTGAAGGTATTCAGTAGTAAACCGTTAATTGATCGTGGGTTTTGTAGCTGGTACTTGTATGTGAAGCGTACTTGGGATTATGAGCAAATGAATGTGGGATTCTGATTCCAGCTTTACAGTCTAAAATATTGCCACTGAACCATTCAGGCCACTACTGACCACCTTATAGGTTACAATTATAACTTTTTCAGATTTTATGGAGAGTATTGTATATTCATCAACCCCAACTCTGAAGTCATTAGATTAAATTTGGCATTATTGAGTATTGTTAGATACGTATGTCTTTGTCAATATAATTTAGTCAGTGATAATGCATTAGGCTAAAAGATAGTTAGCAATACGAATTCACTTATTATGCTATGTAGAAGTGTCAGTAGTGCTTAGTAGGTAGTGTATAAGTTTTATTCTAGTTGGATCCTGTCAACTGAATGAAAAAAGTTAATTGAATTATTTGTCAAATCAGCCAGTTAGGACTTAAAATGATGGTGTTTTATTCTTACACTAACACTACTTATAAATACAGTATTGATTTATCGGTGATTTCGGAATGTAATATGACTAAAGGATTAGTAAGAACACAGATTTATAACGTGTGAAGTTATCATTAATAATGGCCTATTACTGGTAATGCACTGTGTAAAGTGTCTTTTTAGGAAGATCATGAATAATTTTTAATACAACTAATTCTAATTGAATTGAGATGATAATTTTGTAGAGATTGATATATGTCACAGATTGATGCTGGCAGGGTACCATTGAAAACCAGGAAGCACTGAGCAGATGTTTCGTTTTAGTATTTTCTTGATATATTGCGCGACTATAGAACGAAACATTTGTCCAGTGTTCCCTGGTTTTCAGTGGTTCTCTGCCGACATCAATCTGTAACGTATTCATCTAATATAATCAATTCTGTAATTTGTAAGCTACTTTCCAAGTAATCAATAGAAAGTCAGTAAGGAACAAAAATATTTCTCAATAATAATAATGAATTATCATTTGTTTTCCTATCTCAGTATTGTGGAATTATTTTAACATAGTCTCATTAATTTACATATAAATAGATTTATGTTAAAAGTTTCTCACCTAATCTTTCTCGTCGATATAGTTTGTTTTACAGAAAAGTCATATATCGTTAAAACTATTTACCAAGTTAATTTAAATGTCACAGACACTTTTAGTCTTGAATTCCAGTATTCCATCATATATACCATTTCATTTTACCTTCTTCAACCATTTACTCAATGTTGAATCATTCTGATTATCATTCTTAGTATATTCATTCAACTCCATTGTTATTCAACGTGTTGATGCCAGTCGCTTCATTATACAGATACAGTATTATAACTTATGTTAGTCTCTGTATTGATTAAGATTGACTGAATTAATAGCCATCAGTTATCCATAGTATAAACTATAATTTCTTGTCAGTTATTTAACTGGTCTTCATTATTAATTCAAGGAGTTCCTACTAACAACATTTTTTAGATTTGTAAACAACTATTTATCAGAATAACCGAATACATTAACAGAATATACTGATTGCATTCATTATTATAGCCTTTCAACTTACATTATTATTATTATTGTTATTCACATAAAACAAGTAATAATACTACTTTGATATCACGAATTGATCTTAACTAGATAACCATTAGTTACCAGGAAGCACTGAACAGCTGTTTCGTTGCGGTAAGGGACTATTCTACACCCATGCACCCACGACCCCATGAAGAATCGAACTCAGTACCCTACTATGTCGTCTCCCAACTGTGGATATTTTTAATTCAGTCAGTTCGTGATACGTTAAAGTGACTTCACCCATTACCATCGGTGGTTAACTGCCTGACACTTGACAAAGATGAACTGCACTAGTCTCTTCTTCTCATTAGAACTCGAAGAATTGTCTACCTAGAAGTTAGTCACTAGTGTCTTGATATTGATTGTAATTGGATATTGTGGAGATTATTGAATACTTCTTTTCTATAACTTTAATATTGATAATTTCTATTATCTATTATTTACTAAACTGATCACTTTGATATCTTAGTTAACATGTGTATTAATGCTAAATAGAATGAATATTTTAGTGTCTTATTCAAAGTTTACATTCCATTCAGTTGAATAAGTTTAATATACCCTATAAGAAAACATTACCATTATTTTGCTTTATGTTTATTTCATTTTATTCTTCTTTTTTATTTTTGTATTGTTAAATATTACATTGTAGTGAACTTGTAAATCGAATAGTAACTACCTACATATTTATATTTATTTGATCGATTAATGATACTTCATAGAGTGTCTTGTTGAAAAACAAAGAAAGAGAAAGAAAAACTATCATTCATTTAATTGTCAATATTAAAATGTTTATTTTCTTAGATAAATGATAATAAAATTTATTTTACACAAAATCGATATTATTTTTTAATGTAATTGACAATCAACATTTTATTGTAACTTTCATAAAATGAACTTATCACATGAAAATAGAATGGTGTGTATGTGTGTGTTCATTTTGAATTTTTAGTTGAAATAATGACAGTTACTATGGTATAGGTTTATCTAAATAAATGTGTTGTTGCTAAGATTGTTGGATATAAATATGATATAGAATAACCATTATAAACTAGGAAGCATTAAATAACTGTCTTGTTTTATTATGGAACTCGTGAACAGTATGCATCAACGACAAAACCACGGAATCTAGTCGAGAACTATCAGGTTTCACTGCCAAAATTCGACAGATGAAATTTACAGAGTCAGTCACCTCGTTATAACAATTCAAATCCAGCAATCTCCATTATACCGAATTATAATCAATATTACCTTACTAGTAACTAGTATCAGGAGGTAATTCATTGAGTTCTAGCGAGAAGACGTGGATGGTAGATTCCAAGGCAGTTAACCATAATATCATAGTAATAAAGATAACATAAGTATATCGCGAATAGACTGAAATTAGGAAATTTTAAGTTTTGACTGCCATTAAGGCTTCTCAGTGGTCTCGTGGTTACACGTCCGACGAGAAACTTGGACTTAGCTCATATTTCTGGTTCTGCTAAAGTGTTTAGTGCTACGATGAAATAGCTGTCCAGTTCCTCCTAGTCTTTAGTAGTTGTCTAAGTACATCCAATTTGTAAAGTCGAATTTAAGTAATTATGCTACAGAATGCATGAGGCTGAAGTTATTCTGATTGTTTTCGGTGCATATTAAGTATAGCGTGTCAACAGTTTCGGTTATTGATCGGTTTGCCTGATTTATTTGAGTGTAATTTTTGTTAAGTATTTCATTTTACACTTCACTTTGTTGGGTATGCTACATTTATATGTTCCTAGAGGAGATTCTGACCTAAATCAAGCTGTCTTTAATGTGTAGAACAATAACGAGTACAAAATTAATCAATGTTACACTCTAGATTGCAATATTTCTCACTACATTAGGTTCTTTTTTTTTTAGAAAAAATCCTTTACAGAAAAGAACACATACCTTTGCTCATTTGCTTGCTTTGTGACTTAATAAGTAATCCCAGTGGCGTTTATTTTGTTACTATCCAATTACTATGAATCGTACTGTTCAATTCTTTATCACCTTATGAATTGACACATCCTAAGTTACATTGATTACAAATTAAGTGATAGATGTGTGTGAAAGAAACACTTTCATATTTGATAGATTAAATAAATTAATAAAAGGCACTGAACAGACTGATAAAAGAAGATAGTACCATTTAATCAAATTTAGTGAGTATTCATGACGCTTAACACATAATGCAGCCTATCAACTGTGTTCTTCGTCATAGTTAAATACTAAGATGGAAGTAACCGAAGACTGGATACAAATGGTGCAAATACCATACTCAGCCATATAATAAATTAATTCATGAATGGCTTGGCAGTTTGCGCATAATGTTAACTAAACAATTAGTGGTTTATAAAGATATAAATATAGACATATTGTCATTGCGCATTGGATTTGCAGTTTGGTAATGCAAATACACAATGAATGGTTTATGGTATCAAGTAATCCTACTGATTCATATATGAAGACAACAGAACCCAAGATGGACGATTACCGTTATAAGGATTCTAAAAAGGGATATGAACTAAACGGACAGTATGTGTAGCACGCTTTACTTTAGAAAAAATTTCAAGAATTGTATGAGTGAGAGATTTAGAGTAACTCACATAACAGACAGAAATTTGTTCTTTGAAGTAGATTGAATAAATGTAATTAACTATAAAAATCATGGAGGTCATTAAAAATTCCATTTACTGTAGCAGTGATCACTATTTCTTTTGACTATAAGGTAAGCTTCATCAAGTATCTTTAACTCTACCTGGTTCCTTAAGATGTATTATCTTAACTAGTAATTATTGGAAGTAACTTTAAATACTTATAATTTATCTATTATCATTCAACCAGCAAACAATCACACCACGGTGGAATTCGGCAACGAATTCTTTCGGGTATACTTTAAAATACTTCAAATACTTATTTATTCTCTCCCACCCCCATTCAAACCCATATACTTCACTAAGACACAATTTGAATAGTACAGCTGGTGATAACATTATATCCTAAAATCAGAGATCCTGACATTTAGTTGGTTGATTGACGTCTGAGTAATGGAACATTAAGTTATTAAACAAAGAGGATATTAATTGCGATTCAGCAAGTGATTAGTGATAATGTTTGATGTTTATTAGGATGCTAGCCTCGGCTTGAATGGCTCAATATCAAAGAAGAAACTTTTGCTGTCTTATCAATTGATATAACTTGGTAAGCATATTGAAAGATCGATAAATATAGCATCGTTAATACTTGAAACAAAAAAACCTTACATTGGGTACCATATAGATACTCATCAGAAAGTAATAAGCTATTTTAGAACTTCAGCTATGAGTGCACATTTATGCATGTCTGAAATGTATTCAACATATGTATCATATTCTTCAAAGAAGCCTTGACATTTCACCATTCCATCCAAATGTCTGTTTTGAAATATCATCTTGTTTAGAATAGATGTAATGAATAAAATGATAAAGAATTATTTAAATTGGAATCCGATATTCTGGATATTAGCGAATTCATTGTTTTACTTCCAGACTAATTAAAAAGCAGATAAAGAGACCTGGGCTGATTCTGTTAAACGAAAATATCTCCGCATTTAGATCTTGTAACTGAAGTCAACAATGTTCGTTGATTTACATGTTATGTACAATGCTTATCGTAAGATTTGAACATACAACATGTGTGACACTATCATTGTTTTGCTATCATAACCACAAAACAGAACTTATCTTACCAGTCTTAAGCATTTGAGCATTATATAAAACTATTTCAATTGGTCTTTTAGTGTGTTATGCAAGAAAATTCACTCATTTCTTAGTTTTGAACAAAGTATAGAATAGGTTCAACTCAATGGTTTCATTAAATTCCATGTTAAATAGGTACTTGGATAAACCTGTTAAATAAATTCCCTCTTATTAAGAAATAAACCTATGTTCATGAAGGCATAACCACAAACTATTTGAAACTCTGTTGAGTATGATAATGAAAAGCTTGTAGTTGTAAGATTCTCACATTACGTCATTCTTGAAAGCTATCACCAGAATAGATAGATGTGAAAGTTTATTAATAGCATAACAGAAATCATTATTTATAGAAATGAAACTATATGACGGATGATTATTT
This sequence comes from Schistosoma mekongi, assembly GCA_034768735.1. Classification (NCBI taxonomy): domain Eukaryota; kingdom Metazoa; phylum Platyhelminthes; class Trematoda; order Strigeidida; family Schistosomatidae; genus Schistosoma; species Schistosoma mekongi. Next base: position 71,450,495 of record CM068306.1, on the reverse strand, counting down.
TGTATTAAGTTTGCTCGATGTTCTCAATATTCAGGAAGTGTGTTGTATTCCTGGCTACCTATCATTTTCTTGTTCAATTAGTAGATTAGTAGTGTTTACTAAGGTGTAATTTTCTTTATAAATTTAACTTCAAACCCATATTTGAACTTTCATTGTGATTGGCAAGTGAAATTCAAGACGCGTGTTTCGTCTTATCCAGGATTCAACAACCACAAGCAAAAAATTTAAAATCATACTTGTAAATTTCAGCTGTATCGAATGTACAGATGACGATAGAAACTGATCACCTTCAGTCTATCCAATATAAAACCAACAGGAAGACTCAAACACATTCTAATTATATCACATTTAAATTAATTTTACATTTTTAAATATTATAATGATTGGCTACGCTACACTGATATGTTCATAGAAGTTAATTTACGATGCCTAAAATGAAATTTATGATGAAGATTTTGACTTAATATACAGTAATCACCCAAAGAAATTACTGGAATCAACAAACTTAGTGAATACTAAGTACGCTACAAATAACACCAGCCTACTTCTATCAAAGAAATCCACTTTAAATCCTAATTTTACGTTGTAAATCAATGTATCTCATAACATTTAAACTATTCCTATATACTTTTTCAATTTCTTGTATCTATGAAAATGTAACATGGATGTAAGTAATTTTGTTTAAATTGGAACTAACAATGAACGATATTGAACAAATATTTGTTTGTTCAAAGTACCTTCTTTCATCATTATACAATGAAAAATGATAAACATCAACATTAAAAGAGTCTAATATTTCAAATTTATTGATTGACAAATTTTATTTAACTTTATTTGTAGATAAACAAAGTATTAACTGAAACAGTATCAACTGACTAAAGTGTAGACATTGGTAACTTCATTACTCTTGAAATGACCTCCTCTTAACCAAATCTTAAAGCAGTTGGTATTCTTGGTGGCATAAATTTGTGTAGATTACCAGTTTTTATTTCATTGAGAAATTTATTCCATAGATATTTCTCAGCTGTCATTGTTAGATAACGTTTTGTTATTAATGGATATTGTTTTTTGAGATAATCATGATTAGTGTAAATAGTAGCTGAAACAAATGAATTAATTAAGGTAGTATAAGAATATTTAAACAAATCAAATCCAATACAAAAGTACTAATGAATTCTACCAGCATAAATATGAAACTGTTTGTTTATTTACTGCTCCACTAACTTATAATAACTTGTTGCATAGGTTGATATCCTCTGAAGAACTTATTACATGAAAGATGTCTTGAATATCTTTTCACTCATTTTTGCTAGACTATGTAATACTACTTGAAATCATTAGATTTGAATCTAGTAATGCATATTCAGTTAGTATGTGAAAATATACCATCTTCCCAACCGTGCTGATACCTTGACATGGTGGTCGGGCTTACCTATTGTGATGACCATCTTTATGCAATATAATGAACAAATGGTTGTTGCATTTCAAATTTTCATTAGCTCCACCAGTTAATGCTTTTTACACTAAAATCAATAACCAGCAAATTCGTGAGTGTTTTACAAAGAATTTTTTTTATCTAAAATGTATTTTGAAAGTATTCTCAGTGATAATTTTGTGATATTATCATGAAGTTCACAGTTCCCATCTTTATTTCTTGAATGAATAATCCGGTTTTCACCTTAACTAGAAAAATCATTATTTCAAATCAACTAGAAATAAATACCATTACTGTTCAATGTTTAAGTAGTAACCGATATCATATACATTATATGTTCATTTAATACTGATTGAATCCTACTAATCAAGTTACAATATAGTCATTAATCAAAGTCACTTAACATTTAGTGTATTATACTTTTATTTTAAGTGGTTAAAGGTAGAAAATATTGTATCAGTTTAAGGTTTATCTCACCTGTCACACGTCATCAAAGTGTACCTAGAATCTACAGGTGGGTGGGGGGGGAGTAAGTACGAAATTAAAACGCAAACTACTCTTTGTTTCACAGTTTAAGAGATTACCGCTTTGTTATGTAGAATACAGTTGACATTCTGCAGGACTGAGCTGATTAAAATGATTGAACATTGAGTAGTAATCGTTTTTTATGTTGCTCTTGACCTTTAAGGTGATCCAATTCTATAGATCAAGCTGTACTTTGTGTTGGCCCGTTTGATGAGGGCCAACCAGTACGAAACCCAGGTTCAAATTTTCTTGTAGAGTATACACTTGAAATATTGAGATTACACAATAAAACATCATTAAATCCATTCATCCATGATATAATAAGTCATTTTCATCATTTCGGGACATACTACAACGAATGTTATTTCTGGTGAGTATTGTAAAGTTTGTTAAACATCAAGTTGTACACCATGAATCAGCTTCAGTTAGATAGTCATTGAAATCTAGGAAGCAGTAGATTCATGTTTTACGCGTGCATAAGACTTCCAGTAAATGAGTTGAATAAACGTCGTACAATATTGCAGAGTTAGAAGTATTATTTAGTCCCAAGTGATTGGTTTAAATGTTAAGCCCTCGCCATAAGAGACTGAAAATTATGTATTCGAAAATGTATACGTACAATTTCGAAAACGTATTTTAGAATAAAACAACCGTTCAAACCTTATTAATTTTCAATCGTTTTCCAAAATATGCAACTTTGATTGCTACTTCAGCTAAAGCATAGTATAAGTTAAAGAGATTCTTAAACTATCCTCAATTAATAACCACTATAATCAATAAGCAACGATCAAGTGATAAAGGTATTAAATATTAAGTTCTTGATTTACAAACCTCATATAACAAACTAACACGGCACCTAAGCATGAATTAACGCTAAACTTAGCCTATCCTTATCCTTCATTTTAACTCGAGCATAACTATAACCCTATACAGTAAACAGAATAAACTTTAGGAGGTATAACAGATTAATTGTGTTCTTAAAAGTGATTTCAGAATATTGGTGTTATATGTCGATATGAATTAAATTGTCTTTATATTTGAATTTATAAGCAAAAAGCATATGAGAATATGAATAATAACAGTAATTAAGAAAAATCGGTATATCCATCTTAATGTTACCCTTTCTGATGATAAAATAGTCATCTACAACTACTAGCTTGGGATTTACTTAAACCGGTTATCAATTCATGAGGTTGATTGATTCACTCATTCATTTATTCAGATATACAAAAACTAAATTGTTTAATTAAACTGATTAATTATTGCTGACATTTTAAGAATCACTAAAGCCCGTTCATACACTTTACTTATTGTTTCATCGTTCAAGTAAACAGAAAAAATCAAAATAAATTTAAAATTGGATTGAGGTAGTTTGTGATTTATTATATTTCGTGCATTGTAACTTGACTAGCCTCAAACAACTTTAGCACTCGAACGCCTTGAACCCTCCTAGTCGCAAATTCAGAAGACAGAAGACAAGAAGCCAGAAAAACTTTAATCCAGTGAAATGGAGAGTCAGTTCTATACAAAATAATCGAATACTTTTAGTTTTCTAAAACAACAAAATCAGTATTATAATTCACCCAATCCAAACTAAGAAGTTTCAAACTATTACCCAGTCAGAACGCCCCACGTTGAGATTCTGGAAGGTTCTGTTGATCAGTGATTGGATGGAATGTCTCTGGCTCTTTCAAGAGTTCTGGAGGCTTTGTTGAGGTTTCTGGGAGCCATCCCAACAAGAATGATATTAAGTTTTAATTGATTGAATTCGTCACAAGTTGATGTTGACAGGGTACCACTGAAAACCAAGTTCACCGACACAGTTGTTTAGTCCCAGTATGCTACTCTTCAGCATTGAGTACCCTAGATTTCGTCCCAGAAGCTTTGGGTTGGCAAAAGCCTAACTCTTTGCACCACTGGCCCGACATCCAATACTGAGGAGTCCCATACTAAGACGAAATAGTTGTCCAATGCTCCCTGGTTTTCAAATGTACCCTACCAACTTACTTACTTACTTTCGCCTGTTATCCCTCACTGAGGAGCTGTCCAGTACTCCCTGGTTTTTAATGGTACCCTGGCAACATCAATCTGTAATATATTAAATCAACTAGAATTTAAAATTATTCTTCAACTTTTTCAGTTAGTTTCAACTATGCATGATTGCGTAATCATTTTCATAATTGATTAGTTTAATTTAATTTTCATTACACCTATTTATGATTAGTTTAAATGACCTTTATGACTGTCTGAAATATTGTTTATTTTCTAATTATGTTATGTCATTTCTTTTTTTTGATTTATATTTTTATAAAGTAGATCCATACTACTTAGTAATTAATAATGTAATTAAGATACTTCGTTATTTATTTACTAAAAAACGTCTTTTTTACATAGACTAATCGATTTAATGTTCAACGTGTACAATGTATCCAAGTGAATTGGCATGGTTATTTTTGTGAATATTGGTAATTTAGTTGACTGAATATATCACAGATTGATGTTACCAGGATACCATTAAAAACCAAGAAGAACTGGACAGTTGTTTCGTTCTAATGTGGAACTCCTCAGCAGTAGTACCCTGCCAACGTCAATCTGTAATATATGCAGTCAACTAAATTATTAATATCCACGAAAATAATCATCGTAATTGAATTATAATAATAATGAGCTCACTAGCGACTAACTTCAGGATGTTCCTAAAGCTCTAGTGAGAAGTCGTGACTAGTGGAATTCAGACTTGTCAGGAGTGAGACAGATATCACCAGTGAAAATAGACGAATGTCACGCGATATATATATATATATATATATATATATATATATATATATATATCACAAATTCTACGACTGGATGCAGACCTAGTGGTGCAGAGGGTTAAGCGCTCGTAGTCAACCTGAGGCCCCTGGTGCGGAATCTGGTTCGCACACTGCTGATGAACGAAATAGCAGTCCAGAGTTCTATGGTTTTCAATGGTACCCTGGCAACTACAATCTGTGATATATTCAGTCAACTAAATTCGATTGAACTGATCGTAGAAAGATTCAAAATTCAATAGATTAGTAAATTAATAGTGCGCTAAAATCGAATTCATCCCAAACCTTCTACTACTACTATTTATAACAATAACAATAATAGTAATAATAATAATAATAAATGACAGAGCTTATTTGGTTTATGTAAGTAGGAGATTGCAGAAGAAATACAGTTGTTTCACTACATTTTAACGATGAATATTCAGTATACTTACTAAATGTATGTATAGATATTAGTTTAGGTAATTCCGAAACATTTACATTCTCATGATAATTGTTGTGCATATATTTACAATGAATCTTTATGTATGACTTAAATGCGTGTATAGTGTGAGTGTGAGTGTGTTAACACCAATGAATGTGCATAAACTTATATGTATGGATGTGGTAAACAGTATGCATGGAAATAAGCAAAAAAAAGTGTACTGTCTAATCGATAACACTTTCCTCTCTCTCTATCTCCATATGGAAAAACCATTTCACAATGTCGATACGTCAATTTTTAGGTACATTTCATTTACAGTGAAACAACTTAAAATAATTTATTATATTGCCCTCAAAATAAAAGAAATCACATAGGTGTATGTTTGTGAAGTCAAAATAAACTAATGATAACTATAAAGCTGTCATTGTTGAATAAGTGTATAATGCAATGTAGTTTCAGTCATTTTTCTATTTATTAATTGGATAAGTGCTTGATATTAAAGTGTAAATTTTAGTAATGTATTTATTTGCGGTGTTATACACAACTGAATTTTATAAATTTGTTCACTGTAGGGCATCAATATTGTATATGTCCTTGAAATTAAGGAACAGATACTGATGGTCGCTGATGATATAAAGAAGAACTAGCTGTTTTTATTTTCAGTGTTTGTATTTTGAAAGACGTGAGTATTCTACCATTAGATGCCGACCTAGTTGTACAAAGGGTTGGGGGCTCGCCGTCAACCTGAAACCCATGGTGAAGGATCTGGTTTACGCACTGCTGAAGAGTTCCATACTAGAACGAAACAGCTGTCCAGTGATCCCTAGTTTTTAATGGTACCCTGTCAACATCAATCTGTGATATATCCAGCCAACTAAATTACCAATATCAGTAGAAAATAACCACCTCAATTGGATTGTATATTTGTTATCTTTTGTTAATTGTAAAGTTGGAGATAACTGATGTTCTTATTCATGTTTTCTGCACTGACCTCGTTGTTTCTGATTGGCTACTGTCCCTTTTAGTAAACCCCTTTTTTAACCGTTTCAAGGTCGTTCTGTAATTACATATACAAGGTAGAGAAAGATAGAATCAAGTCTTCTAAGTGTTCCTATGTTCTTGATATGGATTTATGCAAGTAATTCTTTTTGACCTATCATTTGGTCAATAATCGTAGGCGCGAATACCATTTCATGAGTGAGTTACGGTTGATAGTTCCTTAAAAAAGACTTAAGGGATAAATATATTAATAAAATAGTTTAAGAAAATGACGTGGAGAACGAATTAGAAAAAAACTTAAGAGTAAATTGCTTTACAAACACTCAATGATAATGAATGTCACACATTTTCATACTGACTTATTTGATAGTCACGCTAACATGATCTTTATTAAAGCCTAAAATTACTGGTAGAAATCAATATTCTTCTAATGAATAACACTGAAATTTTCTAAAGCATTAACTTCTTTGCTTTTGTAGTGGAAATTTCTATCCTTCTACTAATCATTGTCAAATGCAACTTGAACTGTATTAAGTTTATTTGTTTGTATTTGTCAAAGATTAATGTCATCTGGGTATACATAACCAACCGCAACACTGAATCAGCCAGAGTCCAGTGAAAGGTTTCTAACTTTTATCAATTTATGATATAGAACGACGATCATCCATCGTCAAATCTACACTAGTTACGACTTCTTATTAAGACTTCGGGGACATCTTAACGTTAGCTACTAGTGAGTTACTTATTGTAATTGACTTGAAGTGGTTCTGTCAAGATAAGTATTAAATCTAGTTTTTAGTGATATCCAATTAATATCAATCTTTATCAAATACTAACGACCGCAGTTAATACATTTGTCAGCAAAATCACCTCAAGTCAATTTAAACTGTATTAATTTAACATAATTATTTCCAGACAAATAAAACAAAAATAAACCATTTTCACTTTTGATGTTATCTAAGTTCTTTAAGCTAAATAGTTCGTTTGTGGATTCGAGTTAAATAATGAGCTAAGTAATTCACTTTAACATGACATAGTCGCTGATGATGTGTAGAACAAAAGTGAAAACTCTAGAATTCAGCCACCTACTACAATGAACCCGCTCATACTTAAAGCATTCAATATTTTAATAAATTTGCAAACTTCAATCAATAATAATGTCCAGTAGAAAAAATTTTCAACAAACACAAACTAGGAAGAGGCATAAACAATAGAAAATGCAGAAAATACAAATAAGTTCTTAAACATTGATTAGGGAATTGGCAGTCTGAACTCAGTAGCTCAGTGGATAACGCGTTGATGTTTGGTGTGGAAATTACTGTCTTCGAGTCATAGTGTAAATATCGACATTGGGATTAAAGTACACTCAGTTACCAAGCTTTAAATAAGATGACAGGTTTTTTCTGAATTTCACTCACAGAAACATGCCAAATATGCTAAAAGTGGCATAATTGATTCTGTTTTAACAAACACTAATAAATGATTCTCATTTTATGCTGTCATTTGTATTGATTTGGATGCTGTAAGATGATAATTAGTTGTTATGGGGATTATTTCATAAGATACAGTTATTGTTACAACTGCGCTCTAATTATGCAAATCGCAATATCAAAACAAAATAGTACAGTGAGTATAGGAGACAAAAAATATTCAGCCCGAATTGTACTATATCCCTTCGTGCTCCAATAACTCTTAGCTTAATTCCTCCTCCTCCCCAAGCTATTAAGAATATAAAAGAAAATTGAAGGTTTATTGCTTACTCCAAATGACTGTAATATTTTGGAAAAAGGGTGAATATCGATACAGTTTATTTTTCAGTGTCCATGAAAGCCAACCGTTTATGAAAAGAGTTTTATTATATTTAACTTGATAACAAGCAAGCAGCTTAAGCATTCAAGAAAGTGCATTTTTACATGAAACTTTCTGGAAACAATCCATTTGCAATCATTTAATTGAAGCATAATTTATGTATATGCTCTGGTTTATTATTTAAATGTTGCAGAACATGACTTAGATGGTAATGGTTTAGTCTCAACTGTTATTTTAAGCATGCCCTATTTATATAAGTAAACAATATAAACTGAAGAAATAGAATTACTTGTATATCAGTTGAAAATAGTATAGAATTATTCAAAACATGATAAACAGCAGGATATGTACATTAGTGGAACATTGAGTAATGACTGATGTTATATTTTTTATATTCTTTTAGTACTAATTGGATTCTATCTACCTGACTTCTTATTTTAGTGATTAGGCATCATGTACAAATTATTCTAGTGTCAGGTGATTAGAGGTAGTCAACAGAAAAGAAGAAGAATAGTTTTCATCCAGATTGAAAGTACACCTTACTGACAAATATTAATTAGCCGGAAATCTAAGCTAAGCAGGATTTCCGTTTGCTTACCTAGTTCAATCGAACTTTTAAATATAGTTTAATTTAATTATTAAACAGTAAATCAATGTCAGTCGTCATGTGACTCATTTCATATGTACTCATCGTTTCTGTACACTCTAAGAGAATCAATCCATTGATTGAGATCCTTTATGAAAATGGTATTTAATGATGTAGCTCAGTAAATTAATCAGTTTAGTGCGATTCATAGATGTATTGTTTCCCTTTTTTCCTTATTATTTAATCAATAGGAAGCAATAGATTGATTATTATTTGTCAATCGATATTACTATGCCTGTCTTGCATGACACAATAAACAGTTTTCTTCTAAGTAAAACCTACTTTCTTTAACTCAATATTGTAAATTATTAGCTACAATTATTGATTACAATGATTTATATCTGTCAGTAATCCCTTGTAAACAGTATAACAATATTGTTAATGAAAAACAGAATTTCGACTGGTTTGAAGAAAGAAATACTTTCTTAGTTTAACGGTTTCTTTCAGCGATCTAGGTTGTACTGATTTGTACTGTATCGATTGTATAGACAATTTATTACTAAGTGGAGACTAAATTAAAATCCGCATCACCTAGTCTCACATTAAGACTGTGCCAGCTGGTTGTTCACGTTTTTGGGAGTAACTAACTTCCAATAGTATTAAAGTATTTTTGGTGGTGACTAATATTATGTTTGTTTAATTTTTTTAAGGCTGATCAAAGTCTGTCAATCAAGTTGTAATATGACCACTAGTTTAAACAACTCAATGACGCTGGCACTACGTTTTCATTCTAGGTAGTTTGTAGTAAGTCTTAGACCTGCAACCTTCAAACTCTCAATATCAACTACATAGTAGGCAGCATATCGAGTCCTTAGATTAGTGATTGCATTGGAAATTAATATACAGAATACAATCAGCATTAAGGATTAGACAGAAATGACATTGATGTAACCACTTAATGAATAATTAATGCCATCAGATTACCTAGAAAAACATCTTGTTAATTAATGAAAATAAAAGTAGTGAGTAGCTTCCGAAATGATATTAATGGAACTCCAAGTAAGCACACATTCTCTATAGTCATACAAGCTGGAAATAAAAATGTTACTGACCGATTACACTGAATAAAAGCCAACGAATAACAGAACTTTACTAAATTTAGATATGTAAACCTTAAGAAATCAGCTTAATGGTATGGCAATTAAAAGTTCATTGTGAAACTTGAATTTCCTAGGTCTAATCTCATACTAGAATGAAATAGTTGTCCAGTGGCTCATGAATTTCACCAGTTATCTGGCTACAGCCAGTCTGTAATGACCATTAAACATAATAAATTTAGTTGGACATAAAGACATGTACTTGTTATAATTAATTTGATGTAAACATAACCCCAAAATAAAAATGATTAAGAAGGATTGTAGTCAGTAAATGAAATCCAGGATGTGCATTTCGTCCTACTTGGAGTTTGTCAGTTGGATGTGTTTGCGTCTCAGTATTGATGTTTACACTGAAACTCAAACTCAATCACTTCATGTTGAACTCTTCTGAGTTTATTACTATGCTTTTGAGTTTTGACAGTCTAACTTATGCATGCGGTTTGTGTATATAATTTTATAGTAATTTTATCTTCCAGTTGGTATTCTTATCAATTTATGTTGAACAGTCTCTGTTGATGAACTCTATAGAACTTGACATGAATGTATTGAGTTTAAGCTCTGGTGTAAGCAACAACACTGGCGCATTCTAAATACGACGGAATGCAAGCCCTGGATTTCACTTATCAGTCATAATTCAATGTATGCTTACATATTATTTCAATAAAATTTCATCAAATAAAATTATATAATAATCATTCAACTTTAATAATATTAAAATGTAATCGTAGTATGAGGAAAAAGTGTATTTTTTTTCAATCTAAGTTGAAACTACTTATATGCAAATCGTAATTTCAATATTAAAATGATAAAATATTTTAGGAATTAATTTTTGAAGGGAACTTTTAAACCACATTTTGTTTGTTAGTTCAAAAAGAGTACAAAACATGTATACATATATGCATATATATTAGGTAAACATTACTTTAAATCTGTCTGTCATTAGTTGGTTATTTAAAGTATCAATGAATCTTTATAAAAGTCAATCATTTAGACAAACGTAAGTTAATGATAAATTAATGTTGAATAAACAATGATCGATTGGTATATGCAGTAGTGATGGTAGTAGAAATAGAGTTAGTACCTGTAATAATAATAATAATAATAATAATAATAATAAAATCCTAATTGTTCTTAATAAAGAAAACTTTTTTTGTATTCCTAGATATATTCTTAGAGAAATTAATTGATATCATTGGTTTCATTTACACAAGCATATTTTACTATTTTATGTGATTATATTTGTTTTTATTTTCAAGTTTTCTAACAGTGAATAACTTTCATCCTCATAGATGATTATTTAAAAGTGTTCATTCATTGCCTTACCAAATACTGAACTTAAGATCTTCAGGTATCTAGATGAATACTTGACCTTTTGATCATTTATAAGACATTTAGCAGTTTATATATACCTTATTAAAAATAAACAATAAATAAAAAGTAATTCAACTTTGTTTTATTCTAGGCGAAAATGAGTTTAATGCATTATTTGTGGCATTCAGTTTCTGAATGATAATTTGTTTAGTAGTTTAAAAAATGCTATGAAATGAATGCAAAATATATCACTAAATAGGTAGTAGAATTCATAGATAATGACTTATCAATATAAACGTTGTAGTGAAGTTCTAGTCAGAAACGTAACTGACGAAGTTCATTTACGTTAGTAGTTAGATTGACATTGGATCGCCTTTACAATTTGAAATGTTTACCATATGACAATAGGTTAACGGTTCATCACGAGACATGAAGGCCTTTGTTATAATCTCTACGAAAGTCATAGTTGCATAATAGTGAGTAGTTCGATTCTAAAGAAAAATAGTTGTCCAGTGTTTCTTGTTTTGCGATCGATGATGAATATTAGTGTTATTCTTTTTCACTGTTTATTTATCTCGTTATTATTTTCTTAGTTAGCTTATGCATAAATAATAAAAACAAATGAGATTGTTTATTTCTTCCCATGATTCAATTATACAATATGCCGGGAACGTTGTAGAATTGCCCATTTTGTTTACAGGATTTAATCTTTTATGCAAAACAGTTGTTCTATTGTTATAATTCCAAGGTGTATTTGTTAATTAGAACTTTGTTGACAAATCTATATTTCAATTGGGATGGTCATTTTTGTGGAGATTGGTTATTTAATTGATTGAATATGTCACAAATTGATGTTTGTAGGGTACCACTGAAAACCAGGGAACGCTGGACAGCTGTTTTGTTCTAGTGTGGAACTCCTTAGCAGTAAGCACCCCAGATTCCAGGGGCTTTAGGTTGACGACAAAGCCTAACCCACTGCACCACTGGGTCTTCATCTAATGGTAGAATTTTATCAGTTTATGATATATAGCACGACATTCATCCATTGTTATTGGTGATAACTGTCTCGTTCCCGACAACTCTTAACTCCTCCAAACTGATGGTTGACAATAGATGATTGTAGCGCTATATATCACAAATTGATGAAATTAGGAATTCTACGATTGGATGCCGACCCTGTTACTGATTGTTCCTAAGAGTACAGTTAAAATAAAAACATCAATTAAATCTATACGAATTCAAAAGCTTTTACATATTGGATTAAAGTAATATTTATTTATTTACATGGAAATATCATTCAAGCATATTTTCCAAAAATTTACAGTCTAATGTTTATTTTGGAGATCGATTTGTAGATCTACAAAGTTTCTAAAATGCATCATTTATGCCTACATTAACTTTTTGAACAACATGTTTCACTTATATGTATTTAGTTGGAATCCCCATTGCACTGAAATATGTATATTGTTTATTGTTGTCATTAAAAAATTATTGATTTTTTGTTAAAGATTTGTTCATATGAAAGATCATCTGATCACCGGTAAATTGGTTCTATTCCTACTGTTAATGTCTTAATTTACCTTACTACAACCATAAGTATTAATTCAATGAATTACTAAGTTTTCATAGAAAAAGTTAAAGTAAAGTCAAACTAGTTTTTTGATAGTTTTAGTTTTTCAATAGGTGACTACTAGAATTTTATGATTTCAGTAACAAAAATGAATACTTGGATTGAAACTCTTTCCTATTTTCATCGTAGGTATTGGAAAATATGTTTACTTTAGTAAATACAATAATTGGCTCACCAGTGACTAACTTTAGGATATACCTAAAACTCTAGTGAGAAGTCGTGACTGGTAGAATTCAGACTTGTCAGGAGTGAAATAATTATCACCAATGACAATGGATGATCGTCGAGCTACTTATGTATTTTTACCACCAGATGCCGATCTAGTGACACAGACAGTCAGGTGTTCATTAACCTGAAGACCCTGAGCTGGAATCAAGGGTGTACACTGCTGAGAAGTTTTATACTACGACGAAACGGCTGTTCAGTGCTCCATAGTTTTCAATGGTATCCTGTCAACATCAATCTGTGACGTATTCAATAAAATAAAATTACTGAAGAGTTTAAAATGCTTTATTTCTGATTAGGGATTACTCCAATAATTATAAATAAAAGCTCTTATGTGATTGCCAACCGTATACTTAGCCGTTACTACGAATAAACTGCAGATGTAAACATTTTTATCAATACACCATGTAGTTTAATTAAGGTTTTTTTGTGGATATAAAAATTGTATTAATTTGCTTGTATTCGTTAGTTACGTACCACTGAAAACTAGGAAACAGTGGACCTTTGTTTCATTCAACTATGGGGTTCAGGATTATCTTAAATATCCAATGAAAATGTCGTGGAAATCAAGCATTTTGGTAGTAAAACAGTTATCACTAATGGCATTGATTGATCATCGTGCTGTATTACAAATTAGTGGCAGTAAGCATTCCACCACTGGTGCTGATAGTCAAGAGTTGGATGTGAAACATGAAGGCTCTGGTTTGTAGTCCCTTGTGAAATCGAGAATGCACAATACTGAAAAGTCGTATACATAGATAAAACAACTGTCCACTGATCCTTGATTTACATAGGTAACTAAACGACATCAATCTGTAACAAATACAAACAATTAATAATATATCATGTGGTTATTGTAGAATGGGTTTAGACGTTGTTATATCAACAGCATGAATTACTGACATCAGGAGACTTGAATTAATGCGCTTATTTTTGCTCTATATACACCTCCTTTTGACAATATAATATGACAAAAATAATATCTAAAGTCGAACTTAGACATGTAAATGTTCCCAGAAACGACACTAATCGCTCTATCGAAAGTAACCAATAGATATGAAGCCAGTCACACACACACACACACACACAAATATACACATCAGTGTTTATTTTACACATTGTAACTACTAGGCTGTTTTGGATTTCACAATTATTATAATTGATTGATTATAACTTTTCATAGATGACAAAACACAAACATTGAACACCCTGTTTTTTCTTTTTAAATAACTCTAAGCAAAATAATTTTTTATTCATAACTTTTGTTTATATAATTGATAATTAAACAAAATGATTAGAGATTAGCATTTTTGATAGTGATACATTCTGTTTTGTTATTTCGAGTGCAACAACAAAAATGAGATTGTGCTATAAAAGAAGTAAATTAAGAAAAGTAATTCAATAAGTTATTATTCTTTCAAAAAAAAAGTAGGTAAGTATTTTCATTCAATGTACTATACCTTTTCTATTTCTCTTAATATAAACAATGTAATGATTACAAGACAGACAATGTGAAAAAAAGGAATGATATGCCAAATGAATACCGTGGAACTTAATGAATGTATATTTATGTGTAGATCATTTATGTGAACAAATAAAGTTATCGTTATATAAGTAGTATGTATCTGTATATAGATATGTTAATATAATATATACAAATAAGAAATTCATAATACATAAATAGAGGACAATAGTTACATGGAATATATTTTTTCTATGAATAAAAGGGATTTTAAATGTACAACTATAAAATTCTTCAATTAGTAGTTTCTATAAGAATGGCCTAAATTAATTCCATTTATAAGTAGTATATATTATTTTAACGAATTAATTACAATCAATGTACGTATGCATGTTGTTTAAAAGTTAGAGGATGGGGGAGTATGATTAACTAAAATGTCCACTAATACATGACGTCTCTTAAACTCATTGTAGTTTTACATTATTTGCACATGATGTATGTCGATAATACATGCAAATCGTATCAAGAAAAATTTTATAGGGAAACTTCTTCATACAGTTAATTGACAAATCCTAAACAACAAATATGACCATAATCAATTATTTATTTGTAATATCGTAATTTATGAAGTAACTGAAATGATAAATAATGCATTTAGCTTAGGGAGATTGTATTGGTTAAGCAACGTTAGCAATAACATAAGTCAGAATTTTTCACAGAACTATACAGAATGACGATTAAACCATGAATGAGGATTAAACCATCCAGTTTACAGAATACAACGTAAGGTGAATGAATAGAAAACGACTTTTCAAAAATGAGTCAATTTAAATTAAATAATCTAAAATTGTAGTAGTATATGTTATACTGTAAATCAAGTTATTTTCAGCTCAAATAATACAAAAGTCAGATAATTTTTGATAACTTATATAAGGACCCTTAAATAACTACAATGGTATCAATTGGCTTCATAATCTAAGATGTTGTGAATGCATGTATGTACAACATAGGACGTGGCCATATATGTGCACAGATCCACCTTGCTATACTTCAACAACACACCTAGGTGAACACAAAATTAGTAGAAGTATTAGTTACTTCCATGGTAGCAGTGTTATAGAATAACGTACAAGGAGGAAGAATTAATTCTCGAAAATATATAAAACAATTTTAAGCTGACAATTTGTTGAAAACAAAGAGTAAGAGCACCTGCTTCACTGTGGTTAATTCTGAGCTATATTTTATAGGCGCCAACAACTGATTACTGCACACTCATTTGCATTGACAAACACGGCTCATACTGAGAGCCATTGACTTCATAGGCTGATGCCATGTTCTAGTTTGCCAGTATCTAGAACTTGAGACGTTACCACTGAGGTATATGTGCCGCAACTAAACTTTATTGTTCAACACATTTATGTTGGCTGATCATTGACTGGTTACTAATGTCAAGTTTGTTTAGTCTGTAATGGTAAACGTATTCTATTGCCTAAAACATTGTTGATAAGATTAATGAACATATTGCAACATGATCGATAGGATTCAAACCGAGATAATGCAGGCAGACAGAATATTGATTATTATTAAGCGGTCACGGCATATCACACTAAGTTGCTAAATTTCATAGTCGAACAAACCGTAAAAAAAGTAGACATAAAGAAAAGCAGAGACGTTAAAATTAATAATATTAGTGTAGTGTAAAATGGGACAATGAAATCATTAAATAAATAATGTATATAAGAAGTCAAGCATATCGAAACCGTTAATTGGATATGAATGAAGAACCACCCCCGCTTGCAACCCCAATCAGACATATATCAAGGCAGAGATCTGAAATTTACTATTTGGAAAAGTGTGCATATAATTATAACCTACACTTTCAAAATTTTACAAAAGAATACGTCACATGTTGATACTGGTAGAGTACCACTAAAAACCAGAGCACTGGACAGCTGTTTCACCATAGCATGGTTTCAGCCCCAGAGACTTCAGGTTGCCGAGCACCACTGAGCCGCCACCCAATAGTAGAATCCGTCCACTATCAATCTGAAGTGCACACTTTTGAGGAGTCCCATACTACGACAAAACAGCTCTGTTTTTTAATGATATGTTGCCAAAATTAGTGTGTGACATATTCAATCAACTAAAAATACCAATCTTTCAAAACCATCTTAATTATACGAAAGCTTAGAAACTATGCATCAATGTGATTATGTTTTAGACAGTTGTCAGAAGTGTTCCAGGATTCTTGAAACTCGTCACCTGGCTGTATATATAATTATTGTAACTAGTAGTATTGTTACAAAGAGACAAAGCTCAATTCACGTTATTTAGAAATGGTGTTAACTTGCCTTTCATTACTATACTAAGTAACCATTCACTTACAACTTGATAAATTGTACACAACTACCACAACTGATGATTTGGAACCTCTTTCTACTTATTATGTTCAGCATTTTTAACTTTATTTGAATGGTTGCTGTACTGTGTGAATATGATTTTCATTTAAATGTAAACTAAATATACGTCTATAAGTATGTTGAACTTAATGTCAAAACAATTGGCATAAAAATACAAGTGATAAGAATCTGATGAAACATAAAATAATCGTAATGTTCTGTTAGGTTAATTGTTCCTACTTTATTCACAAGTCGATGAAAAGAAACTATGAGTATAAAAATTCAGTTAGGATGTAGTATAGGAACGAGATAATGTAACGATTAAATAACCGCCAACAATTTCACAACTGACCAGTAACTGATGCAATGATGGTATCAAAGTTACCACAAATTTGAACTTAAAATACATACCATACATAATTTATCATTAGCTAGTATTAGCATTTAGACTAAATAGTTTAAGCTTTCAGCAGTGGGACAATGATTTAGTGTCAGATTTCAGAGTAAGAAATAGGTTTCATAATAAGAGTCTTAGTTTCAACGAGAATTTTAAAATTCTATAGCTATAATTAATCTATGCGATAAGTGGTGTTTCCAGTCGTAAGTCCCAATCTCATTTCTGAACTTAAGTTCAACAGTCTTGTAAGACTAGGAAAAATCATAATGTAATTTCAGAAAGAATTTTTTACAATTATGAATTTATTACAAAGTTAAGATTTAAAGTTACAATTGAAGATATCTGTTATATCTCGTGCTTGATGACTTTGACTAGCCGCAACGCAATCTTAGCACTTGAACGCCTTGAACCCTCTTAGTCGCAAAATCAGAAGTCAGAAGACGAGAAAACAGGAAACTTTATTCCAGTGAAAAGGGAAGTGAGTCGTGTACAAAATATTCGTATATTTATAGTGACTATTCATCAAAAATTGCAATCATAAACATTTTATTAATACAATGAAATATTGTCAAATATACTCTGTGAATATAACTTACATTGACTCACATTAAAATGTGATGAAAGTTTATAAATCAAGTTTACAAAAATCAATACAACTTGATAAAATGAACAATTGTATTTTTAGGGATATCGAATCCCTAACAATATCATTCGACTAACACAGTGAATAGTATTTATGAATAGCTGTACTGTCGTGAATGAAATGAGGTGCATTATATTATGTGTTCATCATAAAAGCCTTAAGTAAACCGTTATTTATTACAAGGATCACAAACATTTATATGGTCTATAGTTGAAACCAGTTTAGTATCAATCTATCTATGGATAAATGTTTGCTTTTTGATAAAGATTTACTTGGTGACTAGAAGTGAGTTGTAATTAGTTTTCACTTCAAAATTATTGAAAAGTGATATGACTGTTTGTCAGTCACAAGGATGAATTTCATTATCTTTGTTTCTGTTGTTCGAAAGGGGTTTTATCAATACACACTATCACCACTTATTTACTAAGTAAAATATTTAATTCTCCTTTTGTATAATATAATTGTTGCTTTCCAATAAACTATTCAGTAGTCTCATTTTATTTAGGTGGTTAGTGAATCTGAACAATGACTGGCCAGTTTGTGAAGTGAGCATGGACATTTCAAGTATCACTTCTGCTCGTTACTATACAGCTTTTATTTACTTGGAACAGTTTAATCGCGAACAAATCGAAATGTCACTGAAACGTTAAATATTTATTCATTTTGTATAATAGAAAGTTATTTTTATTTTCTAAAAGGATTTCCATTATAAAGTAGACTATCTAATTGTGTGAACATAGTTATCACTTAGTACATCTATCATACTAAATGTTAATATCATAATCTCATAATCATACTGTTTGAAATCTTCTTTAAAAGTGTCTAAATAAACATGTACCCTGAGTATTTACATTTCTTTACTCTGAGGATATTTTAACTGTTGTTTTCTGCTATCTGTTTTCGTATTCTTCACTTTTGTTCAACATGATTACTTTATGAAACATTTGTGATGTCTACCTATACTGTACTATTTAACTTTATTCTTCACAAACTTAGCACTTTGATTCTATTATCATTGAAACATGTTGTATCTTATACCATAATGACTATTCACAAAATCTCGTAAAAACTCTTATCTTAGTCACTCTTTATATAATAATTTATTCTAGACAATTACATACTTATCAGATTGTTACCAATGATGTTAGTTATGTAACTCATATACTATCTCATATGATTATGCATTTTGTTAACATTTTATCCTTTGATGCATTTAACAATCTTGTTTTATAAACATTCAGTTGAGGGAACTAACAACAGTTATATAATTTTTGAATAATATACTTTTAGCTTTTCAAATAACTTGAACATGCCAGGAAATTGGTGTGTATTCTGTAATTATTTACAGAATATACACCTTGTATTATTTGAAATTTCTACTGTTATGCCAGATGATACTGATATACTGAACACCTAAAGAACATTGACCATCTTTGAGAACTGTTTTCCTGTAAACTATTTCATTATTATTTTTGATTGTATACAAAGTGAACATTTTATTCTTACTATTATTCAGTCCCCTCCCAATATTTTAATTAGTTGATTGGGTGGTTAGGTTTTGTGTATGTATAAAGGATTGTATGAAATATAATTTAATTTTACCTAGATGATTCATTGGATTGTGTTCTTTCTAATCTGGCCTGGGGTCGAGTGGGCATCAGACAGGTGTGCAGGAACTGTCTAGGCAGTCACTGGCGCTTGGTATTGCAACTTCTCGCTCATAAGGTCGTATCGACTACTTGGTCATACGCATCAATCAAAACAGATTTTGCTGACATCATAAAAGATACATGAATTCATATATTGTACAGTACACTGATGAACAAAAATAAATAACTTATCAGTTATCATTAAGTGCCAAAATTTAAGAGTAACTAAAAGTTGATTTAGATATAAACATTTTAAATTGATTATAACTGGGCGATGTGGAGGTTGTTGAATTTGAATTTGATATGATGAATTGGTTTAAGTTAGACAACGATTGAAAACCAAGAAATATTGGGCAGATCTTACATTGTTGTATGCAACTCCTAAGCAGTACATTTACACGACCCCACCATGGAATTGATTCCAGGACCATAAAGCTATGCAGAGAACGCTCAGTCATTAGATTACTGAGACGGCCGGCTTCCAACATTTGATATTTCTAACTCAGTCAATCCACAAAAGATTTTCGCGACTTCACTCATTGACATCTGTGGGCAGCTGCCTTACTTCAGACATAAGTGAACTACAGCTGTTACGTTTTATCACCAGAATTCCGTGACTTGTCTTCTAGTGATTGTAACTAAATATTGTGGAGATTGTTGAATTTGAAATTTGACATTACGGACGCTCATTTTAGAAGAGTTCTGTGATAGAATGAAACAGATGCCCAGTGATTCCTAGGTTTCAGTAAATGTTTAACTCGAACTTATTCATGGTGAGAAATTCTGAATTTATAATGATATATCATTCTTAAGGTAGATATATTTTGTAAATAAACTAAATACTGACAACTTGAGAGAGTGTTGTCAAACAAAAACAAATCGAACAATGATGTAGTTAAATGTAAGAAATCTGACTGTATACATCTTTAATGATTTTACTTCACTACGATATAACTATGTATTAATGAAACTAACAACGTGTGTAGTATAAGTGAATGACTGACACCCTTTTAGATAAATACAACGGTACTCTATGTTCTGACAACATTATTAGTATTCTTTTACCTTGTAAAGCTACTAACACTGATATTTGTGTTGAAACAATCTCAAACAGTACAATAAATATTGATTTGTTTCTCATTATTTATTAGATTAACTTTAGGCTAAATATCCCCATTGTTTGTAGATTGAACCAAGTATTACTCTTCTAGAAATTATCTAATATCTTAAACTATTGATTAAGTTGAATTGTAACTGGTAAGCAGAAACTACGATGCGTGTTTCGTTTCTTTCGGGACCTATCAGCAAGATGTAGCTGCATCCCAGTGCTGATGTTCACACCGGAGCTCGAACTCAGTTCGTTTCGTGCTAAACGTTATCACGTTCACCACTACACTATTGAGTCTAAAATGTCAAACTTACAGAAAACGAACTAAGTTTGAATCTCGGTGTGAACATCAACATTGGAATGCGTGTATGCCCAGACGACAGGTGTTAATTAAGGTGAAACACGTGTCCTGGATTCTGCTTGCCAGCCACAATCCAACCTAAAAATAACACTTGTGATCTATCGCTATATAAAGGCAATACGCTCAGGATGCACATATAGCAACAGAGGCTGACCAGTTTCAGTCCATGACATATCAACGGGATGATGCAAATTCATCCTAATAACAATCTGAAAGTCATAAAATCCTCGAGGTTCTTCTAATTACGTTTGTATCCGTAGTTATTTGTATTCAGCGTTCTAAAATGATAACATGATGTATAATTTTAGTCCTAAACAACATTCAAGAAGATGTAATGAACATTCACTTCATCTTATGTATCTCTTCTTGAAATTATTAGAATTTCCTTTCTAAAATATATTGAATTTATTGTATTTCACTACAACATTCTTAGATCTCTGCATGAAATACCATAAAGTGATAATGTTAGTCTGTATTCAATACGCATTACTTAAGGTTACAATATCTTATCAGCTAAATAATTTCACAAATATAACTTTAATTTTAAAATAAGCATATACTATGTTTTTTCGTTAAAATAATGAATACTAAAAGGAATGTAACATCACTGAATAGTGAATGTTATATAACTAACCCTATTCCGAAAAGATTTTTTGGTGATTTCACGTAGTTGAACAAGACAGAAATGAACATATCTTGAATTACATAAATGAAACATATTATCACTTCAGAGTTCCATGTATGACGTCATATGGTCACATTATATATATAACTGTGTTTGCTGATAGGTGGAAGACTACAATAACCCCCTGTTAAATCTAGGTTCCAAGCTAGTTAGCAATTGTTCCCAATGAGTACTTGCAATCTTCAAGGAACTAGTGTTCACTGTTGTATTCAAACTTACATTACACAATACTACAGTCTAATACACTATCAATGAATAATTAGAGCTAAGGATTGGTCACTGATGTAATGTTTATCTGGTTCTTAGTGCTCATAGAATTCTATCAGAAAGGATGCCACTCCATGAATATACAACAACTGTGAATAATAAGTTCTCTTTGAAAGAACTTTAATTGCTAACGAATTAATCCTTAAGGGATAATCAGCATCAATAAACAAAAATTTTAATTAAAATTATATTTTTAAAAGAAAACTGTAACCAGGAAAGTTTATAAATCTCAGACAAATAAAATGAACGAACCTTGAATCATACATAATTTGGTGTTTGTGTTCGTAACTGAATGATCTTGGTTAGGTATCACTAAAAAACGGGAAGTATTGGAAAGCCGAAATCAATCTATGACTAACATAAACTGTAAATCACATACCAATCTCCACATAGACCACATCACTTCACTTAACAATCTGTTTACTGGTAACTACTATCTTCAAAGTGTTCTCGAAATTCTATTGAGAAGTTGTGACAAGTGGAGTTCAGATATATCGGAAGTGAAGCAGTAAGTTTTTCAAGTGATACGTATCCTATCTTATGTTCTTTGAAGAAGACGAACATGAACAACTGCTTCATTTCTGTTTTCAGACCATTACACATTATTAGGTAATATCATTTTGATAGTTTTTTTTGTTTTGTTTACACTACTTGTAAGTAGGCAAATATTACCGACGGTGCTAATATTCATCACATACTAACAAACAAGCTCACTTAAGATTCCCTTTACAATACAAGCAATTACGATAAGACAGTTGAACATTGAATATCGGATATGTTGTTGAGCTATTCAAATCACGAACTTGGGACTGACTAACGTCTAGTTTGGGTGATTCCTAATCAAATTATAACTTAAAACAAATAGTCCCCCTCCCACCCTCTGTGGTCAATCGTTTAACAACATAGATTACGCTGAAGAACAATTCTGGAGGTAAACTTGACTCTAGTTTATAAGGTGTTCTTGTGTCGAGCTTGTAATTGATTTGCATTCGCTGTTGAGGAGCCATATCGAGTAATGTCCTGCGGTACACTTGGAAAGGGTTAAGTTTGTAAGGCCAATATAACAAACCAAACAACGGCTCTTCTAGATAATATTATAATAGTTTTTATTTAGAATCTGCTAGGGTTTTAGATTTTTTAACCTTCACCCATAAAGATTTACAAATTTCAGTATATCACGTCTCAAAATTATCTTAATCTAAAACATGCAAACTAAAGTATAATTAATTAGGACCAGTTTGTATCTTCCTGTTGATTAGTCATGGACAGAAACTGGTCAGCCTCTGTTGCCATATATGCATTCTGAATGGATTAGCCAATGAGTCTCAAATAAGACGAAATGAGCGTCTTGAATTCATCTTGTTAGTCGCAATCCAACCTAAACTTTTAAGTATAACTATCTAACACTGTAATATCTACCCGACCATGTACACTATTGAAAATGTTAGTATTCTGTACATTCCATTCATGTCTGATTGATCTGTCAGTTTCTATTTAGATATGTTCTATATTCACAATATGAAAATTCTCCAACTATTTAAAATGGACAAATTGTCAGAAAACGTAAAACTTTCTATTCATCACTATTTATTATGTAACAGATAAATGATTGTCTGAAGATTTCATTACCTTAATGTTACTTACACGTGATATGACATTAAAAGAAAGAAGAAAAAACGAAGAACTGCTTGGTGAACTGGCATAGATTTTGATTAAATAGTTCAGATCAGTGAAAAAGTATTTTGAAAATAAGTTCATTTTTAAAGTTACATGTAACTAGGTAATAAAGTTTGTGTTTGTATAATTTATTGCTAATGATATTTCAAAATACAATTAATCAATCTGTGTTAGTGACTATGTTTATTCTGAGTACAATTGTCTTTAAATAACATTTAGTTATAAGTTCTTTTTCGTATACTTAGTGAATAGTTAGAAGTGGAAATTAGAATATCTGTTTCGACTTACTTACAACTCATCAGATGGATGTACCTAATAAAATACAGTCTTAATGCTTATTATAAGTGGGGAGGCAAAAGGGTAATAGGTTAGAATCATACTGTGAAGAAAAATACTGTGATAGGATAAACGCATTCAGCTGAAAAATCCCGAATATCAATAAATTGTATTAAGAATAAGTTAGTAAATCAAAAGAATAATTTGTGAATGCTTCCTTATGAAGTAAATTTACCATATACCAGACCAACCTTCTTCTATGGAGTTCAATATTATTTTGTTTGAGACCATCATTCAGTCTTTACTAAAGTTTTCTGTATAATTATCAACGAAAAATTGCACAGTTAACTTTATGATCACAACTCTAATATATTAATATCACAATATACAAATACAAACATAGCTTAGTTGTTTGTATTCATCACAAATTGATGTTAGCTGGGTACCACTGAAAACCAGGGTACTATACAACTTAATAATAACTAACTTAAGGATATTACCGGAGTAATTGTGAGAAATCGTGGTTATTGGAGATCACATATGTCGGGATGTAGGCATTTACCACTAATGACGATGGATTGTTTTTATGCTATATCATAAATTGATGAAAGTAGGAATTAAACCATTGAATGCTGCAAAGTGGTGCAAGTGGTTAAGCATTTAGTATGAGACCTGAATGTCATGGATCGGATTTTCTTGAATGTGCACTAGTGAGGGGTTTGACATTAAGAAGAAACAACTAACCATTGTTTCCTAGTTTTCATCGGCATCCAACCAGCGCCAATCTGTGACGAATATTAACAACTAAATATAATCCCTATCTGCACAAAACTACCTCATTTTGAAAAATAGTCTAATTCATGATTCATCCAGATATTATTGTGTATAAGCATCAAAATTGAAAGTGTCATCAGTTTATGAAATCACTAACTGTTGACTCAAATTATGTTGTTACACTTAGGCTACTACACGTTTATTATGATGAATTATCAGAAATGTTGTTTGATATAGACCAAAAACATTCTATCATATTTTGTTCTTCCTCTAGAACTTGAGTACTAATTTTATATTACGGATACACTTCCCTCTAGAACCATACAATCAATATTCAAGTATTTTCATTATAACTACTATTACAAATATATTGGTTCATATGTTATTTATCAATTTACTATTATCTTATTTTGCTTTCGAGTTATGGGGGGGGAGGTAAATGTTGATATGAGATAATACATATTTTGTAGCTGCCTCTGTGTAACCATTGGAAATTAGAATAAAATACATAGCTGTTTTGTAACAGTACGAGATTCACCATCGGTGTCAATGAATATCCATCTGTGACGAAAATCATTTACAAATTATGTCACTTCTACAAGCCCTCTCAATTCTAATAAATACATAAACATAAACATCATTCCCCAAGAATAAAGACAATTCAGGAAAGAAAGTTTTCTTTAAGACGACGCCAATCATTAAATCTGAACAGTAGCGTATTTATATCGCCTTAAGTATTTGTAATATTTTCAGTTAAGTGATATTTGTTCTGGGTACTGTTTTTTGGAGTTAATTTAGTTTCAATACATTCTACATTCATCTGTTATAAGGAACTCCTAGTTTATTAGTAAATAAGTTCACTAATAGATATAAGAATAAATTGGGACTGAATTGGGACTATTAATTACATACAACTCTGATAATTACTTCACGGATACCGTGATGGAACTGAATATCGGATACTTAGATGCCAGTTCTTGTGTGGGTACATTCAAAAACTAAATGGAGCGCTGTAAAATATGGCGGATGGGGGGAGAGTCGAAGTGTTGCGAAAGAAGATGAAATTACAGCTTATTTTCCCACATTTACTCTGGAGAATTTAGCCTTCGTTCACAAGCTTATATCACTAACTTATGATAATCTCAAGGAACTGTTGTTTCATCATATACAACCTACCTACCTGGGACACAGAAAAACAGCAAAAGTCTAAGAGTTCACATTTAATTTACGGTAGCAAGTTGATAGATACAATTTTGATGGCCTAGTTTATTTCCAGTTACGAGGCAGACTTTTAGTTAATATTACGATACCACAACTAGAACATACAGTATTCAAATTAGAAATTAACTTATCAGAAATATCTTCAGAAATCAACAGCTACTCCTAACAGTTTCTAATTCCTTAAAAGAAGTAGTGTTGACCAAGTCTCATCATCCGAACTCTCAGATCATGTATTTCGAACGTCTGTCTCTAATCGACAAAATTCAACATTCGTAAATATGAAGTTCATGTCTCCTAATGTCTAGTGTAACAGCTGTTTTGGGTCGCATTACTGCATTCTTATAATCCCGATTTAAAATATACTATTTCTGAAGTACAAGAGGTGCTTTTATGGATTAAGACATGACTGATTGTATGTATCTAATGCTACATTCATGATGTCATTATTGATACTCTAGGTATAAAATCTACTATTTTAATTAAAGAATTTAAGGTTACAAAATACTGATACAGTAATACAACCAATCAACGTACTTGTATTAAGCGTTAAGTGAGAAATTCCTTAATTAAAGGTTTGCAATCAACCGATTGAAGATTATAAATAAACGATCTATGAATTTTTGGTCGGTTAAACTAATTCATTTATTCTTCATTTATGAAATTCAAAACTACTGAAAGTAGTTGTTATTTTCTAAAAATATTTCGAATAAATTATTTAAAGACTTAATCGTTACTGTATTGTCTTTATACAACATTATAGTGTACGCGAGAAAATCGTCAATACTGTAGAAAATTCTTATGATGGACTACATTGAAAAGTCAACTCCGCCTGTAGTTACCTAGGGTTGCTTCCGGTACCAAGTCCGGATAAAGGAGGAGGGTTGCGCATGGGGTTAGCAACCCCATCCCGAAAAACAACAAAATTGCTAAAAAAAAACGCTAACCAATAAAAACCTTTATAACCATTTTTACTCTTCTCTGGGAGTTGGAAGGTGTGTTATGACGCCTCATGGTGAAAGCCGAATGCTTCTTCGGAAGCCACGAGGCCGATGTGTCGTCTGACAACCAGAGCAACAATTAATATAGGTACATGGAATGTCCGCACGATGTGGGAGACAGGGAGAACCATGCAAATAGCTGAAGAAATGAGAAGATACAACCTGAAGATACTTGGAATAAGCGAAACGCATTGGTTGCAAGCTGGACAGCAACGGTTATCTTCGGGAAATGTGCTTTTATATTCCGGCCACGAAGAAGATAACGCCCTCCACACACAAGGAGTAGCATTAGTGTTGTCCAAAGAAGCATGGAAGGCTCTTGTTGGATGGCAGCATCACGGACCTAGGATCATCACAGCATCCTTCAAGACGAAGAAGGAAGGGATTACAATGAATGTCATCCAGTGCTACGCACCCACCAATGACAGCCACGAAGACGACAAAGACCAATTCTATGCAAGCCTGCAGTCAATCATCAAGAAATGCTCTACGCCGGACCTGACCATTCTGATAGGGGGGGACTTCAACGCCAAGGTTGAGGTGGACAACACCAAGTATGAAGACATCATGGGAAAAAATGGACTGGGAGAAAGGAATGATAACGGTGAGTGGTTTGTAAACTTATGTGCCTTCAACAAAATGATTATAGGTGGCACCATATTCTCCCACAAACGTATACACAGAACTACATGGGTTTCACCGGACAACATTACGGAGAACAAAATCGACCACATCTGCATCAATAAGAAGTTTAGAAGGACCATGGAAGATGTAAGAGCAAGGAGAGGAGCTGACATAGCTACCGATCACCGTCTGGTGGTGGCTAAAATGAAACTGAAGCTAAGGATGCACCGGACAACTGAAGCGGCAGTATTACACAAGTTTAATACAGCCCTTCTCTGGTATACTAACAAACGCAACGAATTTAAAATAACTCTCAACAATAAGTTTCATAATCTACTAAAAAAGGGTGGGACTAATATGGAAGACAACTGAAAAGAGACTAAGGAAACAATAACTTCAACATGTCAAGAGGTTTTGGGTCCCAAGAAACAATACCACAAAGAAAGGATTTCTATTGGTACTCAAGACAAGATCCAAGAGAGGAGGAACAGGAAGATAGCGATTAGTAACAGCCGGACAAGAGTAGAGAAAGCCAAGGCACAGGCCGAATACACCAAAGTCAACAAACAAGTGAAGAGAAGAATCAGGTCGGATAAACGGAAATTTGTTGAGGACCTAGCAATGACAACGGAAAAAGCTGCAAGATTAGGTAACATGAGGCGTCTAGACGATACAACAAAGAAACTAGCTGGGAAATCCAGTAAGCCAGAACGGCCAATCAAGAACAAGACTGGCAAACCAATCACTGAAGTGCATGAACAACGAAACAGGTGGGTAGAACACTTCCATGAACTCTTGAATAGACCAGCCCGTTTGAACCTACCAGTCATGGAAGCAGCAGCCACGGACCTATCTATAAGCACAGACTCATCAACAGTCGAAAAAATCAAAATGGCCATCAGACAGATCAAGAGTGGCAAGTCAGCAGGGCCAGACAACATATCAACTAAGGCACTGAAGGCAGATATAAAAGCAACTGCAGAGATGCTCCACATTCTCTTCAGGAAGATTTAGGAGGAAGAACAAGTGCCAACAGACTGTAAAGAAGGGTACTTCATCAAAATACCAAAGAAAGGAGGTCTTAGCGATTGTGAGAACTACAGAGGCATTACTCTACTTTCGGTACCATGTAAGGTCTTCAACAGAGTGTTATTGAACATAATAAAGACCCAGTCGACGCCAAACTCCGAGATCAACAGGCCGGATTCCGTAAAGACCGATCGTGTATCGTCCAAATTGCTACTCTACAGGTCATTGTTGAACAATCAATTGAATGGAATTCACCACTTTACATCAACTTCCTCGACTACAAAAAAGCATTCTACAACGTGGATAGGAGAATATTATATAGTCTTCTTTGACATTATGGCGTACCCGAAAGAATAGTCAACATCATACGGAATTCTCATGAAGGACTGCATTAGAAAATCATGAATGGAGGTCAGCTCACAGATTCATTCGAAGTAAAAACCAGTGTCAGACAAGGCTGCCCACTCTTGCCCTTCCTCTTCCTACTGGTCATCGACTGGATCATGAAGACTGCAACATCTGAAGACACTCTCGGAATACAATGCACAACACTGACGCAACTAGATGACTTGGACTTCGCAGATGACCTAACTCTTCCATCCCACACACGGCAGTAAATGCAGATGAAGACGAACAGTGTAGCAGCAGCCTCAGTAGCAGTAGGCCTCAACATACACAAAGGGAAAAGCAAGATCCTTCGATACAAAACAACGAACACTAACCCAATTACACTTGACGGAGGAATTCCGGGAGACGTTGAGACCTTTACATATTTGGGCAGCATATTTGACGAACAAGGATGGTCTGGCTCGGATGTGAAGGCGCGGATTGGTAAGGCAAGGGCAGCATTTCTACAACTGAAAAACATCTGGAACTCAAACCAACTTTCAGTGAATATTAAAGTCAAAATTTTCAATACAAATGTGAAGACAGTTCTGTTGTATGGAGCTGAAACTTGGATAACTACGAAAAGTATCCTTCAGAAGATACAAGCATTTATAAACAACTGTCTGCGCAAGATTCTTCGGATTCGTTGGCCAGATACCATCAACGACGACCTTCTGTGGCTGAGAAAAAACCAATTTCCAGCCAAGTAAGGAATAAGTCAAAGATGCTGGAAGTGGATAGGACTGACATTGATGAGATCATCAAACCGCATCACAAGACAAAACTAATTCGAAATTCTAAAATGAAAGGAAAAGATGAAAACTGAGAAATACATTAAGCTGGGAATCATAGGCAAACATGAAAAGAATGAACATCATTTAGGGAGAACTGGAAAGGAAAGCCTAGGACAGCGTTGGTTGAAGTTTTCTAGCCAGCGGCCTATACTCTACATGTGGTAACAGCCAATAGATGATTGTTTTTTTTTGAATTCAACTTTCATAGACAAGGTCTTCCTGAATACTGTCATAATTCGTTTCACTTTCAACTTATGTTTCTTCCAATGAATCTAAGATAATTGTTCTCAATTAGTATTCAGAAGTTTATATTTATTTCTGTCAATACAATTTACTTTTTCAATTCATATATGCGCAAGTTTACACTATTGTAAAGTATATTTTCTTCTATGGTTTCTTGACCACATGCATTACTCTATTACAATACGGACTAATTTGTAGAATGACTTTTATTACTGTTTCAATACGAACAATTATACTACTACTAATATTACTTAATTGTTGCAAACATAATATAACTCTGTTTAAGTCAAAAGGTAATTAAATAACAATTATTATTATCATTAGTATCATTAAATAATATCTATACAGATGAATAAGAAAATTGCCTGTAAACATTAAAGTAGTATATTTTGTTAAACAATGATTATTCTTTACATCACTATAGAAATTAAAACCAATCTTTGTTTTTCTTTGAATATCCGGAATGTTGCTAAGTGATTGTAAAATAATAGGAAATAGGCAACTATGTCTCAAGCATTATGAGCATCCTATTGGCGTTACCATTAAATAATACAATACGCATACAATTAATCATTATGGAAATTATTGTAATTACTGAATATATTTTGTTGTTGTTGTTGTTAAGGAAAAATAACAATGATGTGAAATCAATGTAGATTTTATTGTAGAGAATTTCATTATTAAAAATATAGACCTGTAATTGTACATGAATAATCTGAGATTTCTGTTGAATCCTCTGATAGTTTTTCAATAGATAAAACATCTTTAAGAAATTTGTTAAAGATTGATGTTGGTAAGCTTCTATTTCAAACGAGGAAGCAACAGTAACTAGCTTCAGAATGTTTTTTTAAATTCTAGTGAGAAGTTATAGCTGGTGAAGTTCAGACTCGTCAGGAGTGAAACAATTATCACCAATGATATTAGATGATCGTGTCTTTATATCACAAATTGATGTAAAAATTCCATCATCAAGTGCCGGCTCAGTAGTGTAGAGAGTTAGGCGTTTGCCAACCTAAAGCTCCCCCTCCTAGGGTTTGATCTAAACTTTCGAAGAGCCTCACACTAGGAAAAATGGTTGTCTAGTGGTCCATGGTTTTTTAACAGTACCCTACTAACATCAATCTGTAATGAATTCAACCAGCTAAAACCTAGTACCAATCTCTACTAACCAATTCAATGTTTACAAAATATTAAAGAAATTTTCCAATGAAAATGTCATAATCGTTATTGAGACACACAAATGACATTAAAGAGTGTTAATGTCTCATAATGAATTCACTGTAGTTGAAAATATGAATAGAACGTGCATGAAAATAAAGGTTATGTGTTCGAATCCGTGTGTAATTGTATATATGCATAGATAAAGAGCTCTGAATGTTATTTAAATTTCCTCTTAATTTTCAGTAGTACACTATGCAATATCAGTATGTAATGGAAAATATCATCAAAATAAGTGAAATCCGATTTGTAGTTTACTAGAACAGATCTAATTAAATAATAAATTCTAATGTCTGTTTCAAAAACAACATTCTATTTCTAAAAAATATTTCGTGATGTTTAGTACTGAGCTGTTCAAAGAAAGAATATCTTTACAAATCTTTTGTTGCCAAGCGCTAACAACTGACTATCTAGTCTAAATTTCACTATTTCTTTCTATGCAAACAGATTCCTGAATTTCATTTCACAAATAAGCATATGTTAAACACGCCAATTAAAAATACAATGCATTGAACAACAGTTCCAAATAGCATCAAATTCATTAGAATTTCTCATTCACAATGTCGTCAGAAAAATCCGACAAAAAAACATTCGAGTGTCGTGGCCGATGCTTAACCGTTACTCAACTGAGCTAATCATAAATTAAATGATTGATGTTTATAACTCCAATCATTTCACGATATGATTGCAGAATCTCATGCTTTTCGATCAGTGCTTAACAGCCTCATACTCGATATGGGTGAACTCCACTTATCAAGTCTTCGCACCAGAACTCCATGAATTAATTACCTCCTGGAGCTGGTCAGTAGTCAGCTGATATTAATTCCAGTTGAATGTTGTGAAGATTGTTGAGTTTGAATTTGATACTACAAGTTTACCTGAGTTAGACAACCACTGAGAGCCTCAACTTGTATTTGTGGATACACTTGTCGACATATTCAAAAATAATTTGGATCACCTTAGAGACTCCTGTCTCTAGAGTTGATGCACGTAAACCAGCCTTTTATCCCAATCACGCTGTAAGTGAACGTAACTCAGTAAGTCAAAAACTTGGTGTCAAATAATATATGGTTTGGGATGAAGTATATAAAACGTTGAGGAAAATTTAAAAACAACGCCGGGCTTCTCCGCATTTTGCCCAAATTTTTGAGTATTACGGAGTTTTACCGAAAGTCATACCCCTCCCATCACACACTACGTTTTGTGGTTGACATTAACTTAGCTTTTCTACAAACGAACGTTAAATATGTGATCAATCATAAACGAGTAAATAGTTTCAAGGTCTTAACTTAATCAAGGACAGAAATCATTTCAAGTGATGTCACACTAAACCGTTCGATGTGTTAATTTTAATCTTGAAACAATTGTAGAGTTAAAGTTAGGAAGAAGTTAAGGATTAGGGTTAAGGCTAAGAGTAGGTTGGGGATTATGTTTTTATGGTTAGATATATAATACAAGCGTGCATTGTGACGCATACATTAAGATTATCATCTCTATAATGGCATTTTCATTCTATTAATGTTATAAAGAAACTAAATATGTTGTTGTTTGCGAATAAAAATCAGTCATTTTCCTTTGTTTTATTATGACTAGCTTATAATTTGCAAGTTTACCTTTTACGTTCGTTCATCAGAACCATAAATCATGCTTACCCGTTTTTTCCAGTCATACAGCACTACTAAACTTATGTTCAAGAACAAGAGTGGGATTTTAGACTGAAAACATCATTAATAATATAGATGTTGTGCAAAATTCTGATTTTAACTGGAATTTCATTTGTCATTATTAGTCCATATGGCAAATACTGTTTTTAGCCTTATGTTGAAAACGTATTGATTAACTTAAGTTCAACAGTCTTGTAAGACTAGGAGAAACATAGTTTTAAGATAAAGTGAAGGGTAAATTAATGTTGGACAAAGCGTAGTTTCATTCCGGAAACACTATTCATTGTTTTGTTACAAAGTTAAGATTTAAAGTTACAATTAAAGTTATCATCCGACTAACACAGTAAATAGTGTGTATAAATATTTGTACTATTGTGAATGAAATGAGGTGCATTATATTATGTGTTCATCATAGAAACCTTAAGTAAACCGTTATTTATTACAAGGATCACAAACATTTATATAGTCTATAGTTGAAACCAGTTTAGTATCAATCTATTTATGGATAAATGTTTGCTTTTTGATAAAGATTTACTTGGTGACTAGAGGTGAGTTGTAATTAGTTTTCACTTTAAAATTATTGAAAAGTTATGTTACAGTTTCTTAGTCACAAGGATGAATTTCATTATCTTTGTTTTTGTTACTCAAAAGGGGTTATGTCAATACAAACTATGATTCATTTACTCACCATGTAAAATTTTGCTTTTCTTCCATTAAACTATTTCGTTATAAATACTGTTTCTTAACTGACTTACATTGGTTAATGAATTAAAACTATGCAGGTCCCATTTGTAAAAGAAGAACAGAAATTTCAATAATTCTACTTGCCTATTCTACTCTGTACTCTAGAAGAAATTAGAATAAATCACACTAAAAGTAATCTAAATTAACTCAGTTATTCAATAGAATAGCTAACTAACGAGAAAAAAAATTATGATTTCAATATCAATTCAATGATGAATAACTTGAGGTGGAAAATTTAGACAGTGTAATTGTTTTCTACTGTTCTAATCCCGAATTATTTTTTAACTTTGTTTATTTCACTGGATCAACTTTAAATATACTCAATAAGTTGAGTTAATTAATTATGAATATTTAAAGTTTGGAGTTGTCCTATCGTCTCCAATGTAAACTGAGTCTGTTTTATCCCAAATTACAAGTTATTTTTCTGTACATCCAGCGGATAGATGCAACATATTAAATATGAATTTATGGTTATAACTTTCAATATATTTGTGT
Organism: Schistosoma mekongi; assembly: GCA_034768735.1. NCBI lineage: Eukaryota > Metazoa > Platyhelminthes > Trematoda > Strigeidida > Schistosomatidae > Schistosoma > Schistosoma mekongi. Next base: position 71,416,466 of record CM068306.1, on the reverse strand, counting down.
CTTTATCCTGAACGTTGAGCTACTCTATATTGAAAATATCATATTAGATTGTTGAAGCTAGTTGCACATAGTTAAAAACTGACATTCAGATGAATATTACACCCTTCTGTAGTCGCCAATACCCCATCACCCCGAGTATATTAACGACCTTTATTGATTGTACACTTATTATTTTATGGTTTGGATGTTGTAGCATGATTGAAAACAAAAATCGGTACAACTTCTCTTTTGCCGCTTGTTTTGATTTCATGTTTGTCGGATTTACGTTCATTTTGAATAAAATTCTCCTATATTCATCGTTACTGACTTTTACTATATACACTCACCCCATGAATTGCGAATATGAGTCAGTATAACATATAGTGGTTTATAAACAGTTTGGAATTATATTATTACGAACAGAGTTAGGTTATAATCCAGTGGAAACAGGCAATGACTAATCATGTTCCCCTAAAACTCCAATATCTAGTAGTAATCCATAAAGTAAACGGAAAATATGATCGAAACTTCTGAATACAGCATATCTATAATATATCATAAGCGTTTTGGATAATCTTAGTTCGTTTAACAGGAATTTATAAAATATTTAATAAGCTTGACTATTTATAGCAATCAGCCCCATTTTATTAATGTCGAAAGTGTAAATGAGATAATGAAATTATTTAGAAAAGTGTGATGCATCCACGTTGAAAATACGGAACTATCTGGTCACATACATACTTATTAAGCCATTTATACATAAACATGGATAGTTGATGAAAGGTGAATTAAATAAAAAGCTAAGTGATAATAATGTGGTAGAAAATTACAACACCAGTAAAGTTAACTAAATTGAGGTGGTTTGTGGAGATTGGCATTAAGTTTTAGTTGATTTAATTCATCACAGACTTATGTTTGTAGAGTATTATTGAAAACCGGGTAGTATTATATAGATATTTTGTTCTAACATGGGACTCTTTAGTTGTGCGCAACCTAGATTCCACGTTAAAGGCTCTGCCAAAATATGTAGGGCACATTCATAGTTATAATAATTTGCTTTTGTATACACAGTAGAAGCTTTAATTTACTAATGGTAAAAGACTCTAGAAAATTTGAGAATACGTTTGCAGTTACTCTTATGCAAAGTCTTACAAGATACCTACAGATCAGATTTATGACCCATGTCATATGTGTTTTAAGATAGATAAGCAAAGATTTTTATTATCATTCCCTGCCTCTATCAGCCCATTTGATGTAATTTGATTTCGAAGCAATAAACATACATGTTCCACTAATCTTTACTCTTCGACTATCACATTATTACCACTCGACCATTTATTTAATCTGATCTTTACTAGTTTTCTGTCTTCATGTATAAATGCTGTGATAAGTATACGTGTGATCAGATTGTTCCAAATATCTAACAGAAATATCTCACATTTATCACATTAACTCCGTCATCTTATTAAACTATCAAAATTTTATGGTGTTATGTTTAATAAAGAACACTCAATATCTAAGTAATCACTGTCTATTACCAGAAAGGTTACCAGTTTCTATAATTGATAAGTAAGTTATGTAATGAAGTAAACGATTATCTAATACGTTTTCTTTCAGGCATTTTTCTTTAAATATGACAGTTATATTCACTCTGCTTACAAATTAATATAAATAATAAATAGTTCTATTCTACCATTGTATTGTTACTATTATTTAACTTACCATCGTAATCCTCTTCAAGTGGATCTGTTAACTCTACTGTATCACTACCAGTGATTAAATTCATTGCATAGATTAAGAATATGAAACAAAAGATAGTTAAACAATGCATTATTATTATTATTATATTGTATTACTGTATTATGAATGAACTACTTAATAATACTTTAAAACACTTGAATATTGAACAGTGATTTGTTTTACTGTGTATATAATATGTATAACTACTAAGTTAAATACATTTTCTTTTTGAATAGTTTATATGTAGATATTTGTGCTAAAAAAGTCAGAAACTACAATTGGTTGGTTATATATATGCACTCCTCGAATGTCAACTTAACTAAAGTGATTGTGTCTAGTAGATGAATAGTAATGATGAGAAGTACCCTACAGTTATTTTGTAATAAATGTTGAGTAAAAAAAAAAAAAAAGAAATAAGCGACAGAAAAATAATGATAATGAAAAAAATGATAGACAATCAAAAGTTATCAGAGAAAAATGTAACATTTATATTGTATTTATAGTTATACTCAATCAGTTATTTTGAATAGGTAGTCTCTGCATTAACATGAATCAAATAAATAAATATATATATATATATAAGTAGTAAGTTATTGTTTTCAGATAAATATTTATTAAATTCTATTGTTCATGTTACAGTATTATTATTATTATTATTATTATTATTATTATTATTATTATTATTATTAGTACTATTAGTATGCTATAAGTTATCAACCAAGTACATATAAAATAATCTATTCATTGTTTACAAAGTGAATAATTTATAGTAGTATATTACATTAAATGTTGAGTAGATTTATACAAATAGACAAATAAACATTGATTAATTATAACTATTGTTAATTTCAATACTGAACTTATTGAGATTATTATTACAATGAATGTTATTGTTGTTATCAGTAGTATATTACTGTTATAATTTTATACAATACAATGCATTTTTACTATTCACTTATATGTCGGTATCACTTAGCATTGATTCAAACAAATAATAAACATGTTATTTCTCCATAATAATTACTATTGATATACTACTTATTAAAGTTATTTAATAAACAATTAGTTTCAATAGTTCTGTAATGATTATTCAGTAAATAATACATACAAGTGTATGGGTATGTTGATTGATTTGGGAGTTGTAATGTTTATAAATCTATGCTACTATATCAATAGGAGATGATATTGGTATTAGTAACAGTTATAATAAATCGTCCAAGAGGTTAACATTTAAAATATGAAGAGTGTATAACGGGACATATTACAGTATTAATAGAATGTTTAATATACATTAATGCATGATATACAACTAGAAATTAATGATTAATGCACACTACTGACTATCATCAGTGTAATAGAGGTGATCTATACATTTTCATCTAATTTAATTAGTGAGTAATTCGACATAAGTTAAAGTGGCTTGTTAGTCAGTTAAGTAAAATATAACCAATATTTTGTAGATCTTTGAGCAATATCGTTTTTGTTTACAATTCAATGAGTTTACTTAAATAGTAGTTCTATTGATAGAACAAACTCATATTTAATTTAATAGGCTGCTATGTTTGTAACTTAGAGTTAATTAACTATGATTTACGCCTATAATTTGAACTTTATTAGAATTGATTAAAGAAGGAATTGTATTGTTTTAGGCTATTTAACCCACTTTCAACATCAATCATCATAAAACAAATTATGCTATAGAATATATGATGTAATGTATCACTTATTATTAGATTTCATATGATCCATATATGGTACACCTGTGATATTATAATCAATACAAGGTTGTCGGCAAGTTAATTTTGGTTCCCAATAGATTAAGTTCAATTAGTTTGGTTATAAAGTAACTACAAGTATACACTTTATTCCTGTTCACGTTTGATCATAATATTTCGTCAGTATTCTTGAAAGAAAACTATTTCATGACTAAAGTAGAAGAGAGTGTTTAAAATTAAAAAAACATTATTATCTATACTTAGACGCATTTGAGAAGTTGAAGCTTAGAAAAAGGTAGTTCATGAATTAGTTAAACATTGTACATTAACATTTGAATAACTGTTGCAGTATATGACTTGTTGATTGAAATATGAACTACATCCTAACTCAGTGAAATATAGTAAACGTAATCGCTAAAATTTCGAAGTTCAATCCCTCTTTAGGTTTAAAGTACGTTCTACTACTATAAAGTGTCACACCAGGAATAAATAACTGTCTAGTGCTCACTAACTATCAATGACTCTTTAGGTATAATTAATCTATAACAAAAGACTTTTTAAGTTTTTAATAATCCTTTTCATAATACATTAATATAACAAATACTGTACTATAGTAGGTTCGATTGATGAGGCTAGTAACACACCTTCTCAAGCTACCAAAAGTAAAACATGTAAACCTTAGTTATGAATGTTAATAAAGCTGATAGCTTTAGTTTAACGTGATATTATAATGATATGAAATCACTAAACGAACACTGTATTTGTATTTATACTTATGAAAATAATTTCTATTCTTAGACTCTTAGACATTTTGAAGCTATTGATTATGTTTCAGGCGAATTACTGATTATAGTACTCATCTGAAGATAATCTACAAGGGATATTGAAATTAAGCTTCGGGTTAATAGGCATTCTGTAGCTCGGTGTACAAGCAATTTTTAGGGAATTATTACTCAATATAGAATTTGAATCTACTTATGTCAGCTTTACAGTCGGGATAATGTTAGAAACATATTAGGTAGTTTAGAATAATAATAAATGAAGTGTTTTTCCTTGTATTTGATTAACTTGTTTTTCATATTTACTTAACTTACATCAAAGCCAATTACATTAGAAGGAACAGAAGTTTTGGCTAGAGAGGAGTATAGAGGTAAGCTTGACTGATTCTTAAACTTTCTGCAAAGAATAACTGCCACGGTCAATCCAAAACGATCCAGAAACTCCTAAAGCCATTAGAAATCACCTACTGTAAAGCATATGTTCCCAGACGAAAAGTACAAAAATTATAAGGACAAACTAATTTTTAACATCACATGATTAAAATTATGTAACCAAAACTATTAATTACAAAGTACTTGTTAACACACCTACATTATATTCATTAACTAAAACTCATACTAAATCTAAATTAACCCAATATCAACCTAACCTTAACCCAAACCTTAACAATAGCATAACCATTACTTTGTACCTCAATCAGAAAAACCTTAAGTTTGCATGAATGATTATTTGTGTCTTTATAGAAGGTTTCAAAATATGAGTGTTAAATGTTCACATGAATGTGTAGTTATATTTAATCTATTGGCGGAAAGCATACAGAGAACACGAACAATTACAATTATTATAAAAAATGTATATACCATTCGAAATATTATCCGTTTTGCTGACAAAATTAGTCACTTAGAATGACTAATTTCTAACTGAACAATAGCAGCAAACAAATCCCTGATATTGATTGTCTCATGTTGTATACTCAGATTTTTAAAATCTCTGCCACCTAGTCAAAATGATTATTTGTTGTGGACATTTTAAGAGTCACTCTTACTCTCTCTTTTACTACACTCTAGCCTACCTTTTTATTTTCATATAAAAATCACACTAAATGTCATTAGTTGACAATCTCAGTAGAATGTAATCGAACGATATTGTATTTCAGTAAACTAAAAAAGTTAATTACATGTTTTAATCCAAAAGTTTCGTAGATTTTTGTGACGCAAGAAAAAATTTGGTTGGTAATAGTGAACGCCAATGGAGTGTGCCTAGTTGTTAATGCGCGTTTGCCCTGTCTTCACTCACCCCCCTCCCCAAGCTGAATACAGAAGAACCAGATTTGGAAACAGGAACGGGAACGCATTGTATTTCAATCATGCCTTTATATATACACAAAATCAGATCACACAGTAAACCAATTAATAATCTAACATTGATACAGAACAAAGGAAATAGTGGCAGTGAATGGGGACAACATGTACATAACTAAGTAACTGTAATTCATAGTAATAAACAAGAGTAAATATATTAAACAGGAGGATCGGGTAAGGGAAACGTAACAGTCATAGAAATGAAATGATTACATTATCTACAGTTATAATAATTGAAATAATGTTCTAAAACACAGTTCTCGAAGATCCAATCCTAATCAAATAATTTGAGTGTTTTTTTTCATCATATCGTTGATTTTGTTATGGAATGACATTGATCAAACTCTATTGCTTTATTCACATCCTGAAAAAATAGCTTCAATACAATGATAGTTTTTAAGTGTGACTAAAGTTAGGTTGTGAATGGTAAGTGAAATCCAGTACATACGTTTTGTCTATTTTAGGATTCATCAGTTGGATGTGCCTTTAGATATTACAAAGTTATTTAAAAGAATGGTAGGATAATATTATTCTAATCTGTTTAGTTACACTCTGCGTAATAAAATGAAAAACATTTGGTTAATATAATCATATATAACAAGTGATATGTTGTTGTGGGTTAATTACAATAATAGGAATAATAAAATAATGTAGATGTGTTGATACAATTCGATAATATTAGTGTAATAAATATGGTAAGATATTAGTACGAACGGATATAAATATGCAACTTAGAATGGAACAGAGTAAAGATAGACAGAAAAGGGTTTGTAAAATGGAAATTTACAGTGATAGGCTTATATAACTCTCTCGTGAGCCCTGGTAAACTGAAAAGCTGAATGTATATTTTTGGATGCATATTTTGGATGTTTTTTAAAGTTTCAAAGATATAACTGGCCGAATGTTACATTTTGCATCACCACATTTAATATGTTACCTGTTATTAGAAAATTATTACCCAGGAACTATACGTAAAGTTTGATTATAGATAACACTGAAACCAAGGATATAGATCTCGTCTTATTTGGGGCATATTAGTTGGAGGTAACTGTATCCTAATATTAGCATGCATACCAAATCTCTAACAAACTAACTTTTACCTTTAGCCTCGTTGTGAAAAGTAAGCTTGAGTAAAAATGGATCCAGGCTTCAATTCTTAATTTTTACGTACTTGGTTTTCTATAGTTGTCTAACTCGAGTAAACTCGTGATGTCAAATACAAATTTAACAATATCTAAAACATCAAAATACATTCAGTATTAACTTTAGGAAATTATCAATTCATATAGTTCTAGTGAGAAGACTTGATAAGTGAAGTTCATCTATATCGTGTATGTGGCAGTTAACCACCAATCGAAAGGCATGAGATTGTGCAATTCTATCGTGAAATGATTGGAGTTATAAACTACAACCATTTAATTTATGATTAGCTCAGTTATGTGACCGTTAAGCATTTGCGACGACACTAGAATATTTTCTTGCCGGATTCTCCTGATGACATAGTGAATGCGCTTTACTTATGAGTTTAACACTATGTGAAACTGTTGTTCAATGCATCGGATTTATCAACGCTGTCTAACTTACCTTATTTTTGGTATTGAATTGAAATTCAACATTCTCCACAACTCCTAATTACAATCTTTTGATGTTGCCTATCACTAATTCTTTTCTAAATGAAATGATGTTTAAGGGGTCTAAATTCATAATAATTTACATCAATTTTTCCATCAAACAACCTCGTAAGCATTTTAGTTGTCTGATATAAAGTGAAGTAAAACGAAGCCAAAAATTTGGTAAATAGTAATAATTAGTGAATAAATATGTTGGAGTTAGCTTAGTAGTGAAGATTTGTTTGGGAATTATCCGGATGAAACGTTAAATCTAGGTTTCGTGCAACTTGATACTCGCCAGAAATGCATATTCGCAACTTCTGAGGGAACTTATACCTAACGGCTGTTTTATTTAGCTTACATTACAAGTGATTGACAATCGTTGATATAAATTGATCAGCACTGTAAAGAACAAGACAAACACGACATTGGCCACTATACTGTCATCAAGCAATTAATAGTGAACAGCTCAAGTTTAATACGGATTCGAACTTGAATTATATGTAGCATGCCTGAGGTGATTAGCATCTACCAACTAGATGTTAATTCAACTAATATTCATGTTTAATTGTTTCTGTTAGTTTAATGTCGGATACTTTTCACCCTACTTTGTTTACATGTGCAAACAAATTAATTTACAAAGCAAACTACTCACTATGCTAAATAATTAACAGCCGAAGTATATTTTTTGTAAAACGTGACTGTTTCGTCGAGATTACAATTAAATACTCCATAATATTCGAAAAAATTTTGTTGAAAGTCCTTGAAACGATATTCAAAACTGTGGCCTTTTATTTGTGTCGGTTAAATTGACTTTTCCCTAAATGTAATGCAAAATCATTATTTTGGATACTCTACAAATAAGGAAAAAAATATTTGTGAGTAGGTATGAAAACAATTAATGCATTGGTAATGTGTAACTTTTACAATAAAGCAGCCGTATCGTGCATTTAATTAAAATGTATTTGGATCACCCCTTTGACTTGTCCTGGGCTGAAACTGATTAGTCTTTGTTGCTATATGTGTATCCTGAGCGGACTGCCTCAATATGGAGATAGTCCACAAGTTAGGTTGTATCTTGCAAGCGGAATACAGGACGAGTGTTTCGTCCTGTTTAGGTCTTGTCAACTAGGCATACGAAAAGAGCTTCCTGGATTCCGTTTACCAGCAACAATCTAACCCAACTGAAACAACCGTATCTTCCTTTTTATATACCTATAAAAATCAATTGTATGGTTTTAAAAATTCTATTTTCAATTCTCATTTAAGTAAACACTTCACAACTAATCAATCTTAACGACTAAGTTATATAGAAATTTTCGTCCAATAAAGAACGAAATGATTCAAAAAACTATTCATATGAAATATCTCTAAATGATTATGAAGGCTACTGCAGAAGATTTCTGAATTAATTAATTGTTACTTAGGAGCAGGAAGGCTTCCACACGTAGCATAAAAGTCTGATGATATTATAATATCATTTTATTTAAAGTGAACTTCATATATATAATATTTTACATATGAGGTAATAAGAGAACTTTATCGTAGCTAATGTGTTATGACTATGCAGGAAATCAGATAAGGTAAAACATAGTTACAATGTTTAGGTGGTTGATGTAATTCAGAAGTAGGTTTTATTTTATATGGAATTTGTAAGCAAGAATAACCTGAAATATTGAGAAACATGATGCTGGCTGGTACCTATTCCTGATAATTGTGAAATGGAACGAAAACTTTTATGTTCCATGCCTAAAACCACCATATATCATTAGCCTTGATCAGGTAATATCGAATCAAATAAACTTGTGACCACATAAGAACAAAAATAATCGTTTTCTACCAGCACCAAGAACTAGAGATTAGTCCCTATTAAACGGCCAGTCATCGATAGGTTTAATTATTAACCAAATATATTGTATCTAAGTAAATTAACTATTATTTCGAAACTCAACCATAAGAAGAAAGTTGAAATTTTGTTAATGTAAATATAAATAAAGACATTAGACAAAATTAAACAAACCTTCTGGTGATATTAAGAACTCTTTAGCAACTACAATTTGTAGAGAAGGTTACTCTCAACGTTTTCAATGTTTAACAATTTCAGTTATCCATCTGTTAATGCATATCATAGAATAAGTATTTTTATCAATCGCTGAAAACTTTACAGATAACCTTAGTTTATTTTCTAATAGACAAGATACAAACGGTAATTTTTTGAATCGAAACTACCTACTGTAAAATCTTGTAAGTAGCTTAATTATGTAATGTAGAAAACGATAAGAACCATCGTTATGCAAATTGGATGTTCAGATCAATGCATATTTTCCATCTTTATATAAAGGTTAAAACGCTACTGCTTTTAAGCATCGTAATCAAAACAATCATTTCCTTTCTTTAACAGACCTACGAATAAATTATATGAGATTTACGTCACGTTAATTATTTGTTTTGGAAATTATATATATATATATATATATATATATATCGATTGGTGACCAATAAAATGTCTCCTAGTCTTCGATTGTGCTGGATAGAATCCTATGGATCACTTTGAAATCTGACCACCAGTCTAAATGACTATACATTACGTTCACTATATTGTGATGTTAGATGGCTTGATGGGGAGGCGTAGTTCATAGGAAATCCTAGACTTAGGATAAGTTGGAACTAATAAACAAAGAGTAAGTGCAATTTCAGTAAACTGATACTTTGTAGAGGATTCCATCCCGGAACGTTTCAGTTTCATAGTGTACGACTGTTTGTACGGTATAATGGATGCTGAAAGTTGATAGAATTACATGATGATTATAATGTCGATAAATTCTTGATTAGTCAGACCATGTGACTAAGACATAAATCAATCAAACCTACTTACTTTTATGTTTTACTGTTTGGTTTTAATAGACAGCGAGGTAACATTTTATAGTTTAATTGTACTATTCATCATCTGATGCAATCACTTTCCTTACTATGATCTTAGCTTGAAATCAATTGTCCGACTCATTAGTTTACTCATACTATACCGTTTCTTCGTATTTCATTCTTAACTCTACTTTCGTTCACTACTATTATAATGAGTATTGAAACAATTACTAACTTCAGTTGTCTGTAACAGTCATGGGTTGATGTTGTTTGAGTACCATTAAGAATCACAGAGCTCTAAACAGCTATTCGTCCTAGTGCAGGACTCTTTAGCAGTGCCCAGCAGTGGGGATTTTACTAATCGACGTTTTTCCAGTGGTGCAGAAGGGTTCGATTCCCTAAGAGAATCGAAAGTATGTATTAGTGAAAAGTTTGGGGGACTCGAACTAACAGCTCTAGTCTGTGTGTCCGAAAAAATGTCGCAATACCCACATCTCATCCTTGGACAAACATGAACTCGACACATCTGCTTTGCGTTTAGTTTATTTTAATTATCTTTTCCTCATTCTTTCATAAACTTTCTTCATTACCTACATGATTGGAACTTGTATTCGAACTTTCGCCATTGCGTAATTAGATTTCTTCCCATGATTATTATTTTAATTAGTTCATATTAATCAGCCTCTTCTCTGAAGTTTTAATCTACTTCCTATATTAAAATATTTGTTCCAGTTATTTTATTATTTTCATGATTACTATTAGTACACCTATCCTTTCACTATTAATTTACATTTTCCGATGATTATGATCATCAACAGTAACATAATGTATCTACCTGACTATCACAATTGATTTACAAATAACTTCAATTAATTTAACATTTTTATATATAAACATTACTGTGTAAATTAGAGTCAAGTCTGATGAAGATGTAACTGAAAACATTAATTAATCGCTTAAAATGTATTGCTCTAATTTCTATGAAAATTCGTCGTATTTATACACTTTGATAAAAAAAAAAAAAGAAAACTATTTCTAAATACTACAATCAAATGTTATTATGACTATCATTATTCTGACATAATTTATCAATGATAAGGTAGAGAACAACAAGCCTATTTGTTTAAATGTAAACAATTAAAACTAATGAAAGGTTATGAATTTAGAAAATGAACAACTATAACAAACAATTCAAACAACAAACTGTTAATTTTAACCAAAGAATAAAAAAAAAAAAGAGTAAACATTCATTCATGCATAGATACTAAAATGAAAGAAAAACGAAACAAAATAAGAAGTAAACACATATTTCATAGCTAACATATTAACAAAATAAGTAGATTACATTTTAAGCAAAAGAAAAACAATAGTAGAAGTATTTTATATATTGCACAATAGTTTATTTACTTTTTAGAAAACAACATACAACTACACTAAGTATACATTAATGTACTCAACTTTGATTAATATACGGCTTAGTGATATTATCCTATTACTTATATTAAAGTAAAAGGAATAAAACCCAAATATTTAAATAGTAATTACAAATTGAACAATTTAATTAATGCTTCACTATTGTATAGTAGATGAACAATTCATCATCATTCTATTTTCTCTTCATCTTTAATAAAATAACACTGACAGTTGATAACAATATATTACTGAAGGGCAAAAAGCAAAATGATGAGAATAATGAGGTAAATAAAGTTTTTCTTATTTTCATAACAAAGAAAAAAAAGAAACTAGATAAAGTTGTCAGAAAACAACAATAGTCCATTGAAAATGATATTGGTAGATCAGTTGATCTGTAATAGATATTAAATCATAGTATTATTGATTCAAATGACTCCATCAAATGAAACAAAAAAGAAATGAATATAAAGAGAAGAAACATTTACAATCGAAAAAAAAGAAAATATATTGGATATTCATGCATTGATCTATTGAATCACTGTTATATAACAACATATCAATTCACAGCCTACAATATATTTCATGAAAAAGAAGTGTATGGAAAAGATAAAAGAATGTTGTCTCCAAGCATATATGCATATATGTACAACTATAATAAGAGATCAAAAATACAATTATTTCATTGAATAATTTATGTATGAGCTACAGGTGATCCCATAAGATTTGCTGATGTTGGACGTGTTGTATTACCGGAAGTATTACTAATGACAGGTGAATTAGTATTACTATTATTACTACTACTTGGAATAATTGAACGACGTGATTTTGATGTATCTTTCAATGTTTTATAATTATTCCATCTATCTTGAATATGTTCTGTAAATGTTTTACCATTTGATAAAATGAAATGTGATGAACTTTTCATTTCATATTGTTCAATAGCTGATAATGCTTCTTTTTCAGTACGTTCTACTTCTTTTAATAAACGTTTTTTCTCTTTTTCTGTTTTTAATAAAATACCACCACGATTAGAAAAAATAGATGGATCTTTTAAACGTGCTTCAACATCAATTAATTGTTTCCAATTAGAATCATAAACAGCAATACATTCATAGACGGGACGATATAAATAATATGTTTGATTTAATTGTTCTAGTATTGTTTCTAAATGATTAACTAATACTTCAGGATCATGTTTATCACATTCATTTGGTAACTGAATAATTTTCTCATCTAAACAACATAAACTAGCTAGTCGTATAGCTTCATTTTGAAGACGAGTTACATAAGTTTGCATATTTTCCCATTTCATTTGTTGGCATCGATCAACTTCATCCTAATGGGGGGGGGAAACAATAAAAAAGTTTTTAGGTATCACTACAAAGGTTTGTAATAATAATTTGAAATGAATTGAACATAAGATGACTTTTTAAAATGATCGTATGTTTCTAATATCAGAATGAATGAAAAGATTGAGTTCTGCATGTTTTGCAGCTATCTGTAAGTTTCTTCTTCAGAAGACAAATAACTAAATTAACATACGTTTATATAATACAGAAAACAAAAATGTGGAGGATCGAAGAAATGATCAGGGTTGGACAACCATTAAAAATCATAAGGCACTAAGGAGCTATTTTTCTTAGCACGGGATTGCTCCTAATCAGCATGCAACAACATCAGCATCATGGGTCAAGACCAAGATTTCATATGTAGACAACTTAGTCGGGATCCAATAGTGAACTTTTCTAAACTCCAAAAATCGCGAAAAGTCTCTCGATTATCACCTGCTGTTATAGGTAAATACATCTTTATAGGTGAATATTTCTATATTCATCTTAAATCAGCACTGAATAAAACTTCACTTAAATGTTAATCACGACGATGTTTGCTCCTTTTTTTCTAGATAAGTTACTTACTTACTTACTTATGCCCGTTACTCCTCGCTGAGGAGCATAGGCCGCTCACCAGTGTTCTCCATTTAACTCTGTCCTGAGCAATCCTTTCCAGTTGTTTCCAGTTGCTGCTCATCCTTTTAATGTCTGCTTCCAATTCTCGACGCAGCGTGTTCTTTGGCCTTCCTCTTTTCCGTTTCCCAGCAGGATTCCATGTCAATGCTTGTCTTGTGATGCAGTCTGATGGTTTGCGTAGTGTATGTCCTATCCATTTCCACCGTCTTTTCCTAATTTCCTCTTCGGCTGGAAGTTGGTTTGTCCTCTCCCATAGTAAGTTGTTGCTGATGGTTTCCGGCCAACGGACATTCAGTATCTTGCGTAGGCAGTTGTTTATAAATACCTGTATCCGTCTGAGGATGTTTGCAGTAATTCTCCAGGTTTCAGCTCCATACAGCAGGACTGTCTTCACGTTCGAATTGAAGAGTCTGACTTTGAGGTTAGTTGATATTTGTTTTGAGTTCCAGATGTTTTTCAACTGCAGGAATGCTGCCCTTGCCTTGCCAACCCTTGTCTTTACATCTGCATCAGACCCTCCTTTTTCATCGATGATGCTCCCCAGATATGTGAAGGTATCCACCTCTTCCAGAGTTTCCCCATCAAGTTGAATTGGGTTGGTGCTCCCTGTGTTGTATTTGAGAATCTTGCTCTTACCCTTATGTATGTTCAACCCTACTGCTGCTGAAGTTGTTGCTACACTGATTGTCTTCGCTTGCATTTGTTGGTGTGTATGTGCTAAAAGAGCTAGATCATCTGCGAAGTCCAAATCATCGAGTTGCATCCTACTTGTCCATTGAATCCCGTACATTCCCTCAGATGTGGAGGTCTTCATGATCCAGTCGACCACTAGGAGGAAGAGAAAAGGTGACAGCAAGCAACCTTGTCTGACTCCGGTCCTCACTGAAAATGCAGTTGTCAGTTGTCCTCCATGCACAATTTTGCACTGTGTTCCGTCGTAAGAGTTCCGGATGATGTTGACGAGTTTCTCTGGTACACCGTAGTGTCGAAGAAGTTTCCATAGTGTTCTCCTATCTACACTATCAAACGCCTTCTCATAATCAATGAAGTTGATGTACAGGGGCGAGTTCCATTCAATTGATTGTTCAACGATGATCCGTAGTGTTGCGATTTGGTCCGTGCACGACCGATCCTTCCGAAAACCAGCTTGTTGATCTCGAAGTTGAGTCTCCACTGAATCTTTCATTCTGTTCAACAATACTCTGTTAAAGACTTTCCCTGGTATCGACAGTAGCGTGATCCCTCTGTAATTGTCACATTTGCTCAAATCTCCTTTCTTTGGTATCTTGATAAGATAACCTTCTTTCCAGTCTGCCGGCACTTGTTCTTCTTCCCAGATCTTTTTGAATAAAACGTGGAATATCCTTGCTGTTAGGCTTGGAACCTGTTGTTGAGAGATATTTTGAATTCATTGAGTTTGTCAGTGTCTCGGAGAAAGCCTGTATTGAACCGTTGTACTGCTGCCACTCCAGTTGTCCACTGCTTCTTTAGCTTCAGTTTTATTTTAGAAACCACCAAGTGGTGGTCTGAAGCTATGTCAGCTCCTCTCCTGGTTCTTACATCTTCCATTGATCTTCTAAATTTTTTATTGATACATATATGATCGATTTGATTCTCAGTAGTATGATCCGGTGAGACCCATGTAGCCTTGTGTATGCGTTTGTGGGCGAATATTGTACCACCTATAACCAATTTGTTGAAGGCACATAGGTTTGCAAGTCTTTCACCATTGTCGTTTCTGTCTCCCAGTCCTTGTCGTCCCATGATTTCTTCATATCCAGTGTTGTCCACTCCGACTTTGGCGTTGAGGTCTCCCATCAGTATTGTCAGATCCTTCCCTCGACACTTTGCTATAATTGATTGCAGTCTATCGTAAAACTGATCTTTATCTTCGTCGTTGCCGTCGTTGGTTGGTGCATAGCATTGGATAATATTCATTGTAATCCCTTTCTTCATTGTTTTGAAAGATGCTTTGATGATCCTGGGTCCATGTGGTTCCCATTCCACAAGTGCCTTACGTGCCTCCTTGGACAGCATCAGAGCAACTCCTTGAGTGTGGGGAGCATTTTCCTCTTCGTGGCCGGAGTATAGTAGCGTCTCTCCCGAAGCTAATGTTTTCTGTCCAGCTTGAGTCCAATGGGTTTCGCTGATTCCGAGTATTGTCAAGTTGTATCTCTTCATTTCTGCAGCTATTTGATTTGTCTTCCCGCTCTCCCACATTGTTCGAACATTCCATGTACCTATAAAAATATTTGCTCTGGTTGTTAGAAGGGGGGGGCATCGGCCTCATGACTTCCGAAGAATTTTGGCTTTCATCATGAGGCGTCATATATCCTTCCACTCCCAGGGCAGAGTTTAAATGGTTTATCTTGTTTAATCTGGCTTGCGTTTTTTTAGCAAGTTTGGGTTTTTACGGGATGGGGGTGTTAGCCCCATGCCCAACCCTCCTCCTTTACCCGGGCTTGGGACCGGCAGTAGCCCTAGGAGGGCTACAGGAGGAGTACCAATGATAAATAATTTGAAGTTGAAAAAATCACGAAAACTACCTGAAGTGCTTCCAAAGTTTCCGGTTTATAACCAGAATGTGCTTCAAGAAATTCTTTTTGTTCTAATTCTGGTTTATCAAGTCTTTTCCACATTTGTAATAAATAAGCTCTTAATTCTTCACATGTACCAACTAAACGAGCTTTTTCCTTGACTAGTCGCAATCGCCAATCAGTCAACCACTGAAAAACAAGGACATTTTAAATAATAATCATTCTATAGTAAAGATATTTATGCAAACAACTATAACAGGAGTGAAATTAATCGAAATATTAAACTCTACAGATAGAAAATTGATATATTCGGCACTTAAAGAAGATCGTTGGTAGACTATTTCATTTATTTTGGTTGTATGCAAAGTGGATATTTTATTCTTATTATTACGTTATCCTTAACCTATTCTCCCGGTTAATACATTAACTGTTAGTATATCACTTTCTATTGATGAACTATGGTTAATCAATTGTGCATACACTAACTCAGGTTCATTAGAACTGTTGCTCTTATTTCGTATTGATGTTAATTATATATTTGGTTGCCTAAGTGATTAAATTTTATGTATAATGAAGGATTGTTTGAAATATAATAGGGTTTTGTCTGATTGTTTTATCAATTATGCATTTTTCCTTACTTACAGCCTGGAACTGAATTGGCATACAGGAAACTTAAAGGAATCAATTAAACACTCTTGTTGATACTACTTAGTGCACTGGCGAGTACAAGGTCAAAACCAGTATTTAATCGAACGATCACGTCACAACAAAAATAACATTCAATTGTAGACAGTCATAGTAGTTTTATTGAAGGTTATTATATCAATTACAATGATACTAATAATATTTGAGAAAATGAAGACAAAAAATTATGAAAATGAAACTGATGAAGAACAAACTGAGTCTCTGTTAAGATGGTGAGAAAGGTAACAAAAGTAATTCTTAACTACAGTAAACATTTACTGCTATTATTATTACTGTTAGTATTAGTAACAACTCGTGCTTTCTTGTTGATGATACTCAAAACCGAATAGTTGTGAGTAATAATAATGATCACACCCGTTGATCAGATTAGTGAACATATTGATGTTGGAAGCGAAAGATACAAGGTTTAGGTTTTAATGTGAAACACAACGGTGGAATTCTAGTGTATCCGGAGGCGTATAAACCTATAAGGCTTATTTGGTACTTGGCAAGTTGAATACACAGTTCAATTTGCCCAACTCACTAATGACTCTGTTATTATAACTCATTTACTATGTACAGTCTCGTGTACTCAATAGTCAGCCACATCTTAAACTGTGAACTGTAACTAGTTGTTTGTATAGATGTTACTTCAGTTTCTTATCATTGTTGCTCACTTTCTGCATTGTTGTTATTTTCTTAATTGGTTAGCTGTGGGGTCAGGTTTTACATGTATATAAAGGAATGTTTTAAATATTAATTGACTCCGTATGGTTGGCTCAACTACCTTACTTTCTTTTGTCAGTTCTAGAGACTAGTAATATCAGAGCAAACTTACAGACATAAAAGAAACAGGGGTTGTGTCTCTTGTAGAGGTATTGGCTCTAGTGAGGTTGCGATTCCGTATATCATAATTGGCCGTAGTTTACGACAAGTCACATGCGATTTGTCGAACTGAAGTAAGATCCTAATTTATAAAAAGCGTCTATATCCAGCCAACATAAACTACTTTACACAGAAAAAGCACTATAGACTTGTGGCCGTTTGAGCATGTTAATAGTCAAATTATACACTTTCCAATTGATAATATCTGGCTGCACTTATTCACTCATAGAAGGTATTCATCATCTCAGTTTCGTTGGAAAAGCTCTTAAAGTAACTCACACGTATACATGTGAACCATTGTCATGTTAAACTATAGCCAATGATAAAATCACTAGAATATTCTGTTCACCATCGGCTTTCTGTAATCGCAACGAAAACAATCATGAGTTATTGAAAATTATTATTCAATTGTAAGAGTCGATAGATTTCTTTTTTAATTCATTCTGTGAATTGTTAAGGTCATTAAATATGTGTAAGAGGTACATAAATCCAAACTCTATGATAATTACAATACATTGTATTACATTCATTAGATTCCACTAATGAACTTTTTACGTATTACATGAAAGTACAATCAAATAGTACAGTAATTTAGTTCGGAATGAACATAATATAATATGAATTCTACTAAATGGTAATTATAGACAGCTTTTTTTGAAGATTAGTATTTAAATTGTAAATAGTATTCGTCACACATTTATGTTGATTGGGTAGCACTAAAAACCAAAGAGCACTGGACAGTTGCTTAGTCCTAATACGAGACTCTTCAGAAGTGTGCATTCTTCATTTCGTCAGGAAATCAAACCAGGGTCTCCAGGTTGGAAAACACTCAATCATCTGCACCGCTCTTCTCTCTATGATAGAATTTCCACTTCAATTCAGGATACAGCGCGACGATCATTGCTTGTCCTTGGTTTTAATTGTCTCACTCTTGATAGGTCAATTTGTGACGAAAGTGGGAAGTGAGAAGTCGTGACTGGTGGAGTTCAGACTTGTCGGGAGTGAGACAGTTATCACCAATGACAATAAATGACCGTCATGCTATATACCAAATTAATGGAAGCGGGAGTTCTACCACTGCAAGACGATTAGTCTAGTGGTGCAGATGCTTAAGTGTTTGCCAAACTGAAGGCCCTGATTCGATTTCCTGGTGGAACTGAGGGTGCATTCTGCTGAGGAGTTGCATACTAGGACGAAACAGATGTTCAGTGCTTCCTGGTGATCTATTGTTGTTTAATTCAAACCAACTCGTGATATTAAATTGACACTTAACAATCTCCACAACACCTGACTGCAAAAAACTTGTATGTTAATTAGTCTTTCAGATGAAATATGAAACCGGATAAGAACTGACAGCTCATCATTGACTATATTTTATAACCAGCAAACGTAAAGTTATGCAATAGTAAATAACAAGTCAAAATAAACGTTTGTCTCAATTTATCCAAAAGTGTAGTTAAAACTAAACCACCGAACTAATCAATATGAAGGCCTTTGAATTATAGTCATATCAAAGCCTGTCTGTTTGATATTTGATAGGCTGATCAGAAAAGTGAACTGAATAAATGGCTTTTTTCAAGTGAAGTAACTCTTTGGAAAGTTAAGATAGAAATCATTTGAAATAACATTTTCAGAGAGTGAAACACTTTCATACCTATAATTTAAAAAAATGTAATTCAGTAAGATGCTATGATGTATATTTATAACTGGAGAGCATATATATGTGCCCTAAGACAATTAACTACTAAAAAGTTACGCACCAAGGACATTTAGTAAATCCTTTTCAATGAGATACATACGAATAATGTGAAGGAAACATGAGAACAACTTGACTCTGTAAGAGGTTCCAGAGGAAAACGATATTTAGTAATATGGAGGAATTTCACTACTGCACACTTCTTCGATTTCGAAATATGCGAACCTATTTAAGCATAAATAAGTTTATTAATGATGTAACAACAGTAATTTTTAGAACACTTTTGTTTTGTATTGTAAAATATACTTACATAAAAACCGGCTTTTCGGTTTACTAAGACTTGTTTTTAGTATCTCAAGATTAGGTTCAATAAAATACTACAGTTCAATTAAACTGACATTAGAAAAACAAATACTCAACCATAAAAAAATTCTACATAACCAAATAGGATAGAATGTATTATTGTTATTGTTATTATCATATTGTTCTATACATATAAATAATTAAGTCACGAGCATTATCAAGTGTATAGAAATTAACAATACAACTTGATGTTGTCAATTTGTAACACGCACTTTATGAGCAATTGAAGTTTCAATGAATGTTATAATGTTACATATGATGGTAAGTAGATGTATTATAAAGATAAATGTACGTAGGCTGATAAACATTGCACTAATCTAATCAATGTTAGTAACCAAAAGATTTTTGTTATTGATTCAAGTACATGTCGGGGGGAAGGGCACTCAACAAATAAAAAGTGCATTAAATATTGTTAATTATAGTCTAGAAAGATTCTTCGTTTACTTTGAAAATGATTGGACATGACACATTTCTTTCTTCATATGATTGCTATTTAATTATAATGAAAAGCCGAATGTGATAATATTGATTTTGTTGTTGTTGTTGTTGTTGCTGTTATATTTTGTTCAGTATTCACATTTGGTAGTCAGTCAACAAACAACGAAACATTGACTCAACATTCTAACCTGATTAACGACTTGATGATTAATAACTTTTTCTACTCAGTTTAGTCACTGAATTTCAATGTAGAAATAAGTAAGTAATGACTGATTATAACTGAGAAATACAGTATATGATCATAAAATGATTAATTAATTTGTAAAATAAGAACGCATAAAACAATTTTCTAACGGCAAAAGAGTAAATGAATCCTCACCATTGTGATGCATTCCGAGCTAAATTATCTAACGCCTACAAACACTAGACGTAGTTACCGTGTTATCGATGATTTCACAGGTTGATGTGAATAAAGTCGTTTATTCTAGCTGCTTCCTTACAGCTTTTCTCTAACACATGATTACTGCCTATTGGTATTTAGCCAAGATTATTTAAGGATAAAACATTTATTCTACTCAATTATGGTGATTCTATTAATTGAAACACTGGAAACATATCTATTATATAAACACAGATTCACATAAAGTATAACTACACGTGTTATTATGAATAATTGCAACATATAAAAATCATCAAAAACGTTTTTCAATGACTAATTATTAAAATGCATGTGAAAAATATCCTGGAAATTTTTACTATAATACACTGGAACTAAAAGTTTAGCACTGGTAATCATGGATGCTATTACAATCATTACCAACTCATTTATCAGATGTAATTTATGTATTCAGCTTTAAGGCATACTCTGTACGAAGGCTAGTGTACGAAGGCTACCTAGATCGATAAATTAAAGAAGATAGAGTATGTGTGTGAGTGGGGGGGGGTTGAACTTGTGACTTAGTAGCTGGAAGTCAAAGGCTTTAATTATCTAGTCAGTCATCACTCTGTTGCAATTGAAAATTATAATCACAAACTATATTTGAAAACGGAAAATTATAGAGTGTATACAGTCGCTAAAAGTTACACTTTTTCTATTTAAGAAAAGTGGTGTTAAATTAAACCAATCTGAGTTTTACCGAATGGGGGCAAATTATGTGATTAAAAATGACGATTGATTTTGAATAAACCAATGTTGAAAACCACAAACTGCCGATATGTCATGAAACCGTATAAGCAGGATTCCATATCTCCCTACACTGCTCAATTCAACAGTTAAAGACTTCATGAAATGAAAAAAAGTTCAGATTTCGTAGTCATAATTATTTGTGGATCTACTTCTATGCTATACACAGTAGAGCATCAAAATAGCCAATAACTGATTATGCGTAACATGTAACATGTGTAACATGTGTAACAGTAAACATCTGAGTATGTAGAGTTATAAAGTCTAATTAACCGATTGTTATAACTTAAGATTTTATATGACGTAGTTAACAAGTCTTACCATTAGCTTGAGAATCACTTGCCAACGGAAATCAATTTATTATGACAAAATACACACCAAGTGGAAGTGGAATGTGTGGAATGAATTATAATATTAATTTTGGTCTATTCATTAAATGTAATGTAACCAAATGTTTGTCTTTACTCCGATCACAGATCATACTGACTGGACACGCCATCAATGTACAATTTCTAATTAGTAATTCACGTGTCCAACATCAGCATCCTGAATTCAGTGACCTCACTACCATACGAAACAGTCGATAAAAAAACACACAAAGTTCAGAAACTTTATACAATTAAAAATGATAATCACTGAATACATAATGTCGCTTACTCTGAGTATCTCTTTATTTACAACAGGTTCATAGGTGTCATGATTACTTAAGCCATTTGTAGTAATTTCTGAATTTTCACTACGTACAGATGTAGGCGTAACACAAGCAACTCTATCATCATTAGCTCGTCTTACTACACCAGGTGTTGAGATTGTATTTCCATTTTTGCATAAATGTTTCAATCCAACAATAGTTAAAATTTCAGCTTCTTGATCAGATTGTGGTTGATAATATATATCAGCTGCAACACGAGCAATATCATCACGAAGTGCAGTATGTTGAACAGCTAATGGTGTATAGATTGATTGAAGTTCTTCATGAATTTTAGCAAGTTTTTCAATACTTATTTGATCTGGAAGTGATTGAATAGATGCTAAATAAGAATAGATAAAATAAAAACACAAGACAGTCATTAAGGTACATATATGTGTAATTACTAAATGTACAGTTAAAAATAGTGAAACTTCTTAAAGATTTTATAAGACCACTTAATAAACAAGTGATATCTTGTTGAGATGAAAAATTAAATTTAGACAGGGAGCTAAGTTAAACTTGAATATAATGCTCTTCGGCATACGTATTGAATTGGTGAAAACAAATAGGCTTGAAAAGACGATATACAATAGACTTTGATGTATTTTATGAAAAAAACATGGGTATAAGAAAAACGAACAAAGTATGAATGATAGGAGAACAATTAGTGTAGAAACAACTAGATAACCATTATAAACTACGAAATTTGTATCTAAGTATATAACAATAAAGTAGAAAATCAAACAACTCTCTACGGAAAACATGTAGAATCTAAAGCAAATAATCATAAATAATAAGCGATCTCTGAATTATATGAAAATACCAAGTGAATGTATCTTATATGTTCCGATCAATTTTAACCTATAACACCTAAAGTACAATATCATTCAGTACAATTGTATCACAGATTTAAAAAAAGAAAAACCTACACATAAAGTAGATACATCAGACTAACAGCCGTGTTATGATCACACAAAGTATTTCCCAATATATACGCACACTACTCAACATAAGACTGAAGTTGGAGCTAAATATGCATATGTAACAAATACGAACTAATTAGCCATCAAGAGCAGTGGGTTGGTGTCTGCAAAACATTTAGCAAGAATTCGGTAAAATCGTTTTGGCCTTCGTTAACTTATATCATTTGTGACGTAAGCATAATATCCGTCTATAAACTAAAATAAGTATACTGGGCGGAAAGCCCTCTGTCCGAAACTATAGATACGAAATATGGTCTATAAAAACAAAGCACATGCTTAGGCTGCAGGTCGTTGATCATGCTTAAGGTTAGTCATAAAGTACCAGGTAAAGATACTGAATCGGTTGATTAGGCTCATTGACCAAAATGGTTAGGATATGTAATATGTATGCCCAACCACTGCCTAATTCGATGCTCGATATTGGCTTGTGAAGGAGTAAGAAACCTAACGGCTAACAAGTCAAAACTTGGTATCAGCTTTGGTAGTCAATGGCTATTGTTATGAGTCACGTTGATAAGTGTATACTACTTGGTTGTGATCCACGCAATAATCACGATCAGTGGTTAAGGACGTTGGGTGTTATAGCTGAGAATCGATTACAACAAAGCAGGTGCATTCATTACCAAATTTCTTTTAGATTTTGAGTATCATGAATACCTTTTATTTCTTCTCTTAAATATATGTTAATTTAGCCTAATCGGGTTAATGTGGCATGGCAACTTGAACTAATGCACATATGCAACAGGATCTGATAGAGAGTGGGAAGACTAAAAACACTTAATATAAGGTTCAAGGGTTAAGTCGTTCTATCTACTGTAGATGAGCATGATAGCAGTTAGGTTATTTTATCTGACAACCAGTGTTTTTAGTGATTTTGCTTTCGCATACGAGACTGAAGAGATTCGTGAAGGTCAATTCTAAAAATAAAACGCTTCGACTTCTTTTATATAAGTACTACAAACAACTTTATTTTTTTTTTAAGTTTCATATACTGAATTGAAAATGGTTAGCAACAATTTAAAACCAGAAAGTAATCATCAACTATTTCATCTTATTATAGGGAGCACTTAAGTGAGCAACCATAACCTCACCAAGAATGAAACTCAAGACTTATAGCCATCGAGGCAAGTGCTTAACCTTTAGACTGTTCTCGTTATTTGCCTATTTCAACAGAACATTATACATTTATCATTAATTTCAACATATTCATCGATTTATGAAGAAATCAATCACCATTTTTGATGTAAGAGAAATAAGAAGATATATTTTTGCCTAAGTGCATAAAGAAACTTAG
Organism: Schistosoma mekongi; assembly: GCA_034768735.1. NCBI lineage: Eukaryota > Metazoa > Platyhelminthes > Trematoda > Strigeidida > Schistosomatidae > Schistosoma > Schistosoma mekongi. The sequence goes on along the minus strand of CM068306.1, from coordinate 71,392,285 downwards.
TTTTTGTCATGTGGTATCTATCGAAAATGACATTAATAAAATTGTCATAATGCTTTTGATGAAAATAAACATCATATATACAAAGGCCTAATTGTCATAATACCTAAGAAGTGAAATAAAAGTATGAGTCTTATATAGATATTAGTTAATTGAAATTAATAGCTGAAATGTGTAAACCATTAGAGACAAGTAAGTCAATTTTACGACGATAGTGAAGAACTGTTTACACGGTATGAAGTTATCAGCACAAAATAAAATACCTATGATAAAGTAAGAAAGTAATGAACAAGTGTTTCATTCTATTTTGATGCTACTACTATTTTACAAAATGTGCATGAGAAAACTACTCCTCTGAAAACTAGGTTTCATTTAGATTATATAGTTTTTATATACTCAAATATCAGCCACAGAACCACACTTATTTGACTGCCGATACTCAACATAAAACATACAGATGTCATGATTTTCGCATCACGGAAGCTCATTTTAAAAATTAGGAAGAACTTGTTTATTCCCGTTGATTTGTTATAGACTGAAGCTAGTCAGTCATTGTTGCTATATGTGCATCCTGAGCGGATTGCCTCGATATAAAGAATTTTTTCACAAGTATTATATAAGTTGGATTGTGACTGGCAAGTGGAATCCAGGACGCGCGTTTCGTCCTATTTTGGACTCATCGGCTGGATGTACCTGCATCCCAATGTTGATGTTAACACTGGGATTCGAACTCAGTCCGTTTCGTGTCGAACGCCACTGCGTTCACCACTAGACTACTGAGTCCGTACAGTCACACTTGTGCAACGGGCACATTGGTATTAGGATAAACTTGTATATTCCCGTTGATTTGTCACCAGTGTGCCCGTTGCACAAGTGTGACTGTACGGACTCAGTAGTCTAGTGGTGAACGCGATGGCGTTCGACACGAAACGGACTGAGTTCGAATCCCAGTGTTAACATCAACATTGGGATGCAGGTACATCCAGCCGATGAGTCCAAAATAGGACGAAACGCGCGTCCTGGATTCCACTTGCCAGTCACAATCCAACTTATATAATTATTTTGAAAAGTCTAAGAGAATAATGTGAAGATAACGATCAAGTAAACTGTCGAAAATGATCCTCAATAAACCGTTACAGTTTTTTAGACTACTAAAACACCTTTTCAATTCAATGAGGTTAAACTGGCTATGTAGATGAGTAGGGCGTGCCTAGTTGAATAATAATTAAGAACAGTGATTGGAGATGTTGGGTGTTATGGCTTTGAATTGTTCACAACACCTCAAAAACATTAATTTGGTATCTTCCCTGTATTCTTCCGTACACACGTCTCCACTCTTCCTAACTTGAATGTCGTCGATGTTTATGCATTATAATTATCATTACTAGTACACTATTTCGACTACTTCACTATTCAACTTGTTAATTTAATAATGTCATGCATGTGTGGTGTGGCCATTAAAGTTACTGTATATTTGTGACAGGCACTAATGTCGATTATAATTAACTAACTGGACATCATCTATAGTATATAAGCTCACTAGATAATATTCAGCAACATTATTATTAATGTTGAACGCTTAATCAAAAAACAAAATCAAATAATTCAATGAATATATCTGAAATCTGTGATTTTATTTTCGAAAAAACATACTACTACAATAGTGGGAATAGAAATTAGTAGACGTACTGACTAATTATAAACCATCAGGTTTAGATTCCTAATCATACAACACCTGTTACTATTCTGTTAATCACTTAGTATTTCGCTAACTGCTACTTCATGCATGTGGCTTTAGGTCACAAATGTAAAGCTGTACTTCGTAAATTGGGTGCACAGCTGTATACAATTGCTCAAATCCGCCTGGAGCCCCAACAGGGTTGCTGCCGGTCCCAAGCCCGGATAAAGGAGGGTTAGGCATGGGGTCAGCAACCCTATCCCGTAAAACAACTACCTTGCTAAAAAACGGCTTACAAATAAAAACCTTTATAAACATTTTAACTCTGCCCTAGAAGTTGGAAGGCCTAATATGACGCTTCATGGTGAAAGCCGAGTTACATCGGCAGCCATTAGGCCGATGCCCCTTTTGACAACCGGAGCAACAGTTAATATAGGTGACCGACCTCAAACAGCTGTCCCGTCGGCACTGCGGTCACACTCTCAGGTCAACACGACCTCCCCGAATCAACTTTCTCTTTCAGGTTCCTCAAGAATGAACTTTCCACGGTGTGGGCAACAAGGAAATGATAATAGCCCTCATACCTCGAAAAGCACTCGAGTTCACCTTGTTCACGATCAAACATGTGCTCCTTCTCTAGTTTCTATTATTTGCACTTATTCTACTAGATTTTCTATGCGTGCCTTTTGTACTGGCTACCCGAATTCCCGAAATGTCATACCAGGTCTCCTGAAACCGCTCTCTAAACTTCATGTTGGAGCTTTTAATGTACGTACGCTGTGTCAAATTGGTCAACAAGCTAAAACACTAGAATCTCATCCAATCGACGTATGCTGTGTCACCGAAACACGCATACAGGACCCCAGCATAGTCATCTATTTGACCTCACCTAACCAATGCAGCGGAACAGCACAATTCACTCTTCGTTTATCTGGAAACCCTACAGCAAGCTTACGTGGTCTTGCTGGTGTAGGCATAGCACTAAGCTTACGAGCAGAACAGGCACTTCTTGAGTGGATTCCGGTAGACAATCGTTTATGTGCTGTCCGTCTAAATGGCACAGTACGAACTCGGAAAGATAGGGACACGCGTCTATGCCTTTTTGTCGTTTCTGCTTATGCCCCACCGCCTCCACTGCCTATAGCACAGATGGAGTGAAAGACGAGCTCTACATAAAGTTCCCTAGCCTCCTTCAGAAAGCTAAGCACTCAGACATAGTAATCATAGCAGGGGATTTTAATGGCCAGGTCAGTAGGCTAAATCAGGCTGAAAAACACTTAGGTGGGTTGCTCGGCATCCCAGCCCAGCAAACGGACAACGGAGACCGTCTGATGCAATTATGTTCAGACTACCGTTTATCTTTAGCTAGCACAAACTCTAAATATAAGAAGACCTTGCTTAACCTGGCGACCTCCAACATTTACACAACGATGGATGCAACTCGACCACATCGGCATCAGATATCGTTGGAGAAGCTGTATAGAGAACTGCCGTTCTTTCTGGGGCACGTGTTTAGCTTCTGACCACGCCCTAGTGAAAGCATGTATCTCTATGCGTTTTGCTGGTCACAGGCAGAAACGTCACATTAAGCAAAACCCTTAGATATCAATTCGAGACTAAAAATACCAAGACTGCATTCAGAAATGGTTTGGCTAAGCATTTAGTCGTCCACAACCAACAGATACATCCCGAAACAGCTTGGAACGATTTTAAAGCAGGTGTAAACGCAGCAGCGTTATCTGCATCTAACTCCAATCCAATGCTTATGAAAGACCATTGGATCTCTAGAACTTCTAATGAACTGATGGAGGCTCAAAAACTTGTTCCAGTAGGCTCGGAGTATGATGAATAGCGACGACAATTGAAACGCAGACTGACAAAGAGTATGCGTAAGGATCGTGAACAGTGGTAGGCAACTAAAGCAAAAGCGATGGAAGCATCAGCGGCAGCGGGCAATATCAGACAGCTGTTCCGTTGGGGTCCGCATGATGACCGCAATAAATGACTGGAGACACTAGGCGATATGGCTTAGAATCGGTCACAGTGGCGCAAGTGTATTCACTCTTTAACCTCATCTAGATCTTGAATTCTATTATTGTTTGCTACGCATCGTTACTTTACTTCTCCCTCTTGTATTCTGTTATTACGTTACCTCTGTAATCTCGTAGTGCTAATGTGGTATGGCAACTTGAACCTACGGGCGTATGTGCCCGATTCTACGTTGCTGATGATGATGATACAATTGCATATTAGCATTACATTCCTCAAAATCTTTTTCTATTTTGTCATCACAACCTGATATTTAAATGGAGTGGCTTTGTTCAATTTATGTGATGCTTTTAATCAATTCCTACATAGTTAATAACATTCCTTTCAATAAAAATGGAATTTTATTCATCTTGTTCGATTTTAAGAAAATAATGTTTCAGTAAAAAATGTTAAATAGTTGGAGGCAATCAAATGGAAACGTTATATTATGAATTATTGTTGCGGCGATCGTTGGATTTGGATATTACGTCGTTAAATGACCTGGGTTAGATAACCAATGAAAACCAAGTAGTATTAGATAGCTGCTTCATCCTGGCTAAGGACTATTTAGCAGTGCGCATCCCACAAAGATGAACTAGTAATCTTAGGGGAAATGACAGTCCATGTCGACTATAAACACGGGCTACTGTTTTTTTCCCAGCAGTATGGACTAGATAAACATGACAGTAATCAATCAGTCAAATCATTCACCCAATATCAACACGGAACACCCTATGTCAAGGGACTTGGACTCCAACTTGTTAGATAGGATAAGACCAGTACCAAGAACTAGACAAAATACGAGATTGGTCACTATCCAGTGTTCAGTTGATGCAGGAATAAACATGCAACAGATGCAAAACACACCAATGGTACAGGTTTGAAGAGAAAGCTACCATAAACTGGTTTGTTCAGTAAATTAACTGAATTTTTTTCTTCTAGGTTTAAACGGGTATCTTAAGCAAGTTAATTTGAAAGAACAAACAATGTAATCAGTAGTCACAAGTTTTGTTTGATTTCAAACTTGCTAAAGTTTAAATTGATAGATTTTACGTTCATGATTAAACTGGAAAATAATAGATCCAACTAAAACGAACTAAAGTAATGATGAAAGGAAGTAGGGTATTATCGGTTAAAGCACTCAGTTATCAAGGTAACCGAGTAGGATTACTGGTTCTCATACACAGTGTAATGTTTAAGTCCCAGTACATGAACTAGCATTTTGTAAATTGGATGCAATAAGATCTAACCATTTAGTTCAGAATAGAATGAAATCTAGGCACTGGATTGCACTGAGACATGTTAACAACTCTAATATACAGTAGTATTTCACCATCTGAAAATAAGCATAATAATGACGTATAATTTAGTTGTATTAGAAAATTCAGATCAATAAAATATTATTTGACATAGTAATGTGTCCATACATTTCTTTATTTATATCTTATACGAGACAATAAGCACTTGTCTATCTATAATGCAATCAGTCATCAATCAATCAACCACATACAAGGCAGAGAGCTTGGCACACATCGATTCGAGTGGCCAAATTCCACAACAACAATATGAATACTAAAACAACGAAAGGTAGTACTAACGTCATTAGTAGTAAAAAAATGTTGGACATAGAGAATATGATTCTGAAGGTAAGAATTAATTCATGAAAACGAAGGTATACGAAAATCTCAAATATATTTTTTACAAATCGATTGTATTTTTCCGAAGAGTAAATTCAAACAACTATACAAGCATATATTACTTGCTAAATAATTTTAGATTCTGACGTTTTTCTAACTTTATTCTTCAAGACTTTAATAACAATTACTCTGATGACTAACTTCTCAGTTTCTAACATTCCTTACGCATTGAAGTTACTTATGTCGATAAGCGAGGATGTAGGATAATAAATGATTTTTAACTCGCTGTTAGTTCAATGCATAATCAGTCAACCAATCATATGCAACATAAGACTTGGCCCACGTAAGCATCGATTCAAGTTGTAACACTCCATTAGCCATACCTGATGAATACCAAGGTAGCAACGCCAATAGCAGTAAAAAAAGATTAAACGTAGAGTGTATGATTCAATAAGGAAAAATTAATTCATAGAAAGGCACAAAATAATCTCAAAGCTCAGAATTTAAGGTAAAGCAGAAAGTACATGTACCTGTGTTATTGTGACAGAGTCTGAGCCGTATCAATCTATCTCCAATCAATGGTCACAATCATCATGCTAACTTCAGCCAGGTAGTCTCCATCTACAAACACAGTTCAAACCAACAGTTAGTGACTTCATGAACCGATGTCACGTTATGTTATGTTTTGGTTGTAGTATTCCGATCCGCTATAATCAACACTATTTATTAACCATAGCAAAGAATATTTTATATCTTATCAACAAATAAGTTCACACAATTAACCAACTATCTACAGAATATACGCCCAATCTATTTTCGTTAAAGAATAAACTTTAAGTATCGATAAGAAAAATTGAATGCATCAGAATCAACACAGTCTATAGTCGATATGACCACAATGATAATTAGTAAGTCATTTAAAACATAAAAGCAGGCATATACGTGCATCAGTTTAAGTAATTATAGCTCATCAATATATTAAAACAAAATTACTAATACAAATATCAAGTCATTCAGTCATATACAACAAAAAACCCGGCACAAATGTACATCGGATCAAGTTGCCGTTCTCTATCATCAAATAAAAATTAATACCAAAGTACTAGAAGTATTAGTAACATTAGTATTGGTGAAGAAATGTTAGACAGAGAATATGGTCCTAAAGGTAAGAACGAATTAATGGAAAGAAAAGCATAAATTAATTTTAAAGTTGAGGATTATATATCTATATAGACAAAGAGCGAATGCGATAGATTATGAATCATGTTAAGCAACGTCTCCTCCATTCACTAATCGTGAATAATCATTCGTACATTAATTAGGTAGTTTGCATGCACTAACATGGCTTAGATTAACAGTTAATAACTTAAAGAACTGATGCTGCGTTTAGATTTGTTTATCCCTAAATATCTACCAATTACGTTCTCGTCCAGACTACATCACTTATCGTAGTAACTAGTGGTTGGGCAATCTATTGAACGCCAATTATCTCGACCAATAAAGATGTAAATTATTATCAACTAATTTAGTACAAGGAAGATTATTCCCAAGTTTATTTCAGTAAAATTATACAGCTAGCTGATTGCTCTACTGTTGGTTATTTCATAATCGAAACGTTTGATTTTGTGTGTGTCACTATTACTCAATAAATGGTTTCCTATATCAGTAATAATAACCGGAGAACACTTATACTGAAATATGCATAGAACCCATCTTTTTATATAACACTTTAAATGATTATAACATATTTAGTAAGGAATAAGCTAGTGGACAGTTTAATAATCTAGTAGAACATTTCCCCAGTGCATTACACAATATAAACAGGTGAAATGAGGTGTTTACTCATCATATATCCGTATCTGAGCTTTTAAAGCTAACAGATTCCATGCGTATTTCAAAACAAAACTTTTTTTAAATCTATTAATGTTCAGAATGTAAAAGTACAGTAAGTTCATAGCTTTTATCCTTCAATGCATAAAATAAGTGATACAAACATTTTTGGATTGTGCTCAAAACGTTTAAGTCTATTAGAAAAAGGATTCGAATGTCATCAGAGACTAAACAAAAGAAATGTTATTTTTTAATGTATCAAATGTCCATGTTAATATGTAGATTGCATTACAACATACGTGAATCAATCAATGGTTAGATGTAATACCACAAATTTACCTGAATTAGACAACCACAGTAATGAGATTGGTGAACACTTCTAAAAAGTCCTGTACACTAGGACAAATCATTTATCCAGTTTTATTCTTGATTTATAATGGTTGTATAACCCAATTATTTGATGGCATCAAATTAAAATTCAACAACTGTCACAACATTCAATCACAATTAGTGTTTGTTTTAATTCACTTTGTATGTAGTAAACTTGTAAAAAAATAATTTTATTAGTAGTTCACTTGACTATATTTTGATGAATTAGTAACACCAAAACAGATGATTTTTATGTTTTTTTTAGATCGATAATAAGAACAAGGATTATTTTCTTATAACTTCATTTCTTTAACTCGTCAATGTATCTGTAGGTGATGATGAATCTTCTATAAAGTTTTCTATGGTTATGTAAAAGGATTCAGAGAGAAACCTTTAACGTGAACAGATTCATATTCAGATTAGTGAGATTGTGTAATGATATTTCCATGGTAATAAGATGAGAAAACTAATAAGAATCCATGAAAAGTTAATAAATTTTATAAAACTACGAACCTCTAGCATCGCTCATTACCCCTGAGGAGAAATACTTTTGATTTATATAGGATCTCAGCTCATTTGATGAAAAGTGGTTTTAAGATTGTATGTTCAATTTAAGGATAACTCAAGTTTGTCCGTATATCATACTTTTACAGTTCGGAAAGTGTTTAAGGGGACAATATCATAAAACAAAAAAAGAAACAGGTAGAAACACTTACAAATTAGAGAAGGATCTAAACTTTCATGACCATTCAAATGATTATTCTTATCATCATCATTATTATCATTATGAACAGTACCATTTGATTGCCTAATGAATTTTGTAATCGGTGGAAAAGCAGTATGAAAATCTGCATCAATTTTCTGTTTCGAAATATCCAACAGTATATCACCGCCTAACAGAGTATTCAAGTGTAATATCTTTGATCGTAACCAACAATAACGTTCACATCGAGCACTTTTTTGTTGGATTAATTCTTCCGCTTTTTCATCCAATGACTGTAATAACGATAAAGCGTAAATTAAAAAATAGAAAACACTGGTTCATACTGAATAATATACTCATTAAAATATTTTAATCGAAATAGATTAAATGTGTAAACTTTAGACTTTCTAGCCTGGAGACATGACATTAGTTACGAAATCGAAATATTACCAGAATATTATATATTATAATATTTGATGCGATGAGTAAATGCTCGGAGAAAATTTTCCAGTGACACATATACTATACTGCATTCAATAACTTTTAACAACTAGTATTAACTATTGGAGAAACAAAAAACAGACTAAAGTATATAACATTGGAAAATAGATGGATATTCAAACATTCTCGAAAGATACCAGAAAGGATTTCCCATTCAGATGAGTAATTCAGTAGTGCCAATCATAGAGATTAAAAATCAAAAACAATCGATCTAGGTCATAGTTTTTGGGAATAATAAGTTTCCCAACAGAGATAAATGCAATGCACGAAACCAATGATCCTGTATATGTTAGTAAACTTGGATGGGAGATCGTTTAATTTGAAGCTATATATAATTAACTGACTATAACCAAGCAGGCATTGTAAACCAAGCAAGATTGAACAGTTTCTTCCTTATTTGAGGCTCGTCATTTGTATGCAACGATGACCTGAATGTGAATCGGGCCTATTACATTTAGGCTTGACGGTGAAAGATTAAATTTTAGGACGCTGTTTTGGCACTTAACTGTTTTCATTTCTAACATCACGATATTAAGATAATTCTTTAATCTTACTGATGGATAGTTGTCTCTTTCAAAATATGGTTGAACCAAAGGGGTAATGACTTTTTAAAGGGACTTCGACGAAATTTGTAACTAGTGGACTTATAATAATAAGAAGAATTGCAATTATTATTATTATTATTATTATTATTATTATTATTATTATTATTATTATTATTATTATTATTATTACAAGTGTTCAATGGTTTAGTGCTGCATGGTTCTCACTGGTTCACGATCTTTACATCACAATTCGCTCAGGCGTAAATAAATTCAAAAGACCATTTGACAAGAAGACTGACGCTTGTCCAAAAACAAGTCCATGGTAAAACAATCCTCAGAATGGTGTAATGGAAAATATTTAAAATATATACTTTAGAAAGCTGATGTGAAAGTTTATTTATACATATACGTGTTTTAGTAAAGAGACAAAACATATCTAGTCGTGTTAACTTCTATTTGGAACACCAAATAAAGTGTTTTACTGAAAAGTATCAGTGAAGTATTAATATTAAATCACAATGATTAGAAGAATATAAACTTCGTTCAGTTGAGTGTTTCTATCAGTAATTGAAAATAGAAATATTACATGATAACAGGTATCTGGCATGAGATCATAGACCTAGGTTCCGCGCCATCCACAACCTACAAGCCAGTCATACTTGTAATGTTGATGGAATCGATGGACTCTAGTGGATTCAAACTCAGATCACAATCTTGCAGCCTACGACTATTACTACTGAGATATTCATGTGCGTTTAATTAATAAATTTCTTGTCGATTATCACCAAAAAACTAACATTAACAACATAACGCATGAAATGTTGGAACACTTAAATCAGTGACCAGAATACAATTTAATCAATAGAATTCTATCAGAACTATAAGAGAGTAGATTAGACGATATGATATTGGTCACATTGATCAATAACAAATTGATCAAAAACACTATTGGGAATTAATGTTATTGATAATTACCATTTCCTAAAAAAAATATTCATTCATACCATAAACATATCACTATAAAGTGTCAATAATTCTTTGTGATTTTAATTAAATTTATTTAAAAAATAAGTGTAAATAAACAATCTATAAATATAATTGACCTTTAATTCATAATCAATAATATTGATTTAAGCAGTATATAATACAAAACAATATTTTTATAGTGTAAATATTAAAGCAAAACAATTGATAATCAATAATCGTTGTTATTATTCACGTTGACATCTGATTATGCATAAAGGTGGTTTTGTGTAAAGAACTCCTATGATTCAAAGGCGATTTTCATCATGAATGAATTAATATCATTTGAAGGAGTAACAATCACAATCATCAAGAATTTAAGACCTATTTATCAGTTAACAGGATATATAAGCAATGCTTTTCTAAAATGTAACTGAATTACCAATTTTCTAATTGTGCACTCGGCTATAAGTTATATTATATATGGTAATAAGTGATACTATTACCCTGTCCACAGAAAAGTAGGTGAACTGAGACTCGGACCTACGGTTTAGTGGTTAAGAAAAAAATAGAGACAATTCAGTGAGAATAATTTTCCTTCTAACGATATCATTATTAAAGTTATACGGTCATATTTAGTGATTTTTTCATAAAACATATTAAGCTATAGAATGTGATTACACCATAAACGTTTTCTGAGATTTCAAGTATTACAAGAAAAGGTTAGACAATGATCCAAATCAAAAATGTCTAAGATAAAAATCAATTAACAAACCATAAAAACGAGCGAAAGAGATTGTCCACTTAAAGAAAAGAGACAGGTTCTAGAGATCATAATAATTATGGGAATCTGCAAGAAACTTCACTATAAATACGATTGAATAGCTTCAATAAATAACACGATCGAAAAATTGGGATGAACTTGCATCTTCCAGTTGATTTGTTATGGAATGCAGCTGGTCAGTTTCTGTTGCTAATTGTGCATCCTAATTACATATGCGCCCGTTGTATATGCGTGACTGACTGTACTCAGTAACCTAGTGGTGAACGCAGCGGCGTTGGCGTAAAACAGACTGGGTTCGAATCCCAGTGTCAACAGGAACATTAGGATGAAAAGATACTTCCAGCCGACAGGTCCCAAATAGAACGAAACGCGTGTCCTGGATTCCACTTGCCAGTCACAATTCAACTTAAATAATATTTTCTCTACAGCGATATAATGGATCTCTTTCATTTTTAGTGACTCAAATTCGAAGGTTCCAACCACTTCTCCCCCACTACAATCTTTTTTCTTATGGTCATGAATTATGAACAAAACTACTAATAAGTTAGTTTTCGATGCTTTTAAGTTGAATCTATTCGTGGTATATTCACCAATTCTAATTCATTATCACTGTGTTGATTATATATTGCATATTACCCACGTTTCAACTAATAACACGATTCGTTAGCTAGATATAAAACTGTACTCAACGGAATGTTTGTTATTCCGCTAAAGTGCAAACTTATCAAATCTAACTAAAGTGCTTCCCACTAGGTTTTCAAAGTGATTACATGTTGTTCTTGAAAAATGTAAACGATGAGCATCGAGGGCAGTTACTGGCCTCTACATGTACTATTTCCCCCCCCCCCGACCCACAATAATATTTGCTAATAACCCCCCATTCCCTATAGTGAAAAAATAACTCAATAAATTTATATTATGCGAGGGACGGAAATTGCCTCGTATTGTTTAGCATTCTTTATGCCTTAGTTGCTTTTCATACCTACTCAGTAAAAGTGACTATGCATAAAATGCAATCATCATTGAGGACTTGCAAATGTGATATACAGAAAATATCTCAATCATACAACAAGTCAATGGTAGCTCGGAAACCTCAGTATTAACGTCTTGAATTTTGAAGTTGGGTGGTGTGAGTGTGGATATTATAATGAAACGTCGACTTCTACAATATTGCAGATGCGCCGCACTAGCGAGTTATAAATAGCACGAAACTTAGATCCATAATTTCAATTTAACTATCTCCAATCACCTAACAAAGGAAGCCCTCAGTTTAATAGGAATTAAATCAATTATTCAACCTCAAATTCTTAAATTAACCAAAATTTATTCCACTTAAACAATTCAGAAAACATATCCTAATACTGAAAAAAGCATTTGGAAACAGAATGATTAGTTAAGTCTTGAATAAATGCATCAACACTATTACTACTAGAAGCAAAAAGGTTAACAACATTATTGTACACATACTCGCATCAATTCACTAGAAGTAAGTCCACGTTCAGGTAGAAATGGTGCTAAACCTAATTGTTGACACATATCAGCAATTTCTCTACGTCTTAAATCAATTTTTTGTTCCATTAAAAGACGTGCAGAATTTTCATCTTTAATTACTTCGCAGAGAAGATTTTGAAGCTTTTGTACGAAATGTTGTATGCGTTGTGAACGTTCCAATTTACTATAACCTGGATGATAGGTGTTTCAAAATGGAAAAAAATAAATAGATCAACAATAAAAAACCTCTCACTATAATATATACGTTCAGATGATAAAATGACCTTGATATGACTTTAAGGTAAGTAACTAACTCATCAAGAAGTGAATTGAATACGATTGTATCTTCGTGTTGATTTTCAATCGACCGATGCTGGTCAACCTCTGTTGCCATATGTGCATCGTGAGCGGATTGCCTCGATATAGTTATAGTACACAAGTACTTTTAGGTTGCATTGTGACTGGCAAGCGGAATACAGGAAGCGCGTTTCGTCTTATTTGGGACTCATTGGCTGGATATACCTGCATCCCAATGTTGATTTTCACACTGGGATCCAAACTCAGTCCACCACCACCACTTAAATAACACTTGTATACCATCGCTATATCGAGGCGATCCGCTCAGGATGCACATATAGCAACAAAGGCTGACCAGTTTCAGTTCATTATAAATCAACGGGAAGATACAAGCTTATTCTAACTACATATACACCCGTTGCACAAGTGTGACTGTACGGACTCAGTAGTCTGATGGTGAACGCTGTGGCGTTTGACACTAAGCAGACTGAGTTCGAATCCCAGTGTGAACATCAACATTGGGATGAAGGTACATCCAGCCAATGAGTCCCAAATAGGACCTGCGTTCTGGATTCCGCTTGCCAGTCACAATCCAACTTTAAATCATCAAAAAGTGGTCTGTGTATTTGACTATGACCTACACTGTTTTGTAAGATCATATGATATTACCCAGTTGCTTAAATCATAGGAGAATAAAAGGTGTGGTTCAGACTTACTAGTTAAATGTCTAGTGCTTTGATGACTAAGTTACCCCACACCATTTGTGTATTATCTAAACCAACGATGTTCAGATCAACAATTAATGTGCATTATAAAAGCTAAACTAACTATAGATTGTTCGAGGAATTAATTAAAAAGTAACATGGAAGGAATAAATAACATCATTTGTTTTTATTAATAATCATAGATTTCGTATTCTTAATAGGAATATGAGTAAAAGTACTTAACGTTTGTTGAAAATATTTTGTTAAAATAGCACCATGTTTGATCAAAGTATTTGTTGAGAACCCATAAGAACTCCATGGAACAATCTTTGAAAGCTGGAAAAGGATTAAAGTGCTTTACCCAATCAGTATCTGTAGAAACTTCTAGAAGATCGATGTATTGCATCTTAATTGAATAAATATTAAGTCTCTAGATGCATTATTCCCCGATTAAATAAATAATAATCACAGTAACTAAAAATATCCATACTTATTGCATATAATACGTACTGTTTAGAAGTAATATTTTCGTCCAGAATCCATTTGTAGGAGATTTACAAAGGAACAAGAAGTGGTTGCAAAGTTGGCGTCAAGTTCAAGACGCAGTAAATATAACGTGACACATGGCGAAAAGTTTCCAATAAGAAAACTGCGAATGTGTATTTTTAGGAGGTACACTCAAAAATACAAAACTTCGATTTGAAGCTTCTGATGAAATACATGCCACTAAGCCTGGTGACCAAAGTACAACTCATGAACGACTGGATATGAGAATGGCAATGATTATAATTTAGTTACTAATTCACATATTCACTCAAAATGCATCGATAATTTCAAACTTCACTTCACAATGCCTATGCTTTTGATACGAAGTTTTCACTGTCGATCAAGACAACATCATCAGTATCTTTCTGACTACTTCCAAGTTCCTTGCAAATTTCGTTTAAATGAAAGCTTTATTTCTCAAAAAAATATATCTTATGTACAAGAAACATGAATATTATTGTTACTATGAATGGCATTTATACAGTGTAGCTCAGTGAGTACAACACCAACTGAGTTACAAATATTCTCCACTATTTCAGTAGTCCATGAATATATCGATTTAAACAAACCTTAATATAAAATTATACACTAAAATTTATGAGATTATAATCAAATAAACTATTAGTTTTAACACTACTGCTAGTTAAGTAGTAAAGAGAGATGTTAATGTCCCACAGTAACAGTAACACAGATAGTTCAACGTTAAAGTTCATACACTGTTATCTTAGCGAAATTGCATCAAGTAATCATTTCATTTCGCTGACTCTTAAGAACTGTATATAACATTTAAAGATACTTATTAATTATAGTGAGAAAATATACTTTACATGTTAAGATATTAATTTACAATCAGAATTAAATATTAATAATAAATTTCAAGGATAAAGAATAGATAACAAAGGTCAACTTGAAAATTAAGCATTTACTTAACTCAAACGGATGACTGGAGTAGAATGAGTAAAGAAAAACTGGAATTGTGAAAAAATAGAATTTATTTTATACAATTACGTTTCACGGATAAACTCTCGCTTTTGGGCCATATACATGTATACTTATAGGTTAACTTGTTCTTATAAAGCTAATTACGTAGGCTGCACAAAGTGTGAGTTTTCCTAACATATCCCCGTGTATTTTCCGCAATGACTTTCAAAATAAGAGTACAAAACAATCAATATTTCAGTCAGTACTAGTCACACTCCGTCAAAATCTAAGGAAGCACAAAGCGGCAACTACACAATCAAATCAATCAGTCGATGCCACCGATCGGCATTCACCAATCAGCCCTGTTCTGGGCTCTCCATTCTAGTTCATCCCATGTGCTATTCATATCTACCACTGATTCCTGGAGCAATTCGCTCTTTGGTCTTTCTCTTTTCTTTTGGCCTTGAAGATGCCAACTCAGGGTCTGTCTTGTGATACAGTTTGATGATTTCCTCAATATGTGTCCTAACCAACTCCAGCGTCTTTCCAGAACTTCCTCAGCTAAATTTTGTTTGGTTTGTTCTCTGCCACAGTAGGTTGTTTTTGATGGTATTAGGTCAACTGATCTAAAGTACCTTGCTGAAATAACTGTTTATAAATGATGCTCTTATTAATTCTTCAAGTTTCAACTTCACACAACTGATGTGTCTTCACGTGTGTAATGAAAATTGAGACTTTAATGTTGGCTGGCAGCTGTTTTGAGTTCCAGCTGTTCTTCAGTTTGAAAAATGTTGCATTTGCTTTGTCAATACGTACCTTCACATCTACATCAGATTCTCTTTGTTTATCGATGTTGCTGCCTAGGTATATAAAAGTTACCATATCTTTAAGAGCTTTTTCGTCAAATTTAGTTGAGTTGGTGCTCGTTGTTTTATACCTAAGTATTTCGCTTTTTCCGTTGTGTATGTTAAGGTTTAATGCTGCAGACACTACTGCTGCTGCACTATCCATCTCTTACCTGCATTTATTACTGTGTATGGGATAAAAAAGCTACGTCATCTGTGAAGTTCAGATCGTTTTACTGTAACTACACAAACGCTAGTATATCATCGTTCCACACCTGAACTCTTTACATGTAAGTGACACATATATGTTCTCATTTAACAATGACCCTTAACACTTGTAATTTATTTTTACAAAAATTTTAATTTTTCAAACTCATTAAATTAATTGTTATTACTGTCGTCTATCCGCCTGTAGCCCCTAGGGTTGCTGCCGGTCCCAAGCCCGGATAAAGGAGGAGGGTTGGGCATGGGGCTAGCAACCCCATCCCGTAAAACAGCAAATGTGCTAAAAAAACGCTAACCAGTAAAAACCTTTATAACCATTTTCACTCTGCCCTGGGAGTTGGAAGGTATGTTATGACGCCTCATGGTGAAAGCCGAGTTTCTTCGGAAGCCACGAGGCCGATGTCTCTTCTGACAACCAGAGCAACCATTAGTATAGGTACGTGGAATGTCCGCACGCTGTGGGAAACAGGGAGGACCATGCAAATAGCTGAAGAAATGAAAAGATACAACCTGAAGATACTTGGAATAAGCGAAACGCATTGGGTGCAAGCTGGACAGCAACGGTTGTCCTCGGGAAATGTGCTTTTATACTCCGGCCACGAAGAAGAAAACGCCCCACACACACAAGGAGTAGCATTGGTGTTATCCCAAGATGCATGGAAGTCTCTTATAAGATGGGAACCTCATGGACCTAGGATCATCACAGCATCCTTCAAGACGAAGAAGGAAGGGATTGCAATGAATGTCATCCAGTGCTACGCACCCACCAACGACAGCCACGAAAACGACAAAGACCAGTTCTATGCGAGGCTGCAGTCAATCATCGAGAAATGTTCAGCCAAGGACCTGACTATTCTAATGGGCGACTTCAACGCCAAGGTCGGAGTGGATAACACCGGGTATGAAGACATCATGGGACAACATGGAGTGGGAGAAAGGAATGATAACGGTGAGAGGTTCGTGAACTTATGTGCCTTCAACAAAATGATTATAGGTGGCACCATTTTCTCTCACAAACGTATACACAAAATTACATGGATTTCACCGGACCACATCACGGAGAACCAAATCGACCACATCTGCATCAATAAGAGGTTTAGAAGGACCATGGAAGACGTAAGAGCAAGGAGAGGAGCCGACATAGCTTCAGATCACCATTTGGTGGTAACTAAAATGAAACTGAAGCTGAGGAAGCACTGGACAACTGGAGCAGCAGTATTACACAAGTTTAATACAGCCCTTCTCCGTGATACTAACAAACGCAACGAATTCAAATTAATTCTCAGCAACAAGTTTCAGGCATTTCATAATCTACTAGAAAAAGGTGGAACTAATATGGAAGACAACTGGAAAGAGATTAAGGGAACAATAACCTCAACATGTCAGGAGGTTTTGGGTCTCAAGAAACAACACCAAAAAGAGTGGATTTCTGTTAGAACTCTGGACAAGATCCAAGAAAGGAGGAACAGAAAGACAGCGATCAATAACAGTCGGACAAGAGCAGAGAAAGCCAAGGCACAGGCCGAATACACCGAAGTCAACAAGCAAGTGAAGAGGAGCATCAGGTTGGATAAACGGAAGTTTGTTGAGGACCTAGCAATGACAGCGGAAAAAGCTGCAAGAGAAGGAAATATGAGGCTCTTATACGATACAACGAAGAAGTTAGCTGGGAAATTCAACAAGCCAGAACGGCCAATCAAGAACAAGGCTGGCAAACCAATCACTGAAGTGCATGAACAACGGAACAGGTGGGTAGAGCACTTCCAAGAACTCTTGAATAGACCAGCCCCACTGAACCCACCAGTCATCGAAGCAGCAGCCACGGATCTCCCTATAAGCACAGACCCACCAACAGTCGAAGAAATCAAAATGGCCATCAGACAGCTCAAGAGTGGCAAGTCAGCAGGACCAGACAACATACCAGCAGAGGCACTGAAGACAGATATAGAAGCAACTGAAAAGATACTCCACATTCTCTTCAGGAAGATTTGGGAGGAAGAACAAGTTCCAGCAGACTGGAAAGAAGGGTACCTCATCAAGATACCAAAGAAAGGCGATCTCAGCAATTGTGAGAACTACAGAGGCATTACTCTACTTTCAGTACCAGGAAAGGTCTTCAACAGAGTGTTATTGAACAGATTAAAGGGCCCAGTCGACGGCCAACTCCGAGATCAACAGGCTGGATTCCGTAAAGATCGATCATGTACCGATCAAATCGCCACTCTACGGTTCATTGTTGAACAATCAATTGAATGGAATTCACCACTTTACATCAACTTCATCGACTATGAAAAGGCATTCGACAGCGTGGATAGGAGAATATTATGGAGCCTTCTACGACATTACGGCGTACCCGAGAAGATAGTCAACATCATACGAAATTCTTACGACGGACTACATTGTAAAATCGTGCATGGAGGTCAGCTCACAGATTCATTCGAAGTGAAGACCGGTGTTAGACAAGGCTGCTTACTCTCGCCCTTCCTCTTCCTACTGGTCATCGACTGGATCATGAAGACTGCAACATCTGAAGGCACTCTCGGAATACAATGGACAACATCGACGAAACTAGATGACTTGGACTTTGCAGATGACCTAGCTCTTCTTTCTCACACACATCATCAAATGCAGAAGAAGACCAACAATATAGCAGCAGCCTCAGCAGCAGTAGGCCTCAACATACACAAAGGGAAAAGCAAGATCCTCCGATACAAAACAACAAACTCTAACCCAATTACACTTGACGGAGAAATTCTGGAAGACGTTGAAACCTTTACATATTTGGGCAGCATCATCGACAAACACGGAGGGTCTGATTCGGATGTGAAGGCGCGGATTGGTAAGGCACGGGCAGCATTTTTACAGCTGAAAAACATCTGGAACTCAAACCAACTGTCAGTCAATATAAAAGTCAAAATTTTCAACACAAATGTGAAGACAGTCCTGTTGTATGGAGCTGAAACTTGGAGAACTACAAAAAGTACCCTACAGAAGTTACAAGTATTTATAAACAACTGCCTGCGTAGGATTCTTCGGATCTGTTGGCCAGATACCATCAACAACAACCTGTTGTGGCAGAGAACTAATCAACTTCCAGTTGAGGAAGAAATTAGGAAAAGACGCTGGAGATGGATTGGACACACACTGAGGAAACCATCAAATTGTGTCACAAGACAAGCACTGACTTGGAATCCTAAAGGCCACAGAAACAGAGGAAGGCCCAAGAACACATTGCGTCGGGAATTGGAAACAGACATGAAGAGAATGAACAGCACTTGGGAAGAGCTAGAACGGAAAGCCCAGGACAGAGTTGGCTGGAGAATGCTGGTGGGCGGTCTATGCTCCACTTGGAGTAACAGGCATTGATTGATTGATTGATTGACTGTCGTCTATTCACATCAATCCAGAGGACAGTTATTTTCATGTTATGATTATTCTTCAATCTCTAGACCATTTAAGTAATCATCTTATGATACATCAAGTGGTGTATTTCACTTTCGACTTTACAACAGACTAATATCTATAGATACTACTGTATACCTCCCACAATAATACTACTGGAAAGAAAATTTTCTTTTCTAGATTATATTTATCTCCTCTTCAATTAAGGTTATCATAAGTTGAAATTATAAATATATAAGCAGTAACTCAGGCATGTGTATTGTCGAGATAGTCTATTATGCAGAGACTATTGATAATTAGATCAAGAAGCTCTGAAATTTGGGAAGCAATGATAGATACAGATGATTTCACGTGTCCTGAAGTCGATGTTATCATGTAACTTCCATTATAATTGCACGTATCATTACCAATATTCATTAACCGCCTATTATCATTGAAAGGTCTTCTACTTGAACCCATAAATACCGACCTCCTAACCGAACCCTAGCAACCAGGATTTCACTAACATCTAGCATCCACAGGAAAACCAGAAGGTGGAAAGTATTTTCTCGCATGGTTAGTTTACAAACAGAAAACAAGAGTGTTCACAGGTTTATATAAATGATATTGAGAATGTGCGAGTCGGTGAACATACCAAATTGAAGACGATAGTTCGTATCCGATCACTAAAGTTAATTGAGAGGAGGCTTAATGGTTAAGGTGTTCGAATTGCAACCACTAGGTTGTTGGTTAGAGTCCCCCTTCTTATCCATCATACCTTGTATTGTCAATACCGAATTTGTTTAGAATCATATAAAAGTTGAGAAACACAATCAACATAAAATCGAAGTACGATTTTCTAGGCCTAACTGAATAAGTATTGGATTACAGAATTAGATGTCAAAAGTGAATTTTATATTAAATTCAAACTTCCTTTCGTACAAATAGAAATTTTGACCACTCACTACAAATGCCTTGAAACAAACCAAAATGTTTACCTAAGTATGTTGTACTCAGCATTTTCTATCAACATGTGCACATTTACTGTAATTGTTGAATATTAAAGTATCACTTTCATTAATAATTACATTCCAAACATCAACTTTTCATATGTCTAGGTTTGGTAATTCAATTTGCTAAACTGTGTTACTGCATTGAAATTATGAATAACTCCAACATGTTAAAAATTAAATTTACCACATAGATTACACTAATGTTATTCGTATTCATTCTTTAAATGTATAAAAATCAAACGAAAGTACTGAATATAACATATTCATTGTGGCTGGGAAGCGTGTTTTGTCCTGTTTCGGACTCATCAACTGGATGCACTTGCATCCCAATTCTGGTGCTCACATTGGGATTTGAATTCGATTTGCTTCGGGCCACCGCCTTCACCTTCAGTCCATGAAAAATCAACCGAAAGATACAAATTCATTCTAATTATATTTATTGAACGTTGAAAACATAGTGGATAACTTAAAGCCGAAAAAAATAATAACGGAAATATCAATATATAGATTTCATTGAAGCTACGTTATCTTTATTTTATTCGTTAATAAGAAACTATTATGACGTGTGGAAGAAGGAGAGGGTGGATTGGTTGATGGACGCGAACACCAATGAGATGTGTGCCTAGTTGATAATGTGCGCGACTGACCTAAGCCCACTCATCCCCCAGGCCGACAATAGAACAACCGGAATTAGGAACTGGAAGACGGAGAGAGCCAAGAGAACCGAGATCTGAGATAGTATTATATTTTAATTATGCCTTTATATATACATAAAACCAGACCACACAGTAAACCAATCATAAATCTAACATTGGTACAAAACAAGGGGAAGAATGGCAGTGAATGGATACAACTTGTACACAATTAAGTAGGCATAGTTCATAGTAAATAAACAATATACTAAGAGTAAATACACTAAACGAAAGAACTGGGCAAGGGAAACGCAACTGTCATAGAAATGAAATGATTACACTGTCCATAGTTATGATAGATGAAATAACGTTCTAAAACACAGTTCCCGAAGATAATCAACCTTTAATAGGTGCCCGGCATATCAGAAACATTTATATCAAATGAAGAAAATGAAAAGAAAATAAAGAAAAAAAATCACATATCTTACCCACATAGTCCCATATACGTAATAATTCACTTAAATTAGGTCGAATTGATTGAATTAATTCATTTTCCAATTCTTCTGTTACCATCTTGTGTCTATCACCTACTTGAAATTGAATTATAAAAATATTTTTTGAAAAATGTAGATATTAAAATGAATTGGAAAAACTGATGTCCAGCCTAAAAATGAAGAACAAGAAAAAGAAACATTAAAACTACAGTCAGTGAATAAAATAGTCTTGAATAATCTCCAATCAGCTTAAAAAATTCAGAGTCCAAGAATGTGAAAGTATGTAACTAAGGCATCTCTAACTATAAAGAATGGTTTTAACCAGTTAGTTTAAACTGTATGTTGCTAAAATATTTGGATGTGTTAATACGACAGAGTGCGGGATTATTAGCTCAAGCGACTTAACATGTGGAAATACCCAGAAGAGACTTTTACAAAATATGAATATTTATGAAATGACTGCAGAATGTGGATGCTTTTTATTGTATTGTTGGACAATATCATGAATGATTACTTTATGTGAAGCCTACGGATAGTTTCATAGATATAGTATCTTGAGATAATCTGTTACCCTATTCAGTCAATATGCTATATTGTATGATATGATATTATTGGAGTGTTCTTTCGAATTCCTCAATCATTGTTACTTTTCCTTATTTATTTCTCTTTTAGACAATCCATCTCGATGTCGTAAACTAGTAGGCAATGTAGTTAGTTTATGAGGGACCGTTTAATAATAGGATAGTTACAACTTTGAATAATACTAAAAAGCTATTCAATATTAGGCTGTTTGGTTGCTTACTGTAGCGTGATTATTACTGTATTCTTGATTACTCAGTAACATAAATCGAAATAAAATAAGATATTTTAAGCAATTCATAGAATAAACAAAGCATTATATTATGTTATAACCAATTTTAGTGACAGTATCAACTACGTATTTTAACTATCTTACGGACTACAGTTACGCTAATTGAATGAACAGTGAATGATAACATCAAAGACTTAAGCTGTGTAATGAAGTTCAAGATATACAGTCAATAAAGATTATTAAAACCTGTTTAATGGATTCACATTCAGTGTTTCATTTTACTAAAAAACTTAAAATTAGTCTCTAAATAACAACATAAGCCTAATATACCGACAGTTTCTAGAGTCAGACTGTCATAAAAAGGCTTGTTTCTTGATGAGGAAACATTAAACAATCGATGATAAGAAAATAAGTGGGTAAAATGTAGTTTAACCTAAAGGTGCTCGAAATAATTTGGTAAACTTTTTGTGTTGGATTGTACCTATCAGCTGAACTTAGTATGCGCATTCCGACTTATCTGAAACTCATCAGATGGGTGTTATGTCATATAAGTGTTGAAATCCTCTGCTAAGTCTCAAATGCAGTTCCCATTTCGTCAAATTTCACAGACATCTGACAGGCTATTCAGTTTCAATGCGTAATATATGAATGTACAAAATTAATTGAAGTTCTACAATTTCCAACAGTAGACACTGAATTGAAGTCTTAGTAGGAGTAGTTGCACTAGAATAATGTTTCATTAGCATAGTATATGATCCAAAAAGAAAACGTAATGTGAAGTTTGGCAATAGTATGGGAAATGAAAAAAACGGTTGTCAATGAGGGATAAACATAGAAACATCCACTCAAAAGTTTTTTTGAAAATACCAAGAGAAATCAATTCACTGAATTCTGCTGAATATTGATTGATAAGGTGAAAATACAAATAATTGAATTTTCTTAAATATTTTAATGGAATTCTATCACTGTTTTTAGACATAAGCCTATAGACTAATACAATGTCTAACGAAGTTGCTGTGTCGAAGCAAGACGACATAATCATCATTGTCCATAGTATACTACTACTTAAGTGTACATATCTTGGATTAAATAATGGAATGTTCGATTAACAGAAAGAATTTAGTCTGTTAGAAGAAAAAAATATTTATAATTCTGCCCACATTTTAGCATGGTCATATGTATGTCTCCAATAGCATTAAAATTGAGGTAAGTCCACATATACTGCTTATCATTTATAATATACATGTCTGCCTATCCAACCTTAGTTTTGCTTCTAAGATCCATTGATCGCAAAATCAGTTTTGGATCAATTTACAAAAATCCTATATTATTACGGTACACTTTTATCTCAGTTGGTGTTACCAATATAAATCTAGTGAGATCAAAATGAAGTTAAAACTTAGGCGTGTTAATTAATAATTGGTCATATCTAGGATTGTCAGTGGGAATCGGTAAACACTTTTCTACATTATATTATGAATATTCAAAGCTGCAAATGCATGGTTCTAATTGAGATGATTTCTCTACAGGTTGAATTGTTAAGAATACGAGTGACCGAAGGTACGAATAATCACTCGATTACGTGATTCAGTATGCTAACAGGTACTCCAACCTTGCTACACAATAATCCTCCAAATTCCGACTAGGATATAGATTTAAAATAGCACGGCTACACAGAATCACAAGTAGGCAGGGGTTAAGTATCATACACCTAATGAAAGGGAAGGTATATTACAATTCTGTCCACTCAAATATGACACATCGCCTGTCTGTATTCTCTCCCGTTAACAAATCATGACTGCTCAGGCCCATTTACATGCATATCTGCCAATGAGTTATAATCAACATGGAAATTGGCATGGATCAAAATTTCCACACCACATCAAAAAAATAAGATATAAACGAAAGCGGTATGAGTAGCTTGAGAAAGGAGTAATAATATTTGAGAAATATGGCTTCAGTGGAATGAATTGATGGAACAAAAGTACAAAACATTTTTGTAATGCGTGGTTTAAAGGAAGAAAATAGCGAGTGAATTGGCACTATTATGACCGATTTTGAGCCTTGTCATCCAGGATCTGTAACCGTTGGTTGCGGTTACCACGGAGATCTTAATCAAGTAGTATACACCAACTAGCATGGCTTAATCCAACATTCGACGTACTGATGCCTTGTTTGTAGCCCAAAGTTTCCTTCCAATCTGCTCCTACAACAGCTAAAATTATGCGTTGAGGTAAACTGACCTTTAATGTAACTCAATAAAGCGATGTTCAAAATGTACGCATTTTACTATTTATCAAGTGTGTAAAAATCTCGAATCAACTTATATTCAAAATTGATTTCTAATAATCACTATTGCAATGTATCCAGTATAAGAAAATATTGTCGTTAGTACATGATAGTAATAGGCTACATAATACGACTGGATCATATGTACTATATTTAGTATAAAATGTGATTTAAAGGAATTAAGGAAAGGGATTTGAAAGATAAGATGTTCACTGTAGAGTTAAAGATTCTAGATCTAGCTCAAAAATGATTTTAAAGTTTTAAATTTTAAGCTCTTTAACAAGAAAGGGTGAAAGAAATTCAAGTACTCAATGAATTTACACTACTGCTCAATTTGCCAGGAAACAAATACTAATACCATAATAATAAGACAGATTTATTGAAGAAAGGATTCTTTTTCAACGAATTCATTTTCATAGTTGCACAATCGTCTATGTATGTAGATATGTCTGATAAAATATAAGTCAATTAATATTTGTATTTGAATTTAGGTGGTTTGTGAAGAATGGTACTAGTTTTTAGTTGGTTGAATTCGTCAAGGATTGATGTTGGTAGGGAACCAATGAAAAGCGGGGAGCAGTTCTAGTGTGGAACTCCGCAGCAGTGCAAACCCTAGATTCCACACCAGGGGATTCAGGTTGATGGCAATCAGAATTTTACCATTGGATGCAGACCTAGTGGTGTAGAGGGTTAGGCATTCGCTGTCAACTTTAAGCCCTCGGTGCAGAATCTGGGGAACGCCCCGTCGAGGAGTTCCACACTAGAACGAAACGGCTGTCCAGTGCTCCCTGGTTTTCAATGGTACCCTGCCAACGTCAATCTGTGACATATTCAATCAACTAAAGAACCAATTTCCACAAAAGTAACCAACTAAATTGAACAATAATTAGTTAATTAATTAATAATGGAATCTAACAAAATGTTTCTACATACATTGCTCAGGTTTTAAATTATGGATAGCTAGAGCTTCTGCTGTGTAAAGTACGTTACTTTGGAAGAATATAAATGATGTCAAAAAATGAGTCTGCAGCAGTGTCTTGAGTGTATTACATGTTGTAGGATTGATTATATGATTAATTTTGTTTTCTCATGCTATGCTTTGCTGTTAAGTGCCCCCCCCTGATTCGATGAACAAGTGTACTTAAGGTAACGTAACAGGACAAATCACCATATTCCCTAAACCTATTTCATTAATTTGGAGAGTAAATAACAGTTATTAAGTGTTTCGAATAAGGAAAATTAGTGATTGAGATTATTCCAGTTACTATATTGAATGATCTGCAATTACTTTTCAGGCTCTTCATCAATAGTCAGGAAACAACTACAAGAATCATTCTATTCAATACACTTTGAATACGTCATTAAATGAATTTGTGGACATTAGAATATTTTAAACACGAAACTCGAGTTAGGTTAAATACAAGTATTGGACGGCACTAATTAGGTTCACTGTCACACTTCACATCAGAATAGAGATTATGTGGACATTAACGTTATTAGAGGCAGACAAGTGGAAATAATGATACTAATTGCAGTAGAAAGTAATACAAAAGATTTATGGGTCAAGTAGAACAGATTGTATCGAAAAATGAAGACTGGGAAGTAATAATAAGCTAAAGAAAAATCAAAATGAATGAATTAAATTGTGTCTATGATACCAATTTTGAGCTGTGTTACGTAACTTCCCTGACGACAGATTGCGATACATTTTATACAACTCAAATTATCAGTGAATTACTTTATCAACTGATCGTTTACATTTGTTTGCCCATGTACATTTGTTTCCTAATTGTATCATAGCTTTCTTTGTATGCCAACCAGGAGTGAGTTGTAGGTGACGTGATAGAGCATGCGTAACACATGTTTTGATAAATATTTACAGCTTAA
Organism: Schistosoma mekongi; assembly: GCA_034768735.1. Taxonomy (NCBI): domain Eukaryota; kingdom Metazoa; phylum Platyhelminthes; class Trematoda; order Strigeidida; family Schistosomatidae; genus Schistosoma; species Schistosoma mekongi. Next base: position 71,365,714 of record CM068306.1, on the reverse strand, counting down.
TCAATCAACATACGATTTTTACCCATATCATTAGTTCTAGCTTAAAAATTCCTTACTCGATTGTTTTATTATAATAGAACAATGCTTCGAACATACACATAATCAGATGTAACATAGTTGTGGAACAATAGAGATATCCAGTGTTACTATAACCAGGTAAAATGATGTGAAACTATTTGTTCTCAATGAATCTTGATTACTTAAAATTAGTAGAACATTAAAATACAGTTGTTGATTACAACAACTTATGATGTTGTGCATCAACGAATGAATCTATGTAACTATAATCTACTAATGAATACTGATTTTGGAATTCTATTACTGATACAGTAAGTAATGTACCACCATAATATAAATAGAATTATACAGTTCACATTATGTTGCTTAGGTATTATCTAAATCGATTATACACCTGTATTTAATTTAGACAGGAAGTCTATACAGACATGTAAATATACAGTTAGTGATTAGATAAATAAAACAAATTTTAGATAAATAAATAATCCAAAAATGAGATTAATTCAAATTGTTTGTAACTATTAAAAAAAATTTATCATCCTAATAGACAAATTGTAAATATTGTCTTAAACTAAAAAGACAGTATGTCATTGAGAACTGCTGAAGCATTCAAAAACATGATTAAGACAAAAATATTAATAATAACTGTAAATAATGAAGAACAGTTAAGAACGAAGATGAGATATGACTTAAGTAATCAGGATACTTAACCAAAATAAGAGGTAAGTGGCTAGCTGTCAGAATGAAGAAAATTCATTGTGTTTTGACTAACTTGAAAGAAAATCAACAGGCAGGGATATTTTGATCAAAACAACTTATGACTTATTCCATTAACTTACACTAAAATGTTTTTTGAGATAAGTTGATGGCTTGTATGACACTAAAATGTACTGTTATGCTAAGCTACTTAGACTAGTCGGCTACATTTCAACTTGATCAATAAATTTCAATTCGTGACTAACAAGCATGAATACCAGCTACTACTACTAAATAACAAATTATATAAACATTACAGTTTTTAAGTGTGAGTTGGTGTATAGATAACAGAATAGAAACGTTCCTTACTGTAGTAATTGGTTATATAAGTTGGTATCCCTCCCACCAAGAGAATGTCAGAGCTCCTAATACAACAGATATATGTAGCTGACGAATCCCGATTAACAGGAAAACCAAGTATACAACCTTTCGCTGGCCACCTCTAACCACCTAATATCGAACGACTAAGTAAAATAGTCTATATAGAATTTTACTTTACAAAATCACGTTATTTACTGAGACATGGGAAAAATTAATACCCCTATTTTCTTAATAGAAAAAAATCTATTCACTATTACAGGATTAACAAAACACGTATGGTAAATCACCTGTCCCAATCTGAATATATGGAATTCTATTTGATATGTTTTTCTCTTTGGTTGTTGTTAATGGCTATTAATGGTGCTAGTGAATTGTATAATGCATGATTAAGTTCACTGTTTTATTTATCTATTTCAAATCGATATATTTCTAGTTATAAAAGTCTTATTATCTGGTAGTCATTCACACATAGGTTACTATAGTAATAAGAGTTATAACCTACTGATATTGAATAATGACAAAACTTTATCTTATCTTATCTGATAAATAAATTGAGATCAATTAGTACTAAATAATGACCAGGATAAAATATCATTCAGATAGTTTCAGCGTTCAATATTCAATATACTTTTAAGGCAACATTATAATTCTGAAGTACTTTTCATAACCAACTGATGCCAGTAGAAAAACTATAAAAGAAACCAGGTAGTATTGGATTTCTGTGTGGTTGTAGCATTGCGCTCTTCAAAAATACACACATCTAAGATGGATGGAGCCTAGAGTTAACAAGTCTATCGATCAATCTTAAGGTTACAGTGACGAAATCCAGTGGTTCGTATATTCAACTTATTAATAGGTTAAAATCAATTATAAATGGTAACTGAGTTTTGAATTGTTAAAATTAATGAATAGGATAACGATCATCAGATGAAATGTAGCAATACAAAATAGTCTAGTCATGGCTGTTTATAATATTATATCATTGAACTGAGCCCTTTAAATAAACAGGTATCAAAGTGCCACTAATCAGGAGAATCGACTTTTTTTATCGAAGAAAGAGACATGTTTACATATAGACTACCAACAAATTAGTAAACATGATTTAGATGTTACAATATCAACATTCGAGTGCAACTAGCTTTGCAATCAATTAAGATTATTATTAAACATGATTATTACCCGTTATATTATAGCCAAAGTAAGTAATTAATGATACAACCTTTAATCTCTATCTTACAGATAAAAACTACCCTCTTTACTTGGAGTAAAGTTAATATCATAACCACTTATATATGAAGTACGTCTCAAAACCACATGTAAAGAAACGTGTACGTACAGAATTATAATAATGTCGATAATTATAAATAAACTATTGTTCGCCTACATACTTTAATATTCATTTAATGTTAATTTATTTTACCGAAGGTTTACTGCCACACCACTTCAATCATCAGTTATGACAATGCAATGTATTGAAAAAATAAATACTCTGTGCCCTTGATAACTGCCAACCAGTATACGGACACGTCAGCCTCACGACTACCAGCCCCCGAAGTCGGAATAGAGAAAACAACAGCTCCGAGCCAACCAGACAATCAATCCAGTCCAATTGCCGGTCCTATTGTATTTTAATCATGCCTTTATATATGTATACACAAATTCAGACCGCACAGCAAACCAATTAGGGATTTTACATTAATACAAAACAGAAGAGATTGTGGCAGTGAATAGGGGTAACTTGTACACAACTAATTAACTGTAGTCCATAATAAGAGACAATATAATAACAGCAAATATACTAAACGGAAGGACAGAGTAAGAGGAACATAACAATAATAAAAATGTAATGTTTGCACTACACACGACCAGAATAAATGGATTGGTCCTCTAAAATACAGTCCTAGAAGTTATTTCACTCTTCTTTAGTGGTCCGACATATATATATATATATATATATATATATATATATGAACTATTCACAAACTGAAGCCTGAATTGTGCATACAAATGCAATCTGTGAGACCTCTTTCCTTACTGTAGTGTTAGTTTAGAGCTCACCTTATCTAATTTACTTGTTTATTCATACTTTACCGTTTCTTCATATCTCATTCCTACCTCCATTCACGTTCGCCATTATTATTATTATTATTATTATTATTATTATTACAATGATTATTAACTTTAATTGCCTAAAATCATCATAGATTGATATTGATTAAGTACTATAAAAAACCAGGGAGCTTTGGACAGCTATTCGTTTTAGTGCAGGACTCTTCAGCAGTGCGCAGCAATGTGAACTCTACCGTTGATAGCCTTTCCACTGGTGCAGAGTCAAGCGTTCGTCATCTTGAAGGCCCTGTGCTCAATCCCCTGGCGGAATCAAGGGTCTGCACTGCTGAAAATTTTCATAGTAAGACAAGACAGCTGTCCAGCAGTCCCTGGTTTTCAGTGGTACTCAACTAAAATTAATCTGTGACGAATATAAACAACTAAATATAATACCTATCCCTACAAAATCACTTCAATTCAATTATTATTATCATCTCAGTCCATAATTTCCCGATTTTCATTCACGCGACTTCACTTTAATTTAATGAAAATCACAATTAGTCTGTCTCATTAGATTGTTTCGCAAATCTTCTGCTTCAATTACTAATTGATTACTTAAAACGCCAAGTAGTCTAAATGAAAATTTCGCATGGCAACTAATCAAAATTCTTACAATTATTCATTCCCTATAATGTATCACATATTTACATACGATTGTACAGCTTGATAGTGAATTCGTTGAAGAGAGATCCCTTCTCTAAATAGACTTGTTTTGTGATTTAATGGATACATTTCAACTAAATGTTATTTGTACATAAAATAAGTGATATATATTTGGAAAATTCTAATGAGTAGAAATTAAAATTTCTGACGTTTCGCGGTTTAGTGCAAGTCGCTTCTTCAAAGAAATGAATAACCGAACTGAATTAATGCAACATTAAATAATACAATTAAACAAATCAAAATCCAACTGCACGTAACAAAAGGGAAGGCCTTTCTATCCATTCAACATGGACTTTCTATCCAACTAACCACAATTAAAGTATATCAAATTTCATACACATGGACATACATACAATTTTATTCTCACATATTCACATCTTTTCCTTTCACAGCACACTAACATATACATATATGTCTCACTTTAACTCACCTTGACTCAAATGACTTGACATGACACGATCAAACTCGCATTTTGATTGTACGAACTTATTTTATTTTTGTATTATTAAATCTTGGCTTAATTCCATTCGGTTATTAATTTCTCTGAAAAAGCGACTTGCACTAAACCGCGAAACGTCAGAAATTTTAATTTCTACTCATTGGAATTTTACAAATATATGCATCACTCATTTTATAAACAATCTATCCAATGTTTAATTTATTTGAAATTATCAAAGTTAACCTTAGTAATAATATTTATTTGTACAATGTTCTACACATGTCTATTATGTAATTTTCATAATGAAATTAATCAGTATTCATTACTATTATTACATGTAATATATTTCAATTCATTGTATGTACATTTACCTATTTAAAAATTAGTACATGACAACATGATTTGGAATAGTCATCATTTCAAAGAACATAACATAAGCATCAATTTATTATATTTAAATGATGTTTTAGTGCTGACAACAAAATCACGTGAATCTGAATGAAATCTAACTAATAAAATAACAATAATAACAATAATTAATACCATTTCTACTTCTCTTAATAGGTGGGGAATAAAAACTAATTGACCAATCAGAATGCAGACAATAATAAAATATCTCTAACAGATCAATAATTTACTTAGACTCTCTAAATAGCAAACTATCTACTTATGCTCCAATAAATTAATTTCAAGGTGATTTAAACACTGAGAAAGGATAGATGAATGAAAGAAAACAAAGTGTAGTGATTAAGTGGGAATAGAAATAAATATTTACAACATTTGTTTGATCGATTGGCAAAAAACAGTATGCAGAGAAATATATATATATATATATATATATATATATATATATATATCCGACTGGAGCCTCCTTAAGGTTGCTGCCAGTCCCAAGCCCGGATAAGGAAGGAAGGTTGGACATGGGGTTAGCAAACCCATCCCGTAAAACAACAAAATTGCTAAAATAAAGCCAACTAGTGAAAACCTTTTTAGTCATTTTAACTTTGCCCTGGGAGTTGGAAGGCCTTCATTTCAAAGAGTCATTACGCCTCCTGCTGAAAGCCGAGTTTCTTTGGGAGCCATGAAGCCGATTCTCCTTCTGGCAACCAGAGCAACAATTAATACAGGTACGTGGAATGTTCGCATGATGTGGGAGACAGGGAGGAGAATGCAAATAGCTGAAGAAATGAAAAGACAACCTGAAGATACTTGGAATAAGCGAAACCCATTGGTTACAAGCTGTACAGCAAAGATTATCTTCAGGAGAAGTGCTTTTGTACTCCGGCGATGAAGAAGAAAATGCCTCACACAGACACAAGGAGTAGCACTAATATTGTCCCAAGAAGCACAAAAAACTCTTATTGGATGGGAACCTCATGGACCTAGGATCATCACAGCATCCTTCAAGATAATGAAGGTAGGGGTTACAATGAATGTTATCTAGTGCTATGCACCCACTTACAACATCCACATAGACGAGTTCTATGCGAGGCTGCAGTCAATCATCGAGAAATATTCAAACAAGGATCTGACCATCTGAATGGTAGACCTAAACGCCAAGGTTGGAATGGACAACACAGGATATGAAGACATCATGGGACAACATGAACTGGGAGAAAGGAACGAAAACGGTGAGAGATTTGCAAACCTATGTGCCATCAACAAAATGATTATAGGTAACACCATATTCTCCCACAAACGTATACACAGAACTACATGGGTTTCACCGGACCACATTACGGAGAACCAAATCGACCACATCTGCATCAATAAGAAGTTTAGAAATACCATGGGAAACGTAAGAACTAGGAGAGGAGGTGACATAGCTTTAGATCATCATCTGGTAGTGGCTAAAATGAAACTGAAGCTGAGGAAGCACTGGACAACTGGAGCAGCAGTATTACACAAGTTTAACACAGCCCTTCTCCGAGATACTAACAAACGCAACGAATTCAAAATAATTCTCAACAATAAGTTCCAGACATTTCACGATCTACTAGAAGATGGAACTAATAAGGGGGACAACCGGTAAGAGATTAAGGAAACAATAATTTCAACCTGTTAGGAGGTCTTGTATAGCAAGGAGCATCACCACAAAGAATGGATTTCTGTTGGTACTCTGGACAAAACCCAAGAAATGAAGAAAAAGAAGATAACAATTAATGGCAGCCGGACAAGAACAGAGAAAGCAAAGGCACAGGCCGAATACACAGAATCCAACAAACAAGTGAAGAGGAGTATCAGATCGGATAAACGGAAATATGTGAAGGACCTAGCAATGACAACGGAAAAAGCTGCAAGATTAGGTAACATGAGGCGTCTAGACGATACAACAAAGAAACTAGCTGGGAAATCCAGTAAGCCAGAACGGCCAATCAAGAACAAGACTGGCAAACCAATCACTGAAGTGCATGAACAACGAAACAGGTGGGTAGAACACTTCCATGAACTCTTGAATAGACCAGCCCCACTGAGCCCACCAGTCATAGAAGCAGCAGCCACGGATCTTCCTATAAACACCGACCCATCAACAGTCAAAGAAATCAAAATGGCCATCAGACAGATCAAGAATGGCAAGTCAGCAGGGCCAGACAACATATCAACTAAGGCACTGAAGACAGATATAAAAGCAACTGCAGAGATGCTCCACATTCTCTTCAGGAAGATTTAGGAGGAAGAACAAGTGCCAACAGACTGTAAAGAAGGGTACTTCATCAAAATACCAAAGAAAAGAGGTCTTAGCAATTGGGAAAACTATGGAAGCATCACTCTACTTTCAGTCCCACGAAAAGTCTTGAACAAAGTGTTATTGAACCAAATGAAAGATCCAGTCGATCATCAGTCCGGATTCCGTAAAGACCGATCGTGTACCGTCCAAATTGCTACTCTACAGGTCATTGTTGAACAATCAATTGAATGGAATTCACCACTTTACATCAACTTCCTCGACTACAAAAAAGCATTCTACAACGTGGATAGGAGAATATTATATAGTCTTCTTTGACATTATGGTGTACCCGAAAGAATAGTCAACATCATACGGAATTCTCATGAAGGACTACATTAGAAAATCATGAATGGAGGTCAGCTCACAGATTCATTCGAAGTGAAGACCGGTGGCAGACAAGGCTGCCCACTCTTGCCCTTCCTCTTCCTACTGGTCATCGACTGGATCATGAAGACTGCAACATCTGAGGGCACTCTCAGAATACAATGGACAACACTGACGCAACTAGATGACTTGGACTTCGCAGATGACCTAACTCTTCCATCCCACACACGGCAGTAAATGCAGATGAAGACGAACAGTGTAGCAGCAGCCTCAGCAGCAGTAGGCTTCAACATACACAAAGGGAAAAGCAAGATCCTTCGATACAAAACAACGAACACTAACCCAATTACACTTGACGGAGAAATTCTAGAAGATGTAGAAACCTTTACATACTTGGGCAGTATCATCAATAAACAAAGAGGGTCTGATTCGGATATGAAGGCGCGGATCCGAAAAGTTAGGACAGCATTTCTACAACTGAAAAACAATTTGGAACTCAAACCAACTGTTAGCCAACATTAAAGTCGAATTTCAATACAAATGTGAAGACGGTTCTGTTGTATGGAGATAAAACTTGGAGAACTACGAAAAGCATTCTTCAGAAGATTCAAGTATTTATAAACAAGTGTCTGAGAAAGATGCTTCGATCCGTTGGTCAGATACCATCAACAACAATCTGTTGTGGTAGAAGAAATATCAACTTCCAGCCTAGGAGTAAATTAGAAAAACTCCGGAAGTGTATAGGACACACATAGAGGAAATCATCAAGGCCAAAGGAAAAGAGGAAGACCCAAGAACACGTTGAGCCGGAAATTGGAGGCAGATATCGAGAAAATGAAGAGTACTTAAGAAGAGCTGGAAAGGGAAGCCCAAGACAGAGTTGGTTGGATAATGCTGGTCGGCAGTCTATACTCCACATGGGGTAACAGGCATTGATATATATATATATATATATATATATATATATATTTGACAGTGATGGAGAAGATTGACAGTTTACATGGATGTATTTGACGGTAATGTGTTCTTTAAGCTAGATGGTTTTATTGTGAAACTTCTATTAGTGGAAAATCTAGTCAATGCCTACCTCACGTAAAAACAAGCGTTATCAATTACTCTGTGAATGTTAACTCTATTAATTCGAACGCCGCTGTTTATGATTGGTTGTCGTCGTAGATTATATTGTCATCAATTGGCCTTGTATTCCTGTTGACTGAATTTCTCGATCACAGTTAGTGACTAACACTTATGAAATAACTACAAGAGATCACTTTTACAAAAAGTATGCGCTGATGATGTTTACCATGAACGACAATAATTAAACTAATTGGCTTAAGGAACAAACCATCAGTAAGAAACAAATAACGGGGTAGAAAAGACCAATTGGTCAGAAAAATTCAGTACTTTTGAAGTTTACGAATTCGAAATGAACTACTTACGAAATGAGTGGAATAATCACTTAGTAAATTTGATTCAACTAGTTACTATCCTAATGTTGTTCATATAACATCAATACAAGATGAATCAATTTACAAGTAATCAATAATTTATCAATCGGATATGATACATTTAACTGACAACTACTGCCAAAAAATAATCGATTTTACTGAAATTTTTGTTCCCCTACTAGTATTAAATTGAAAAGAGTCGTGGAATTCATAAACTTTAGCTTCTATATTCACCTATGATTAGCAAATAAAACATCTGAATATCCAATATTTCCTGTTTTAGTATCTTTTATAATAAATAAACAACTGGTGCAACCATTAACCTGTGGTAATCAATAAATTAGTTCAAAATGGAAAATACTTTTTAGTTTTCTATTAATGAGTCTTCAGTCGAGAAAACTTACGATCTAATATTTCAGCTCATAGTAAGACTCTAATCTGACACCTAGTTTCAAATGTCAGTGCATCATCAACTAGACCATGGAGTTCAATTAATCACTAATTTGTTTAGTGGAAAAACTGTACGCCTATCAAATACGAATTTTTTGTTTCGATACTAACTGGCTATCAAATCGTAGTAGTTAAGTAGATAAATTATACTGAATACCCTCTTACAAGAATTTTCAGGTACTTATATTAGCAGAATGAACAAAACTTTTAAAGTTTCGAAATCATTTCACAAAATGAAACAATAACAGTACTGGTTTTCAAAAATTAGCCATAAAAATGTATATTTTGACAAAGTTCGCCAAAAAATTCCGTGTTTTAGTTTGGCTTAAAATTTAGTGATTATTCATTTATTTGAAGAAGTAAAACGTTTGACATTATGCATCATTACACACTATACTTGTCTGCACAATACACAATAGCCCATATTGTGACTGAAAGGAAAATAAACGACAAGTACGAGGTATGAGTCTCAATGTAGATGTCAACACTGAAAGCTAGTAACATCTAGGTGTAGAGTCATCAGATTAGCTAAACATGAGTCATTAATTCACTGCCAGACGTATTCTAAACATATGGCGGCATTTGACTCTATCGATCGTAAGGTTATGTGGCAATGTCTGTCAATGAAAGGCGTACCAGAGAAGTACATTAACCTTATACAAGCTCTCTACTCGAACACCACATGTCGAGTGAGAGCTTATGGCAGATTGTCATCAGAACTGATTACCTCAAGTGGTGTTCGTCAAGGTTGTCCGCTTTCCCCATTTTTCTTTAATTTTATCATTGATATACTTTTAGAGTTGACATTTTCATCGTCTGACTTCGGCGGGGTTGACCTCCTTCCAGGAGATAAACTAGCTGACTTAGAATATGCAGATGATATAGTTCTCTTAGGCGAAGATGCTGATAAAATGCAGAATCTTTTGACTACCTTAAACAAGAATGTAAGGATGTTTGGGATGCGATTCTCTCCACCCAAATGCAAAATGTTACTTCAGGATTGGATTGATTCGACACCGAAGTTAGTGATAGGGAGTGAGGCAGTTGAACGTGTTGACCGCTTCACTTATCTTGGCAGCCTCATCAGCCCTGACGGTCTGGTGTCTGCTGAAGTCTCTGCGCGCATACATAAGGCCCGATTAGCTTTTTGGAATTTGCGTCATCTGTGGCATAGGCGAGACATCCGACTACTGACCAAAGGACGCGTTTACTGCGCAGTAGTTCGGTCCATCTTACTTTATGGATGCGAAACATGGCCATTAAGGATAGAGGATATTCGTAGGCTCCTGGTATTCGATCATAGATGTCTTCGAAGCATTGCTCGTGTTTTCTGGGACCACCGAGTAAGCAATACGTGGGTTAGGAATAGAGTACTAGGTAGATACGGTAAGCCTATTGATGAAGTAGTAAATCTTCATCAGCTAAGGTGGTTAGGACATGTGTTACGTATGCCTGACCACCGCCTACCTCGACGAGCAATGCTGTCTGGTGTAGGAGTAGGCTGGAAGAAAGCTAGGGGCGGCCAAACCAAAACATGGCACCAGTCCATGAAGTCATTGACAATTGGGCTGAGCCATGTTAATAGGTGCAGACTACCTGGTTGGGGTCCGCGTGACGCTCGTAATAAATGGTTAGAGACTTTGGGTGATATGGCTAAAAATCGTTGGCAATGGCGCAGGTGCATCCATTCCTTGTCTTCCTCCAAATCCTAAGTTTCTGAACTTATCATAATTTTCTCTTTACTGGATCATATTTTCTTAAATCTTCTCGGTCTCTATTCCCTTCCATGAATACTAACTCTGTTACTACCTTCCCCACTCTGGGATTTGATTCGATAATTTAATCTCTATCTGCTAATTGAGGCATGGCAACTTGAACTGACGTACGCATGTACCAAGTTCTACGTTGCAACTGTCTGTCTGTCTGTCTGTCATTCTAAACATATTGAAATATGTGCCAGAAAAACTATGCATCGAGGTAATCCGTACAAATGGAAACACGAATTGATGATTTGCAATCGTGAGTATCGAAAACGAGAAACTATAAAACGTTACTAATACCTTAAGACTCGTATTTGTCATGAAAGTTGAAAAACGTTAAATACATATTGTATTTATCGGGTAGTCGCGTCAACACCTGTGCCAAAGATAGGGAGTGGAGTAGCTGAGCATGTCGACCACTCCACTTATATTGGAAGTCTGGTTAGCTCTAATGGGTTGGACTCTGACGAAATTTCAGTATAAATTCAAATAGATCATTTGATTTTGCCAACTTACGTCGCTTATGGCGTAGGCATGATATTCGTCTCTAAACGAAGGGAAGAGTGTATTGCGCAAAAGTTCGCTCTGCTTTACTACATGGATGTGAGACGTGGCCATTAAGGATAGACGATACTCGAATGTCACTAGTTATTGACGTCTTCAAAACATCGCTCGCGTTAGCTAGGACCAGTGAGTAGGCAATAACGAGGTTAGATGACGGATGTTAGGCAAATGTGGTAAATTAGTCGATGAGGTTGTGAATCTTCATCGATTGAGGTGGTTGGAACATGTGTTACGTATGCTCAACCACCGTCTACCTCAACGCGCGATGTTGGCTGATATAGGAGCAGGATGGAAGAAAGTTAGAGGAGATGAAACTAAAACACAGTATCAGTCCATGAAGTCATTGACTGTAGGTTTGAGTCATATCAGTAGTTACAAACTACCTGGTTGGAGTCCACACAAATACCGTAACCAGTGACTAGAAACACTGGGTGACATGGCCCAGAATCGGTCACAATGGTGCAGAAGTATTCACTCATTGTCCTTCCTTAAGTCGTGAGCTTAAAACTAGTTCATAATTTTCCACGCTCGCTAAACTATATTCTACATGTTCATTATTCTTCCTTTTAATTATTTTTATCATTGAAGTAACTTTTACTCCTGCTAATGTGGAGTCAATCTTGCTGTTTTATAGAAGTATGGTAACTTGGATGATAACTATACAAAGAATGTTGTTTTTTATTTTACACAACAGAAGGATATGCAAGAAACTTCAAATAATTCCTTACGAGTATACAAAATCTGCATACACTGTAACATTCTTTGTTTTCACTAAGTTATTTACTTACAGTAACTTTTTTCGAACAAACAAAATATGGGATGAAATTCAACAAAATCAATTTAAGAATCTCACAAAATAGTACTGTTAGATAACTTATTATATTTTCTTCTTATAAGGTATAAGCTTTAATTATGAAAAAAGCCTAGTTACGTCTGAAATACAAAACACTGCTGTTTATAAATATCACTTTCAATCCCCTTTTTTACTTACACATTTTATTTATTATTCATAGTACGAACACATTGGCATTTTGTATAATTGTAAGGATTTTACGCAGACAGCAGTAATTAGTTTAAGACGTATTAATTTTACAAGATGATGATTAGACACTTATGAAGTTAAAAAGTACGGAAGTAAACTGACACAAACCTATTAATAAAACAATATCGGGAACTATATGTAGCTTATGAGTACGGCATATTATCAGACAAGTCGAATAAAACATTGGTTCGTTGTGTTGAACATTTTTAAACGAATCAGATCAGTTTATACATCAAAATGTAGCAGCCTGAACCGATGCATAAATGTGCCAGATTCTACGTTGTTCATCACTAAGGTAGTTAAATAGAATAGACTAGATAAAAATTACCTGGTTGGCAAAAGGTGAACGATAGGAAATTGTTGGGAACTTTACGAACTATTTATTCATGTTTATGTATCATCACAAAGTGTTTCTCTGCAGAGCTGAAACTAAAGAATAGTCAGTGCAAACTGAAATGCCGTATAAAGACTAAATGCCACGTCATCTGAGGTCTCAAACTGTTGACCAAGATAGCCACGTGAACTTTACCCAAGACAGCACTGTATTGTTCAATTCAAATCAACTACTTACATATATGAATGTCAGGTTTTTACATGAAAGGTCTTTACTTATTTCATGTGATCTACCTAAACATCAGCTAGAATCGTGCACTGCGGGAGACAGCAAGGTAGGCGTAACATATGTTTGAGTCTTCGCGGTCGATTAAGATTCCCACTGTTAACATTTGATATTATAGCTTTATGTAGTATCTAACAGCTGGACCTAGCGATCAGTTGGTGCCTAACATACGCAGATGATGCTCTGAGAATATTTGTAGCTAGATAAAAATATTCCACATAAACCACCTTCACAGTTAAAAAGTAATTTACAGTTGTCTGTCGTAAATTGCAAATGCTTTTTAACTGACAAGTGCTATCAATTTTAGCTTACACTTACTTTTAATATCCCAGCCAGAAAGTCTGGGCCAATAACCTTGTGGACTAACACCATGTTTAGATCTTGTTTCCTCTACCCAACATCTAAATTAATCCTGTGTATATCGCTGCAATATCACCTACACCGGTGTACAAGCGAAAAAGGAACTGCAATTCTGTATTGAAAAATACTACACTCAACGAGCCATTTCCCTCCCCTTGTAAATAGTTCAACGTTGAAGGATATAGCAACTCAGTAAATGAATCATTTTTCCAAGTGACGAAATATACTACTTTATGGACATATTCTAAATGTAGCAGTTATGCTGAGTGTTTACTTGTGAATAGTACTATAAAATAATTGCTAGTAGAAACGTCTAGTTTACAGGTCAAAACTGTATAACAAGATTACAATAAGACAATTATTTAGATTAAACCGTTCACTTATGAATTATATTTTGGGAGTCTCAACAGTTCTAGTGGAGTTTTAATCGATTAAACCATATCATTAATAGAAGAAATGGGGGATCTATATTGTTCAACAACTTAAAACTCAGTCGTCCTGTCAAATTTTAGCAGGTATGCCGAAATGTGAGCAGCAAACTAATCCTGGTGCTATTAATTAATCCTTGTAAAATATTTTCAATACTTGGTAGAATAAGTATCTAGATAGACAGTAGTGGTATCACACGCACATACACACAACTAAGCAGTGAGTACATCATTACCCAAAAGTCCTAACAGCCATGATCTAGAGAAAACACACGTTCTAAAAAACAACGTCACTAAAAATCTCTCAACAATATGGTTCTAGAATAATTTTATTCTAAATAAAACAATGAATTAACAGAGAGTTTATGACATTATATACAAAGCTGATATCAGAAACGTGCAGGAAATCTTTAGGGCATTTTATCACGAATATGATAATCTGTATACAATATTCCAATGAATAATCATAAGTAACTATAATCCAAATGAATAAAAACGTACTTACAATAGGTATATCACAAACAACTCGACTTTGTTTATTTACTATTGGTTCCTAAGCAACAGTTCTTAAATGTTGTGTAAATGGAGAACCTAAAGCGCTTATTGTGAAGTATATTAATCAACAAGCTTCGTAACAGATAGTAATTTTACTGCCACTTTAAATCTAGTACAGTTGTTCATTTAAAGTTACTGTACTTCTTAGATAATATGCATGAAGAAAAATAACACAAATAGTGTTAATTAAACTAAGAGGATCCGAAACATGGAAAGATTGAGCAAAAATCCACCTGTTTAAAGTAAATGAGTAGCAAAACTGAATGTAATGACAACGGCAAACACAATTTGGAATACTAGTAAGGTTTCAGTCAGTTTTATGACTTAACAAACACAGTTGGTATTCAGAGACATAAAGAATGCATTTATGCTTTTACCAAGCTATTGGGAATTTTCTCTTTTCCCTTTTTACAATTGCAAATATCATGATAAGTAGGTACTAAACAATAAGTATATCGTTTATGTCAATGTTTTATTTATCTCAAATGTAATTACTTGGTCAACTCAGTGAAGTTTAAGTCAATAATAAACAACGTAGAACCTGTTACATGTAAATTTCTTAGAAACGTAAAAAGCCAGATGTGCACGTCCAAGATCAACAATACATGATTCATAATTAAGGATCATAAAAAAAGTTTAAAATAGACCACTTAGTATTCGTACATGTGTTGGTAATTTTTAAGTGCACGATATACCACAGATCATATAGTAAATAAGAAAAAGTTGGAATTAGGTGACATAACTTATGCCATGGCGTAATTTGTAAATTAAACAAGGTAACAGCCATTTACACACCAACCCATGATAGTCAAAAATAATACATAAATGTGTAGATTAGGAATAAAAAAGTTACTCTTAATGTAGTCGGTAGAAGCTGACCGAGAATATACAACTTACAAATAAAATAATGAGCCAAAAAAACCCGAACCGTGCACGGCGCGGCTTTTTTGCAACCTGGACGTTCATGCATTTAAATCCTATTTCAATATTCCAACATTTTTCGAAGAGCTAATATAAACCATGCGGTTTATTTAGTCTTGTGTCTCCATTTTAGGGTAAAGTTTTAATTTTCTGTTAGTATCTAATGTTAAAGTTCTAGCTACTCGACTGCACGACACCCTCCGGTTGCAACAATTGGTTTGTTGGCTGATATCTCTTGAAAGTGGATTAGTGAGTGCCTCAGAACAATGAATTTGCAATGGCCAACAGCTATCGTGTTGCAAAACAGTCGGTTTAGTAACAAGGTAACAAATAATCAATAACGATCGTAAAAATAGAAAGACATAGGAGAGAGAAGTTCAAAACAGGGACATAAATTGTTATACAACGATGAGTAAATGGGTTAGGTGAACTGATTGTAGCATAACATGCAAAAGTAATAAATTATAGGTGTACAATCTAAGGAGCTGGCAAAATGTATTTAACACCTACTACAGAAGATAGACAGGACTCTACGTTTGCATATATGATTGTCCAACAGCTCCTTAAAGGTATTTAATGAGTCGACTGGGAAGAACATTCGATACTAATCAAACCTTCATTTAAAAAAAGAGTGTGACCGAATTCGAACATTTGTCCTTCTGCATAAGGTTCTGTGAGGATCGTCTAATTGTATACTACATGGGTTCTGAGGCAGTATTGTCTCGGTCTGGTGGGCTAGGGTCTTTACGAGTCTGTAAACATTTGTTAAGTATGTTCCCTTTTCGTTCCCCTGCATTTGAGCGAAAATGGGCCAGAAAGACGTAGTTGTTCCTTGTACGATCTTAGATTAAGTCCAGTTAACCATTTCGTGGCTCGTCTCTGCACCCTTTCAATCAAGCTTACGTATCGTTTAAGGTGGGGAGGAGCGAAAATGTGGAGTATCTCGAAACGTGGTCATATATGAGTCCTGTATGCGACAAGGAGGAGCTCGGGAAAGAACGTATCTAACTATCTTTGAAGAAAGTGGAGTGTAGTAGATGCTCGGTAGCAATCTCTTTATAGTCATCGCCCGATAAGACCCAAATTTTTGTAACTTCGTGAGTAGTGGGGCAGAGAGGCTTATACCAGACCCAAGCCAATCTCTCCAGGGAAAGGACGACTGGGAGTGGTATACTTTTGTCAGGTGAATATTTGTGACTGGATTTTCAAAATGTGGGATTTTGAGTGAATGAGTTTTGTATATCGTCTGCTTCAACCCACATTTCTGTAATTATTAAATCGTTTAGGTAAACCTAAGTGAGCCACAGGGAGTTTATGTAAAAGTGTGGGGATTAGACGAGTCTCTTGATCTCTTCATGGCACATAATTAATGACAAGTTGGTCTATTGATAGTAACCTGATGTAGATGTTTCTTGCCAGACTTTGTTTTATTCCCTGTGTCTAATTTGTTGTCTAGTCTTTCTGCACTACAGTGCTGCATCTGTTTCTCAGGACTAGGTAGTGATAATGATTCGCTTATTTCCAAGTTAGTGTTCACCTGCATAAGACTCACCTTCGAATTGAAGCGATCGCCCAATGCTTCTTGTGAATATCATAGTCACATTTTTGAAATAACCAAGTTCTGGGCTGGTTGAACTGGTTGTTAAGTAACCCAAAAATCTACAGTCGTATTACAAACAATACAACTTCATTGTGTAAATATGGTAATCCATTAAAAAAAACAATTTTGTTGTACAGATTTCAACAATTTTTTTCCCTTATAGAACCAAAGGAATTCAAGTAATTTGTACAATTAGTCTATGGTACTATAAATATATGGTGGAAGACATAAAATTAGTTACTTGTTCAGGGAGAAATATCTTCCTCACAAATAAAGAGATCAGATTCTGTCTGTAACCAACCAGCTGAGTCAAACCACTCAGGCGCAAACCGCCAAAATAATAAACTGACAGGACTTACAACAAGACTCTGAAGCTTGGCAAAACAATGCTGTAAACAGCCAAAGAAAACAACATATAGAAATAGCGAAACATATAAGGATCAAACTGTGGGTAAATTTTAATAATAGTCTTTATAGATGCTCAACAAACATAGTGACAGTTATTGTATATATATATATAAATATATATATATATATATATCAAAGAAAATAACCATTACAGTAAACGAGAGATTTTCCAATGCAGAAAAGAATTGTATTCCTCTATTTAACCAGGACATCCTTTGTCACGAACGCCGTTGGATATTAATTCAATTAATGTTGATTTCATAAGTTCTTTCCAATTCCTCAAGCTAGAAAGACTCTTTGAGGTTCACCTTATCGCCAGATAATCCACCCGGCTATAAAAGTGAAGGCGTTTTTCCCTCCCGTCATAAAGTCTCATTTATGACAACGCCATACATAAAAACTTATTGGTTGCAAATACTTAGTGGCTACCGTACGTGGACACTTTCGATGAGCAGTGCGTCGGTTGATAGTAAGCAGTATGGTTTCAGATGCCTTTACATCTTTGCTCCATAAAGTGTCGCTTCTTATGTGTTCATACAGACCTACAGCTTGGAAGGTATTTTAGTAGTCTTCTAAAACTTCCCTACAAGAGAAGTAACGGCCATTAGGTTAGGAATGATATGTTGAAGTTTCTGGTAGTAAGTAAATAATCAAATTTAATATCTGCGAATTTTAACAATGACTGAAGTAGCTGATCATTTTGGTAGCTATCGTCAGTCAGCGTTGGTATATCCCTCCTGTAAGGTATCTTGTGCTGTTTACGATAAAGTAACATCAACACTATTCCAGAAATTCTAGGAGCTTAGAGTTTTGCGGTGTATGCTTCTAAGCAACTATTAATATACATCGTTACTTGCCTATTACATAGTCATACATCGGATATCTATCTCATTGTCTGTAACATCCAGGGCGAGCAAAGTTTTGGTTAGGACTATGAGATTTAGAAAGTTGGATAAAAAAGCATCATAAACAATCATATGTATGAAGCAAGTATGAAACCTACCGGTACAATATTATTCTACGCAATTGGGCACCTTAGCCGTCCTGAAGGTGAATCTAAACTACGTCCCATGCAATGCCTTTCACACAAAATCTCTCGTTATAGCTTATCTCTATAACTCCCCTGTATATGTAAGTTAATATTTATATACTTTGTTTGCTATAGATGACCATGCACTTACATGATATTCTTGGTAGTAATAATTACGTACCTAATATGTTATCTGACGTCTGTTTGACTAACACCCCTATCCTTCGTAACTCTCAACGACTATAAATTGAACACTCCAATGAAACTATTAAGACTGTCAGCCGTATGAATAAAGGACTCAAACTTCATTTTAACATCTCGAACTTTGTTCATATATGACAATTAAACAAAAAAATATAATATTATTATATTATTGTGTCATTTGTGGAATTGTCAGAACACATTACGATTGTCGAAGTAGTGCATGGTATTAACGCGCAAACCTTATTATTCCAAATTCTTTTATGTACGCTGTTATTTAGACATGATTTATGTTCACTGGTGTTTATTAATTATTATGCGTGAAAATGAAAGAGAGGATGGGTGATTCGGTTGGTGGACGCGAACGCCAATAAGATGCGCGCCTAGTTGAGAATGTGCGATTGACCTAAGCTCACTCACCACCAGGCCGACAGTAGAACAAGCAGAATTGAGAACAGGAAGACGTAGACAGCGAGAACTGAGAACGTATTATATTTTAATGATGCCTTTATATATACATAGAGTCAGACCACACAGTGAACCAATCATAAATCTAACATTGGTACAAAACAAGGGGAAGAGTGGCATTGAATGGATACAACTTGTACATAATTAAGTAGGCGTAGTTCATTGTAAATAAACAATATGCTGAGAGCAAATATACAAAACGAAAGAACAGGGCAGGGGAAAAATAACAGTCCTAGAAATGAAATGTTAACACTGTCCAAAGTTATAATAATTGAAATAATGTTCTAAAGCATAGTTCCCGAAGATAGTCAATCTTCTTTAGGAGCCGGGCATATCATTAATATGTAAATACAACCATACCTGCCAAACTGCCATGAATTCTGTGTGACATTTCAGAATATATTATTTTTATGTATAAAAGATAGGAATTCAATATGAGTGTTGACTCCGGCAGAAATACATGAACATGACTAATCAAAATTGGCTTTCGCATGAGTAACAACGTTTAAGAGAACGTCAATGTCAAACTCTTTTTGAAAATATGGTTAGTTGGAAGTTGAAGTTACAGATGAAATAAAATTTATATATATCCAGGGTTAATGTTAATACAAATAAATTATTTTGCGGTTAGAAAATTAGACGTAATTAACTGGGAATATATACGTATATACATCCCAGTCGTTTGCAGTAGAATGCCCACGATTGAGTAAATGTTAGCATAAATCTAAGTTTGTGGCACTAAACAAAACCACAATTCAAATGAAGCTGCTTTTGTCTAAATTGTTCTTGAAAACAGCGTTATTGTAGAAACAATGAGAAGACTGAACTCAACACTAACGAGAACTTATTATGCTGCAAAATCGCTTACCTCGTACATTATATACTCATTAAAACAATCAAAAATCAACAAGTGACTTTCTTATGTTACGGCCAACTATTAATATAAATTTACTTATACCTGTAGAAACAGTCACATTGGCAAAACAAAAAGAAGGGCCTATTTACGCCTTAACGGACATTTTCCCGAAAATATAAGATTCGAAAGTATAAAAACATTTAACAGGACAATCGCCAAACATTAGGTCGACACAAGACACCATGTTGATATTAATAAGCCATTTAAAGTGCTGAGGCGACTACCGTTAAACCAATGAAACCAAACTTGTTTGTCCATAAAAAACAGTTATAAGCCCTTCTTTACCTTGGTAACCTAACTTTTATGTCACTACTTCATTGCTGCTATTCTTTCTCTAAATTTGATTCATTACATCAACGTCTTTTCTTTTCAGATCACATTCAACTTTTTCGTTTTATCACTGCTTTCAGATCGTTAAGTTTGACTTATTTGGCTGTGTCATCATAACACATTTCGAGTTTAATAACTGAGCTTAATTTACAACATTCCAGAGTTTTTCTGACCATCTCTTATTTTTCTTATTACGTAATCACGTAAACTAATCACCATTTTGGTTTCTGGTAATTTTGTTTGTATTGGATATATATTTGAAGCATTTTCTTTGGCATATTAATTATCTTTACACATCTGACATGTCTATGGAGTTCTGGTTTCAGTCAAGTACGACCATTCTCATAAGCATGTTAAACTTTACTTCAAAGTGTAAAGTAGTACATTAGGTTGTATGAAGCTGATAAGAAACTAATGAAATAAAATGAATTCGTTTTGCTCCAAACAAATATTTATTCTTACTCTTTTTAAAAGGGAAAAATGCGTATGATGTTTATAAATTTACTGAGCACGTGGTGTCAAATGTTCGTTCATCAGGTTTGATGCACGTTAATTACTAAAGCGTTTCACGGCCGTGAGCAAACCCTGCACTGTCATAGATTTGCAGAATTCTCCAAGCGGGGCCCAAAGACTTAAAATATCTGGGTTCTTAACCATAGTGCTCCATGGTATACCAGAACTACTTATCAGAGCGTCCGGAGTGAACTACCTTCATGACTAACGGAAACGGGAGTGGTCGTCAGTCCACCGAGGCCTAGGGAGAGGTCACTGAGGCGAGCGTTCGACGAATACCTTGTCACACACATCCTAGGACTATAGGCTTATTCCGCTTGGTGGCTAACAACTTCCAAAATGGCGACTACCTAAAGACAGCTTACTGTGATTGGTATAGCACTAAGCGGCTACATTTGGTGTTGCGGAAGCAGGCCTATAATTTTGCTTCAAAAAGCTACAAACGGTTTAAATCACTTCTCCGAATAATTGCGATTCGACAGATGAGCTTCTGAAAGTTTTTTTCGACTTATGCTCATTAACCAGATCATTTAAGTTAGAATAATATGTTACCACCAGTACCGTGGAAGGCACCTCTCTCTAGTTTGCCAGCCTAGAGGTTGATATCCCATTGAAACTCTATTTACGACCAAATATAACTTTTCCTTCATCCTTCATTGCCTTCTGAATTATTCTCATTCTTAGGAGTGGGTTCAATCGTTCGAAGTTGCCCTGGTAATACGACAAACGTAACTTGGTCATATACCAGGTGAACTTCAACTGTATGGCAAGTAGGCAACTCCCGAAGACTTAAAACCAAACCGGTAACATTAAGACGTGAGCCAAATGAAATCACCAGGTTTATACTAGCTCGTCAGAACGATATTGGACATTATAGTAATTTGCGCTAACTGTGCCTAAAGTGAGTTGCGCGTGCTCCAATTCTTAGCTGGAAGCATCAGTTTAAGCTTATATGTAAGGCGACTCATTTGATTACCAATCTAGTTCTCACACTTGAGTGTTTCTTAATGATCCCTCTGCAATTCTGAATTAATTACAATGACCACTAAATCCATTATCACATACGAGCGTCAGTTGCATTGGTTTATGTTACTGAGTTTCGCCTCAGTCCGATTATGATTTGTACTCTATCTTCCTATTGTCACAGTGTCACACACCTGAATGAATAGTTCGAGAACATTCTCTGAGTCGAAAGTCCACTATTGACAGTTATTAGTAACCTAGTCACTACGTATGCTTAAGACCTATAGGTGACTAGTCACTATAGTGACTATTATAATTATTTGAGTAATTAGATTACAGAGGTTTTGGAATATACTAACCTATACTTCCCTTCAGTTACTTGCCAGTTTGTCTTTAAAAAATTGAATTACGATTCATAGGTGTGTTCATTTAGGAGGCTCTAAACCACATGGCTTTGTGAACACTGTTTTATTTTTTTTATTTTGTAAGTTTCACGGGAAGTAATTATAGAATTCTTTTGAGCTCTAGTACTATGTGATCTACGTATGCATGAGAATGCAACTAATTAGTAATTATCATAAAGAAGACCTTGTACTCAATAAGCCCAGTTAGTTCATTACATATTTACAAATGATCAACCTGTAAAATGTCATTCACGGTTGCTTGATTGATTTGTTGGACAGTATTCAGTACATTTGGCGTGGCCACTATGTTATGGCTCCACTTACCATAAACCTGTAAAGTCTTTACTCTAAAAATGGTTACAGGTTGCTATTGTAACTAAATGATCCTCAGTCGAAACAGTTTAACTGTTGTTTTTTTTTACTGAGCCTTTCCCTAAAATATAGATAGATATCACCTAGTATTCTGACTAAAATTAGTGACCCATAATTTACGTATCATCACTATAGTCTGGTTTCACTAACTTCTTATACTTGTGTAAGTATTGTTATGTTCCTGGAGTCATCATTAGCAGCAGCAACGTAGAACCGGGCACATACGCTCGTAGGTTCAAGTTGCCGTACCACATTAGGACTATGAGATTACAAAGGTAAAGTAGTAACAGAATACAAAAGGGAAGAATAAAGTAGGGTGTGCAGAAAATAATGATAGAATTCAAGATCTAGATGAGGTTAAAGAGTGAATACACTTGCGCCACTGTGACCACCACTTGTCTCTATCTCATTCTCACCAGAACTAATATCATGTAGCTGTCAAATTACCTATTCCACTTCGACAATTCGCTGTCATAACTAAAGATCAATAAAGTGCTGCAATAATCACAACCTTATTAGTAAGTTTGTATTTATTTAGGCTGACTGTAATTATGTATGTGTTTTCATGCTTCCTATGATACCTAATCAGTTATATGCTGTTTTTCTACGCAGATTTGTGTCAAAAATGGATCTCAGTCTTGCTGAATGTGATCCCGAGATTTTGGCGTTATGCAAAGAGGAAAAAGAGCGTCAGAGACTTGGTTTGGAGTTAATAGCTTCGGAGAATTTCATAAGTAAAGCTGTCCTTCAAGCTTTATCCTCTTCATTTCATAATAAGTATTCTGAGGGTCAAGTTGGTGCTAGGTATGATGACATTTATTTATATAACAGGTTGTAACAGTCTTACTATACACATGAATTTCCTATAACATGATAAAGTTCACACATTAATGACAACAATGTATTTTCTGGGTTTATTGGAAGTACAGAACTTGAAAATATGTCTAACCATTATCATATCGCTAAAAATCATTTGGGTACACTTTATGTCTTTGTGATATTCACTATATTTGCTGAGTATTTTTTGTTTAATCACTTACACGGTTTAGTTTATTTAACTAACAGTAATAAGGTCCAGTATTGTATAAACACCTAAGTTTAAATATTTCCAGGATCTTTTGCAGTTATTCTGTTTAATTGGTATTATCATCGTACCACTGCCATCATGGTCAACACAATCTATCAGTTTGAAGCAAGGTCATTTTTGCACCATCTACTTAATTAGTGGATTTCAGCCTTGGAGATGACAACCTCGATATCAATGTAAGTACATGAAATGCTAGATTAGAGTTGTGAAGCATGTTGAGTCCTTTGGAGCTAGGAAAACATCCACGTATTTGCAACCAACAGACTATACGTTGGCCTCTTCTGTGACACCCCATATCTTAAAACTGACTTTCGTGTCCTTCTTTTTTAGTAAAACCACGATGTACATAATATTGGTATGAATTTCTCGGTACCTTCTTAATAATTAACTCATTCACTAAGTATGTGTATTTTGGTTTGAGTCATAATTTTTCTTGATATCACTAGATATCAACCAATTGTGGCAACTTAAGTTGGTATAGCAGGGTTTAGGTAGGTAACTTTACAGTCCTTTGTCTACTAAGTTATCACATCACATGAGATCTACTTAAACCTTAGTGAAACAAATTCGCCTTATTATATGTAAAAGTAGTGACTGCATTTAGAGATTATTGCTAGTGTGTATGTGATGTTTTCACGGCGTCTTTTTACCAATTACTTGAATAACTTGCTGACTTGTCATGAACTTTATCTGATGGTCAAGATATTATGGTGGTACCGAAGTTGTGGACAAAATGGAGTCTCTGTGCAAAAAACGTGCCCTTGCCTTATTTGGTCTTGATGAATCTGAATGGGGTGTTAATGTTCAAGCATACAGCGGATCACCTGCTAATTTCGCCGTATATACTGGGTTAGTCGGTCCTCACGGTCGTATTATGGGATTAGATTTGCCAGATGGTGGACATCTTACACATGGTTACCAAGCTGCATCTGGTCGGAAGGTTAGTGCATTTCGTTTCACTAGCGTATTTTATCCTGTTGTCTCTAGTAGTAGTACATTACTGTTAATAAGAGGGTCACAAAAGTGTTTGCAACGGTCTAAATGATCATGCATTTTCATCTTATAAAACGGATACTGAGAACTTAAAAGTATTTTCTTTCCATGCTTACAAATTTACCTCTGGTCTATTTTAATAACATAGTAGGGTTGTTCAAAACCAGTTTTTCCTGTCTGGTAAATACCACAATAGCCAATAAGATGAACATGTGAATTTCCACCTATTAACATAAGGTAATATTACTATGTACACCACAGAATAATTGAACCATGGGTGATGTTTCTATACATTTGTTTCCTTTCATTCAACTTATTATAATCAAACATCATTGATCATTAGGACCTAGTTTTGAATGCTTATTTAGATCAAATAACTATTGAAGCTCAAATAGAAACAGATTGTTTTCTCGTTCTATTCGGGGATTCGCGCTGTGTATTTACTCGGTTTTCCTTGAGATTGAATAGGGATACTAATAGTTAGTTTCAAATAGCCAAATATCTCATTTTAGCAATTAGTAATATCATCTCAGTATTCTTGCAGCCAGTTTTAGTCTTGTCATGAAATAAATCTGTAGATAGTGTCGCAATACATGTATCTAAGATCAAAATCATTTTCCCGCTGATTAAGCATAGTGGTGTACAATACACACGATTGGCTGAGGGTCACTGACTATTGGTATTGTGTATAACAATCTTCTGAGGTTAGTTTAGTGATAGTGACTGTTTAAAATCGGGCTGAATTTTTTGGATTTCTGGCCATTAGTTTGCTTAAAATGAAGTGTAACTTATTTCCACCAATATAAAAAATATATATTTCTGTCCTCATTTTTATCGACTCTTATGTAACTTTTTCTACCCTAAGTTTTAGTGTTTTAATTTGACCAGACATTGTCAGTTACTTTCCTCTCTAGCATTACACAGTCGCCGAAATACTCCTGGTGAGGCTGAGGGTGGGGATAGTTCTCCCTTCCTCTCAAAACACCCTCATTTAGCCGCGCGTCTAGTTTCTCCCAGTGACGACCTAGCCAGTATTCTCGTGGCAGCAGGAGGGTGTTGTTTATTAAAGTGAGAGGGCGGAAGCCTTGTGAATTGATCAAAGGCACAGTGGGTGGTCCTCTGAGAAAACTACCTGCTTAAGTTTGGGCTGCCGGGTAGTATCTCAACTCACACAACTACAACTATGAATTATGAAAAATGGTTTGCTTTTCATATTGCTTCTCACTCGAACGATATTTATACTTGCATAATATGTGCCGTCATTTTAATAAATACTTTTTTATTTTGTTTTGCATTCCCTTCCTTTCCGTCTTCGTACCTTTCGTGTGTTTTCACTGCTTAATCTATTCACTCAGCAGCTCATCCGCCGTGAAAATTTCCTCCTGTTAATTTGGTCCGAAGTTGTTGAATGGTAGATTTTTTGTTTGTTGCCAAATAGTGTCCAAATCTGACACAGCCTTTCTGAAGCCACGTGTGCCATTTAAACTCGTCTCCTTCAACGTACTCACTTTGATGTAGATAGGACAACAGATAAGTTTGGCCACGTCTTTAGAAAGCCTTAACATCGCGTTATGACCTAAAAAACACTATTGTTGACGTATGAGCCCAATTAATGTATTGATTATCCTGGATAACTGTTTTTTTTGTAAATTATTTCAATTATTCGTTTGTATACAAAGTGAACATTTTATTCCTATTATTATTCACTTCCTCTTGCCCTGTCCTCCCGTTTAACACGTTAACTGTTGGTTTATCATTTTCCATTTATGAACTATGGCTACTCGATTGTGTTTACGTTGCTCCAGTTTGCAGTCACTATTACCCCTATTTTGTATTCATTTTATTTTTCTAATTAGTTGACCATGTGTTCAGGTTTTGTGTATGTATAAAGGAATGTTTGAAATACAATACGATCTTGTCTGGTTGATTCATTGGATTGTGTTCTTTCTATTCTGGCTTTGGATCGAGTGGTTATCGGGCAGGCGTACAGAAATTAGCTAGTCACCCATTGGCGCACAAGGCCATATCGACCAATTCATCTCATGCGTCAACAATAGAGTTATTTTTTACCCCATAACAATCGCTTCGTAATCTTCGCCTGCGCACCGACAGATTGCAGTCTGGGTAGAATCAAAGATGAGTTCTACCATCATTTAGACTATCTCAAGAAAGCACACTGGACAGATATTGTAGTACTAGCTGGAGATCTGAACGCACGGGTTGGGCGTCTAGGGGCGGGGGGGAGATTTTTATATGTGACCAATCGAGATTTAGTGGTCGCAGATCAGATAACGGTGACCGTACTCTACGCTTTATGCAGATTACAACTTGTTATGGCCGGTTCAGCCACTGGCGATTCACCATCTGGAGTCCTCCCTCTTCAACCCAAGTGTGGACACAGATTGACCATATTTCGTTCATTTACCACTAGTATGGTTTTATGTGAGATTGTCGTTCCTTTTGAAACACCCTTCTGGACTCTGATCATGGTTTGATTTTTGCTACGCTTGTCTTGCGTTTCAGTGGCCAGAAATCATCTTGGCCTAAACGGATTGGTACCAGTAAATTGGCTTCTATATTGTGCTTTATTTATCGGATCTGGGACTGGTTGCAGAGTGGAGAGGTGGTCAGTTCATGACATGGTGTCGTGGAATAAAAGAAGGCTATTTAGGACTAGCTTCTCATTATCCATCCCGACTTTCTGGTTAGGG
This sequence comes from Schistosoma mekongi, assembly GCA_034768735.1. Classification (NCBI taxonomy): domain Eukaryota; kingdom Metazoa; phylum Platyhelminthes; class Trematoda; order Strigeidida; family Schistosomatidae; genus Schistosoma; species Schistosoma mekongi. The sequence goes on along the minus strand of CM068306.1, from coordinate 71,338,213 downwards.
TTCTACAGATGGTGTAAATCAGTGGCTCGAAATTTTATTAGACATGAAACTGAATAGAAGCTAGTGGTTCTCTTGTTTACGTTCCTCATCACAATCATCATAAAAGTATGACGATTTCTCTCAATAGGAATGATATCTTGTTTGTATCCCTATTTGGACTGTATCTCCTACCCTATAATTCTCTTTTTGTCTTATTAAATTCCTCATTTTTTCTTTGATTACCTCCTTTCTGTATTTTCTCCGCAACGTTACTTCTGTACTTGTGTTTCGCATGTATTTTCGGTGCTATTTTGTACCAAATTTTATGTTTAGATAAATTACACAGCAACAATACTAATAGAATTTTCGATTTAATTTTCCTGAAAATTTGCGTTAAATATTATGTTTCGTTTACTAAAATACTCATTGACCACTTTAGGCATTATAAATTTTAAAATAAATTCAAATTATGTTCCAAATGAGTTGTTTTGAGCGAAAAAATATCAAGTTGGCGTTTAACATAGTAACTTAATTCCCCATCAGCTTAAAAGCAAATTACCGATCAATAAGTTAAATGTACATTTACCATTTTTTCAGTATAACTGCCTGATAATCAAAATTAAACTCTTGCTTATAGAATGTGTTCAGTAATAACAATCACTATATTGTCGTCAATGTAATTATACATTTTCGCTTACGTAAATTAAGCATCAGGTAACTTACAGCCTCCATAAGGATTGAGTCCTGAATATTACACAACAGCATCTCAGTCATCAGCAGTATGTTTCTTGGGAAAATAGGAAAATCTCAATTTGTTAACTGTTAAGACTCGTATGAGTGTTCATGTCAATTCATATTGATCCTAGTCGGTTGAAAGTTACCTAAATGCCCTATTGTGAAAATGATTTGCTAGAGTTTAGTAAGTAATCAATAGTATACTAATCATTATACAAGTAGGGGTTATTTGATCACTGGATGTAGCAAAATCAGTTCGTTTTGCCAAATGAGAGTGAGTGTTCTACAGATTGTTTTATTAATCCTAAAGTGTATGCTAATTATGTCTAAAATGAAAAAGGTATTCACATTTAAATTACCCATCTAAGGAAACAACATCAAAAGTTGTCGCTACCCAGTCCTGATAAAAATGACTACATTTACTGAATCAGCATTATGCGTTTCTGTTACTAATGGCACCTGTTTTAAAAATATTTGAATCGTTCGTGTATAAAATCTTGGCAAAAAGTATCATTTAGTCGGTAGTGTGAGACTTTTAAAGCAAAGAGGAAGTACTTTACATATTTATAAAAATCTTAAAAACTTACATTATTTATTCAGTCCTCTAACGCTTGAGGTTTTCCATGAAATACATTTTTGATATCAACAATCGTATTGGAGATATCTTTTGATAAACCGTTACAATCAATAAATTTTATAGTTTTCTATTTGATTCTTACAAATATTTGTTATATCAGGTTTCTGCTACATCACTGTTCTTCGAATCGGTTCCCTACAAAGTCGATCCTAAAACCGGATGGATAGATTATGAACGATTGGAAATTGTAGCACGATCTTTTCGTCCCAAAATGATTATTGCAGGAACTTCAGCGTATTCCCGTCATTTGGATTATCCAAGATTTCGACAAATTGCAGACTCGATCTCAGCTTTATTACTTGCTGATATGGTAAACACTAGGATTATTTCCAAATGCCTGTTTTAAACTAGTGTTTTTATATGCATTTGTTTGAATGAAAGCATTTAGTATTGTGTAGATAGTAAGCAGTAATTTTAACCATTTTATTTAGTTAATTAAAATGAACGTCACTGATATTCAATGTGTCCTTAAACTGGGAATTTACTTTTCGTTGTTCCTCGTTAACCACTGATATACGATCTTATAACTGACTCGATATTCTTAACACTTCCATGTCTACTCCAACATTTTTAGCTCCAGCCTGAAGTGAGAGTATCGAAACTAATTTCAACCAAGGAGTCCAGAACCATATATTTCTAATAGTCTCATAAATATGGACATGATTTTACTAGCTATACTAACACAGGGAAGTAACACAAAGCCAGAACAAGGGCATTTATGATACAAAATCAGAGTAGTGAGTACATAAATAATTAGTTCATGTTCATGATCTCTAAATAATGCAATAAGAGTTGATCGTTTAAATGAATGCTTAGGACGAAAAGAAGATGAAAATAATAGAAACAAAGTGTTTTTTTTAAGTATATAATTTAAATGTGGAATATATTTAAAAATATAGTTCTGTAAACCTCATCATTCTTCTTCCTTTATGATGATGTACTTATTGTGAATTATCATCCAAATCTTATTTGACTTCCAATGGACAAATCTCTTGATTCTCAGCCATTGCGTTTCAGGTTCAAACCTCTCTCCACCTACTTCGGTTTAACTATACGAGTAGTATTACGGAATCTCGCACAGACGTTTACCCGGTAAATAAATAAGTAAAATGACCTAGCCGTGGTTATAATTCCTCTATTTATTATGGTATATTTTCAATTTAGTGAGAAGGGAAAATCGTTACCGCTTCTCTATTCATCGCTAAGTTGTATTCACTAAAGTGTGATACTGGTATTTCCTACACAGACATCGATTGTCAGTACATTCATTTTAAGCAAAACTACCAAACAACATATATAGAAGGAACCAGCAATTTTCATTTTATCGTTTGCTTAACAGTTTAAAAACACCTTAAGATGTAGAATAAATTCTTGACATCCGGACAACAAAATCAAAGCTATCAAAGAATATCTGGAGCTGTAATTTAATGGTTTAAGGTAACCTAAATTATGCACTTCTTAAGTCAGTTTGCATAGTCAGAGTGCGTTATTAACTCCAGTCAATCATAAGCGATATAGAATCTGACATCAAATTAGTATGGCAAAATTAGGTTGTCAGGGTGAGTACCAAAGTTATAGAGGTTGCAGTAATATCAGTCACAGTAGTAAAACGCTGATTACATTTGGTCGAAATTTCAATTCTCAACATATTATTCAACAGCGTAAACAATGGACTTTTGTTCATAGAAAATAGACTGATCATGTGACTAAGTTCGTGCGATAACTGTAATCAGTCATTGAAAAAGTTGGATGACGTGGCTTAGATTTGGTGATAATTACACATATTGATTCATTAGATATGTTCCTGTAGATCTTGAGCCCCACTATTCTTTCATACACACTTTCATCCTGTTTTCTCAAGGCATATTTTCAACGCTGTCTTCATCATCTTTTTTACTTCCTATGTTTTTTTCAACTTCAATTTCATATTGTGATGTTGATGTGGTGCTACAACGCACTTTCGCATCACTGTACGTTTATGATGACTGAATGCTTCCATAATCAGTCTTTTTTGTCGATATGTTTGTTCTGTGATCTTTAAACATCACCTTATAGTCTTTAACGTTTCACTAGTAGTTACCTGTCAGATTCAATAGATATTCATTAATTGAGGTTTTGTACAGTATGCTTTGCACTTTAATCTCACGCATTAGATTACCAATGTAATTCACTTCTAGTTTCTAAAAGAAAAGAATATCAACAACCATTATGATGTATTGTGTAGGTTTTATTGGACCTATACGTTTATACGAAATTCTCGGAGTTTTGTAGAAATCTTGAATGTTTAAGCAAGTTGACATTATTTTACTTTCATATCAGTCGGTCATGTACAACAAAGAACCTGGCACATTTGTACATCAGTTCAAGTTGCCACACTCCATTAGCACAGCAAGACTAACCCCAAATTAGTAAAAGTAGTTACTTCAATGGTAGTAAGAAAAAAGCGTGGTCATATAGGGTATAATACACTTAAAATGAATTAGTTCGTGAAAAGACTGATATAAATGAATTTTAAGCTCACAGATTAGGGGCAGACAAGGAGCGAATGCACCTACGCGATTGTGACTGGTTCTGAACCATGTCGCGAGGATCCCAACCAAATAGTGTCTATCTACCAAACTGCTCAGATCACTAGTCATTGACTTCAAGGACTGGCTCCATATTTGAGTTTGACCACATTTAGCTATCTTCCATCCTACGCCTGTAACCATCGCATATTGAGGTGAGAGATATGTATCACATGTCCCAACCACTTCAGTCAGTATAGATCCACAACTCGATAACCTGGTTTCCTATCCTTCCCAAATACTTTGCGTCTAACCTGGTGGTTTGAAGACATGGCTGGTTACTAATAACCTCCTAATCATACATGTAGGAATTGTGGTAATTATATATATGCAGACACAAAGGTATAGTAAATAAACTCTGAAGTAATCTAGTTGTTGTTTTATTATTTCTTAAATAAACAACTTCGTATATTGGTTATCTTTTTATTCCAGTTTTTATTTTATTCGATTCATTGTCTGTCTTTACACTTAGTGTAGTCATTGTTTGTTATTGTTACAAATAGGATACATGGTAGTTCGCTTATACAATTATTTTACAGAATGTTATTTCTTGGTGTTATTAGCCTTTAACAATTCATTTTTAGTCTCATATTGGTGGTCTGGTTGCTGCAGGACTTCACCCTTCACCTTTCAAGTACGCCGATGTTGTAATGACCACAACTCACAAAACAATTCGGGGACCGCGAGCAGCAATGATATTTTTTAGAAAGATAGCCAGATCTAAAGAAAATGGCGTTCAAGTAAGTTTATGCGGTCTGTTGTCATCATTATGTTAATCTAGTTTACATGTAAAATATTTACATAGTTCATGGTTAGGTCGTTTGAACATTCTTGTGAAGTGTGTACATTAGTTATGGATAGCTTCTAGTATTAGCTTAAACTGAAATCTGCCAATCAAATTGTGCCAGTAAACTGAGTGACTCATTATCACCTAGATTACATGTTGCTCACTTTAATAAAAATCATGCATACATTTCAAAACAGCAAATTAACTGATCTTTTAAAACGGTTGGTTGTTCAGGTAGGTAAGAATTCCGAGTTACAGTGTCGAATTCATCAAAGAGACTTTCTTCAAAACTAGGCAATTGTTACCATGATCATTTTTAACATTACAATGCTGATATTCGAAATGTGAATATCCTAATATTTGTAACGTATAATCCCTAGTATTAGATACTTTTACTTTCTTTTATCTTACTTCAAGGTAAAGTCTCTATACGTAGTTTTTGCACGAAGGGATGCTTGATTGGGTGGGTTGTTTGCAGTGATATTCTTTTTTGTCCGATTTTTCATTAATTTTACTTTATCATCCTATTGCTTTACCTAAACAGAATGGATGTCCCACTGATGCTGCTCCGACAGATTTCGAACGTCGTATTAATGAAGCAGTTTTTCCAGGATTACAAGGTGGTCCTCATAATAATACGATTGCAGCTATGGCTGTTTGTTTAAAGGAGGCTGCGTCCTCTGAATACAGAGCTTATCAAGAGCAAGTACTCAAAAATATGAAACAACTTTGCAAATCACTAATAGATTACGGTTATGAGGTAAATTGAATGAAAAAAACGTTACTGTATATTTTTGCCATTTTGTAAATTTGAATAATAAATTAAAAATATGGGAGTTAAAAAATTATACCAAACTACCGATTATTTCACTCTGTTCATTTTTTTTACTATAAATTCCTGCATAGCTTGTGACAGGAGGCAGTGATACACATTTGTGTCTAATTGATCTTCGTCCACTGAAGATAGATGGTGCTCGAGCTGAGAAAATCTTGGAATTAGTTCGTATTGCTGCAAACAAGAACACTTGTCCCGGTGATCTTAGTGCGTTAAGGTAATTATTCCTAGTCCTATGAAAACGATTGTTTTTTCCAAACTTTTGTATTCATTACTATACTATATGTTTCTATGGTGGCAATAGTTTACTGCCTAAAATATTGATCTCTCAACCAGTATGTCTAAAGTGTCATTACCAAGCTTCTACTTGACAATTTCAAATTCGAACATTGGGAAGGTTTCTAGTAAAAATAAGTAATGTATTTGTTAATATACTCAGATTTCAGTGACAGTTACATAATTTACGTTAATAGTGCTACTACCACGTTCATCAAACTTAACTTAGTGTTGCGTGGTTCGAACATGAGACAATGTTTATAAAAACATATAATGTATTTACGATATTCCAATAAGTAGAAATTGAAACTCCAGATTTTTCATTATTTAAGCCGCTTCTTTAGAAAATAACTAAATAACTGACTTCAACATTGTATGAATCGTTTTTTTGCTTGCAGTAAATTTTTTAATTGTGGCTTGTTCCTCTGAATTACTTAAACTTGTGGTAATTTGATTTAATTGTTTATTTTTCGAAGAAATGGCTTATATTAAATCAGTTTCTACTCATTGCAATATTGCGAGTATGTTGTTTATTTCTAGAAATGATGTATCTTATATTCCTATCCTTACAACACCAACTTATGTTCGAGCAACGGTTAGTAGCCGCACTAACCTGCACATCATAAATGTTATTCAAAGTCGAGTAAATTAACCTGTTTCTAAACGAGTTATTTGCATTTTATACTTGATATTCACTTCTGTGTGACCTTTTAATTAGGCATAATAGCAATTCAACGAAAATTAGGTAGTAATTTTCTATTGGAGATAGTTTATTTAATAATCACCATCAACAACAACGTAGAACCGGGCACATACGTCCATAGGTTCAAGGCGCCATACCACGTTAGCACTACGAGAATAAACTTTAACGAGAGTAAGAAAGTACAAAAGGGGACAGTCATCTTAAACTAGGGGTGGATGAATTTAACAGGCAAATATTAGACACTAATTATCGATTATGTCATGACAAAAGCAGATACAAATAAGAATGAATACCAGTATCGAGGTGTATTGAGAGTATTATAATCTACGGTAATGACATAACGTAATGGCTAGAACTTGAGTGTGCACATATACAAATATTCCTCGACTAAAAATATTCCGACTGAGAGACAGAAGGAATGAGAAATTAGAGTGAACAAGTTCAAGATGAATTAAGACACTCAGTGTTTTTATACATGGAGAATTATCGTTAACATCATCTATTCAAAGTAAAAATGCGCATATTATAATGAACAAATTAATGATGATGAAAGAAATATGCAGAAGTGCTACATGACGTAGCCAATGTAGAGAACTTACTTCATCCATCAGCAACATAGAACCTGGCACATACGCCCATAGGTTCAAGGTGCCATACCACATTAGCACTACGAGATGACAGAGGTAACACAATAACAGAATACAAGAGGGGAGAGTAAAGGTGTGCAGAAAATAATAATAGAATTCAAGATCTAGATGAGGTTAAAGAGTGAATACACTTGCGCCACTGTGTCCGATTCTGAACCATCTCGCCAAGTGTTTCCAGCCATTTGTTGCGACTAACACGCGAACCCCAACCAAGTAATCTGCATCTACCAACATGGCTTAGACCAATAGTCAAAGCCTTCAAGGACTGATGACAGGTTTCGGTTTGGCCGCCCCTACCATTCTTCCATCCTACTTCAACCCTAGCTAGCATCGCGCGACAAAGCAGGAGGTAGTCGGGCATGCGCAATACATGCCCTAATCATCCCAGTGGGTGGACGTTAACGACCTCTTCGACTGATTTACCGTGTTTCCCAAGAACCTTTTGTCTAACCTCCATATTACTTATTTGACTGTTCCATGATATACGAACGATGCTACGAAGATTCCTATGGTCAAATTCGACGCATATCTTGAGTTTTCATGGCCCACGTACCCTGACTAACCCCACTTGAGGATGAAATTTCTAGTAACAATACGCCATATGCTCTAACTCGACCGGTGATAACCGAGTAGAAAGCCTTTATAAGGTTTATGTACTTTTGAGGTACACCTTTTAATGACAAACACTGCCACAAGACTTCACTGTCTACGGAATTGAAAGCTGCTTTCAAGTCATTAAATACAACTATAGTCAGACGTCCGTACACATATCTATGTTCGAGAACCTGGCGTAGAGTGAATATTTGATCAATACAACCACATCCAGGTTTGAAACTAGCCTGATTTTCCCGAGGATTATAGTTTTAGTACTATATTGGTTAAACTGATTCCTTTGTGGTTATCACTAAAGGATATCTGCCTCGTTTTGTAAATCAAGATTGATCAGCGAATGCGACCAGTCAGACGGGATGATGTTCAGTTCCCATACTTTGGCTAATATATCAGTCAACCTGCCGGCTAAAACTGGACCATCATCCTTCAAGATATCGGTGGACAAAAAATCAGGTCCCGCTGCTTTCCCTTGCTTCAAGTCACTTATAGCCTCACTGAAAGTTGGTGGACGTGTGTCAGTTTCCGATTAAGGTAGCCTGGGGATAATAGGTAAGCTAAGAGTAGCTAGGAGCCAGTTGAACTGTTCCTGAAAGTGTTGCACCTATCGTTCTAATCTTTGAGACTGAGAATGAATCATAGATCCATCTTTTTCCGAGATAACTTCACTAACCGCCGATTTCTTAATACCGGTGTCCCTTATAAGTTGGAACAGCTGTCTACTATTGCCCGCTGCCAATGCTTCCAACGTTTTTGCTTTTGTTGCCCACCACTGTTCACGATCCTTATGCAGACTCTTTGTCAGTCTATGTTTCAGTTGTCGTCGCTCATCATCGTTCTCCTAGCCTGCTGGAATTAGTTTTCGAGCCTCCATCAGTTCACTAAAAGTTCTAGAGATCCAATGGTCTTTCATAACCTTTGGATTGAAGTTAGATGCAGATAACGTTGCTGCGTTTACACTTGCTTTAAAATCGTTCCAAGCTGTTTCGGGATGTATCTGTTGGTTGTGGACGACTAAATGCTTAGCCAAACCATTTCTGAATGCAGTCTTGGTATTTTCAGTCTCGAATTGATATCTAAGGGTTTTGCTTAATGTGACGTTTCTGCCTGCGACCAGCAAAACGCATAGAGATACGTGCTCTCACTAGGGCATGGTCAGAATCTAAACACGTGCCCCAGAAAGAACGGCAGTTCTCTATACAGCTTCTCCAACGATATCTGATGCCGATGTGGTCGAGTTGCATCCATCGTCGTGTAAATGTTGGAGGTCGCCAGGTTAAGCAAGGTCTTCTTATATTTAGAGTTTGTGCTAGCTAAAGATAAACGGTAGTCTGAACATAATTGCATCAGACGGTCTCCGTTGTCCGTTTGCTGGGCTGGGATGCCGAGCAACCCACCTAAGTGTTTTTCAGCCTGATTTAGCCTACTGACCTAGCCATTAAAATCCCCTGCTATGATTACTATGTCTGGGTGCTTAGCTTTTCTGAAGGAGGCTAGGGAACTTTATGTAGAGCTCGTCTTTCACTCCATCTGTGCTATAGGCAGTGGAGGCGGTGGGGCATAAGCAGAAACGACAAAAAGGCATAGACGCGTGTCCCTATCTTTCCGAGTTCGTACTGTGCCATTTAGACGGACAGCACATAAACGATTGTCTACCGGAATCCACTCAAGAAGTGCCTGTTCTGCTCGTAAGCTTAGTGCTATGCCTACACCAGCAAGACCACGTGAGCTTGCTGTAGGGTTTCCAGATAAACGAAGAGTGAATTGTGCTGTTCCGCTGCATTGGTTAAGTGAGGTCAAACGGATGACTATGCTGGGGTCATGTATGCGTGTTTCGGTGACACAGCATACGTCGATTGGATGAGATTCTAGTGTTTTAGCTAAGGCAGCTTGTTGACCAATTTGACACAGCGTACGTACATTAAAAGCTCCAACATGAAGTCTAGAGAGCGGATTCAGGAGACGTGGTATGACATTTCAGGAACTCGAGCAACCAGTACAAAAGGCACGCATAGAAGATTTTGTGGGAGAAGTACAAATATTAGAAACCAAAGAAGGAAAACGTGTTTGATCGCGAACAATATGATCTCGAGTGCTTTTCGAGGTATGAGGGCTATTATCATTTCCTGGTTGCCCACACCGTGGATGGGTCATTCTTGAGGAACCTGAAAGAGAAAGAGGATTAGAGGAGGTCGTGATGACCACAGTGCTCAGGGGACAACTGTTTGAGGTCGGTCACCTATATTAATTGTTGCTCCGGTTGTCAGAGGGGTCATTGTCCTCGTGATTTCTGAAGAAGTTCGGTTCTCATCATGAGGCGTCATAACTCTTCGAAGTGAAAACCTTCCAACTCTCAGGGCGGAATTTAAATGGTTCTCTCTTATTTGCACTTTTTTATCAGGGTTGTTGTTTTTGCGGGGTATGGTTGCTAACCCTATGCCCAACCCTCCTTTTTCCAGGCTTGGGACAGGCAGTAACCCCGAGAGGGTTCCAGGCGGAGTTAGTTTATATAATCTCCAGTCAATAACTCTCGTTGTACTCACTTTTAATTGTTTAGTATTTTAGTTGTAATATATGAATTTCAATCAGTATGTGGACATATGGGTGTGATTATTTGGGTGAGGGCGAACAGAAGAGTTATCACGGTGACTTGTTTAGCATGTGCATGGGGTACAATATGTGTTTCATATATTTGATTCTCCTTATTGACTTTAAAAGAGTATGGACAAATATTTTGGCAGAATAAGATGGCTTCTTTTGATATGACATCCCTATTTACTAAAGTACTCCTCCTTGAAATTGCAACCACTATCTGCCAACGCGCTGACCTACACCATCTACCTGTAGCGGATTTCAAGAGATTGTTACTTCTATGCACCAAACACATTTATTTTCAATTTAACAGCATAATATATCGCCAAATTGATGATGTAGCGATGGGCAGTCCACTAGGTTCCGCTCTTGCAGTCATTTTTATGGCTAATATTGAAAACAATGCTTAAAAGTACAATCACTGAAATGATACATTTGTTGTTTGTAATAATTAGTAACACACATGCATACAGCCTACTAGGACAATTCACATAGAAACATTCAGTTTACTATGAAAATTGGGGAAGATAATAAATTTCGTTTTGATTGAATATATCACAGATTGATGTTGGTAGGGTGCCATTAAAAACCAGGGAGCACTTAATATTGCTATGCAACGAATGGAGGATGGTTCAATTTAACTCTGTATTAATAAAAAAGAGTACATGTAATCGATTATTCGTGAATTTTAGTAGCTTCTATCCCATAAATTACAAAAAGTATTAGTGAAAACTTTTTCACATGGTAAAAATGATATGTACTGATTATAAGTTGGATGAAGAACCAACTAGCATCAAAAGAAACATCTTAAGGAACAATGGATACCCCATGAAATTCATCGAAATATTCTAATGATGTAAAAACCGGAATTCCAAAGAAATTACAGCTAAAAAAGCCAGTTTTCATCCATCTCGACTTCAAAAGGAGATAATACTGCAAGGAAAATCAGAAGAAGAGAATTGATAACAGCAGTGACGAAAATATACTCTGCAGCAAAGCCAATTATTGTGTACGGAACAGTATGTTCTCTCGAACAATTTAAGGTTGATAGGTATTCTTCTCAAGTTACCGCCAATCGTGTTTACAATTTACAAGTATCTGCTAAGGCAGTTGCATTAGTAGAATTGAAAGAAGAGCCTACCTTAGATTCAACGAAAATGTTCCAAATAATTTTTGTTTAAAAGGTATGAAAACGTATAGCAGCGCCATCTCCAAACACCTCAGTGACATTAGACATGAGGTAAATGTATCGAAGTCCTTCAAAGTGTTTAATTAGACAAGCAACATCCAATATTTAAAGAATCGCCGAGTCTATAGCTACCACCCGCTTAAAATTTGGCTTGTGTTCAAAAGGAAACAGTCGTCACTCCTCCTTTACCCTGGTAACTTATCATCGGTTTCATCACGTGAATTATAACGATTAGTTAATTTAATTACATCATTATCATCATTTCTTCCATTTTGAAAATATTTTGACTGATTTATAACATCATCTCTTTCATTCATAAAACGGAATTTATTCCTTTGCATGATTCCTTCACTTCTCATACCATATCAACTTACTTTCCATTTATTCATTGTGTAATCACTTAATTTCGCTTTTATGGTTTCTTATTATTATATTAATTAGTTCTCTAGAACTTTCACCTGTATCTTATAAATATACTGGCAATATTCTCTGATACTTTCACACCACTCGGATAATTTTTTCCACCATGTTAAAAGACTTTCCATCTGAATTCCAACTGAAATTATTATTTATACGTATGTCACATTTGTTTAAATGTTGATTTTACAATAGAATAAGTTGTATGCAGCTGATGTGAACCAAACGAAGTAAAATGAATTCATCTTATTCTACGCAAATATAATGTGCGTATTAAATTCAGTGTTTACTATATTTTCTTTATAAATTGAAGGTCCTCACTTCAAACTACAATTTGCAAAAATATCTCAGTAGTAAGAGTGTTTGACTAAAGATGTGAGTGCTTTCAGTCCAATCCTGAGTCCCGAGAAGGGTCTTTGATTTTGGATGTTAACTAGTAAGTTCCTTGTTGGAATCCCATTGGATCTAGTTTGGTTTTGGCAAAAGGATAGTAGCGCTCACACAACTAAAAGTTTCACTGAAAGTTGAGTACCCAAATATGCTCATAAGTAAATCAATCAGTAGATGTACGTTTATGCAGACAGTTGATAATTTCATTTATCCATAAATGGAACGAATTACATAGAGTTGTATTTTATTAAACGTAGTCTACCGAAAGATATGCGAAATTTCAGCCTTTATTATGCATTCGTTAGTTGTAACTATAATACTCCAAATGCTGTTTGCTGTGATTATTTTGTGATACTTAAGTGACACATACGTAAAACATGAAGATCTGTTCAAACCTGTATTATATATTTTAATTGGTAGGTAAATAGTTTCTTAACTTTTTTAGTGTTCTGCGATGTTGATATGAGTATATTAAATGTTAAATAAAGATTAATGGCTTGCAATTTTACTTCTACCTTCCGTATATTTAGACCTGGTGGCTTGCGATTTGGAAGTGCTGCATTAACATCAAGAAGTTTTCGTGAAGAAGATTTCATCAAAGTAGCAGAATTCATACACACCGGAATTCAAATAGCCGTTAAAGCTAATGAACTGGCTGGTAGTAAATTATTAAAGGATTATGACGTACGCTTATTTTTTTCACTTATATTATGCACTTGATGTACAAAGTTTGCATCATGCAAAAAATATGTTACTGTATTTTTGAGTACAGGCAATGAATGTATTACTTCATAGATCTAATGTTGTTTACTAAAAGCATAAATGAGTTCATTCAAAACTGCGATGTCGTAAATATATATTGATCATTTACTATGCATATATTCATATAGTCTTATCCAAGCAGTCCTGATGCGCTAATACAGCTATATTTTGTTCCGATTTACTTAAGGTCACAAATTTTTTGCAGTGCTCGCATTCAGTTAGTGAGCGCATTAATCTTTGCCTGGAACTGATCTACGATCCACTGGAATAAGTGCGTAGAAATAACAAAATATCATTATTCGCCTTTGTAGTAATTTACTCTGATTAAACTTTCCAGCCTAAATGCTACAAGTATTTGTTGATTGACATGGATGTCAAAATGGTAGCTAGATATTCTTTTATAAAACGATGGATAGTAAACAATTTCAAATAGGAATTAAAACGTATATCTGTATGATATGACACTTACAAATCATTTTAAATATTCCTCAGTCAGCACTATAACTACATATTTCCTGATCTAACAAGCTCAAACGGTACAAATATTGTTTGGTGATAGGTTAATCAATCATTGCATTGACCAGCGGCTTTCAAAAAGTGTACGTTTGACCATTGTAAAGTAAATAGTCTTTTTTTTCTAACATAAGAAAGTATTAGTCATAAAAACAGCAAAATATTTTTATAATTTAACCTAATTCATGCATCATGCGGTTTGCTTTGTGGTGTAGAAGTTCACTGAAAAAGGCTATAAATATGCCACTGGATCAGGTCATTTCAACTGCCGCAATTATACATACTGCGAACTTCATTGATCTTTTTATTTTACTTCCTTCTATTGCTTAGATTTTCAACTCTAATCGCCCTCATTAATTTCTTTCATTTTTGTAACTTTACATAGATATAACTAGTTTTTTTTCCTCCTTTTTAATTAGGTTGTTGTTGAAACAAATGTTGAAGTACGCTCAATGATAGGAAAATTGAGGTGTGAAATCGAAGAATTTGCTTCGAAATACCCTCTACCCGGACTAGATTACTAAAGATATATGTATTAGATTTTGATATTTTTAACTAATTAAAATGTATAACATGCGAAAGTTTTGTCATTCTATCTTCAGATAGACGATTTTACCGTACTCTGATCATTACTTCAAATCACAAGTTTCCTCAATAGATGATTTTATATGTTAGGTCAATACCTAGTGATTACTTTCCAATCATAGTTGGCTAAGCTGTTGCGGTAGATCCGTTCTTTATGGGCAGCCGTTTAGTTTTTTTTATCCTAGTTATCCATTCACCGGGACCTGTATTTATAGGTTTAAGGATTCATGATAGTGTCAAGTGTATGATTGCATTTACCATCGTGGTGTAACTTACTAACCGAATGTATTTGCCACATAAGCAACTAAATGTACTAAGATTTATTCAGTTGAAATGTATTAACATCTACCAATGTGCATTTATTCAACCGTTTGACATGTCAGATCTTCGGCTTATCCAGAGACGGAAAATGCCCTAGCAGTTAGATTAAGAGAAATTATAATACTACGAATCTTTCTAATTACAGATCACCGGAATAATGTCGGTGACTATTCAGTGCCCAAATAACAGTTTTTCCCAGCAAACATCACTAAACATGAATTTCATACATTTCGTCTCCTTTATTAACTAGGTAAGAGCAAGAACGATTATTTACACGGAATAGAGGTGTTTCATTTTATTTCTTTTGGTTCTCATCAACTGCAAACGATCTATAAAAACGTTATAAAACCAAAACTTCAACGTAGTTTATCATACTTATAGTGATGATTTGGTTGGAATCAAGATGGGAAGTTTTTTAGCATGGTTTAGAAGAAAATTAAGTCCGAATGAAGTGGTGAAATTCGAGTAAAATGCAACAGAAGGTTCTAGAAAATCCATCAGGATAGTGACAAAAAATCATGTAACCGATATTAATTGATTACTCAATGAATAAATAAGTTTTAGAGATGTAGTGAGTGCGATTACATTATAAAGATGATGAGTCAAGATGTAGTACAAGGAATCACAAGTTCACTGAGAATACTTTTTAAAAAGAGGTTGATTGGTAACACTACAAATAATAATTTGAAACCATTAGGGTCCGGACAGCTATATGTGGTCTACCCACAATACGCCAAGAAAATGCTCTACGCAGACCAATATTATTAATGATTAACTTGTCTTAAAACTCCGCCTGTAGCCCTCCTAGGGTTACTGCCGGTCCCAAGCCCGGGTAAAGGAGGAGGGTTGGGCATGGGGCTAGCACCCCCATCCCGTAAAAACCCAAACTTGCTAAAAAAACGCAAACCAGATTAAACAAAATAAACCATTTAAACTCTGCCCTGGGAGTGGAAGGATATATGACGCCTCATGATGAAAGCCGAAATTCTTCGGAAGTCATGAGGCCGATGCCCCCCCTTCTAACAACCAGAGCAAATATTTTTATAGGTACATGGAATGTTCGAACAATGTGGGAGAGCGGGAAGACAAATCAAATAGCTGCAGAAATGAAGAGATACAACTTGACAATACTCGGAATCAGCGAAACTCATTGGACTCAAGCTGGACAGAAAACATTAGCTTCGGGAGAGACGCTACTATACTCCGGCCACGAAGAGGAAAATGCTCCCCACACTCAAGGAGTTGCTCTGATGCTGTCCAAGGAGGCACGTAATGCACTGGTGGGATGGGAACCAAATGGACCCAGGATCATCAAAGCATCTTTCAAAACAATGAAGAAAGGGATTACAATGAATATTATCCAATGCTATGCACCAACCAACGACGGCAACGACGAAGACAAAGATCAGTTTTACGATAGACTGCAATCAATTATAGCAAAGTGTCGAGGAAAGGATCTGACAATACTGATGGGAGACCTCAACGCCAAAGTCGGAATGGACAACACTGGATATGAAGAAATCATGGGACGACAAGGACTGGGAGACAGAAACGACAATGGTGAAAGACTTGCAAACCTATGTGCCTTCAACAAATTGGTTATAGGTGGTACAATATTCGCCCACAAACGCATACACAAGGCTACATGGGTCTCACCGGATCATACTACAGAGAATCAAATCGATCATATATGTATCAATAAAAAATTTAGCAGATCAATGGAAGATGTAAGAACCAGGAGAGGAGCTGACATAGCTTCAGACCACCACTTGGTGGTTTCTAAAATAAAACTGAAGCTAAAGAAGCAGTGGACAACTGGAGTGGCAGCAGTACAACGGTTCAATACAGGCTTTCTCCGAGACACTGACAAACTCAATGAATTCAAAATATCTCTCAACAACAGGTTCCAAGCCTTACAGGATCTGCCGAAAGAAGAAACCACTATGGAGGACAACTGGAAAGAAATCAAAGAAGCACTAACGTCAACGTGTCAGGAGGTTCTAGGCCGCAAGAAGCACCATTATAAGGAATGGATCTCCACTGAGACATTGAGCAAAATTCAACAAAGGAGGAACAAGAAGATAGAAATCAACAACAGCCGAACAAGAGCAGAAAAAATCAAGGCTCAAGCTGAATACTCAGAAGCAAATAAGCAAGCAAGTAAGAAGAGCATTAGAGCTGACAAACGGAAATACATCGAAAGCCTTGCAACGACAGCGGAGAAGGCTGCAAGAGAAGGAAATATTAAACAGCTGTACGACACAACGAAGAAACTGGCAGATAAACATGGTAAACCAGAGCGACCGATCAAGAACAAAGAAGGCAAGACACTCACTGAGATTGAAGAACAAAAGAATAGGTGGGTAGAACACTTTGAGGAACTTCTAAATAGGCCAGCTCCACCGAACCCACCGGACATTGAAGCAGCACCTACAGATCTCCCGATAGATGTCACTCCACCAACGATGGAAGAAATCAAGATGGCCATCAGGCAAATCAAAAGTGGGAAAGCAGCAGGACCTGACAATATACCAGCTGAAGCACTCAAGTCAGATATCGACCTAACAGCAAGGATATTCCACGTTTTATTCAAAAAGATCTGGGAAGAAGAACAAGTGCCGGCAGACTGGAAAGAAGGTTATCTTATCAAGATACCAAAGAAAGGAGATATGAGAAAATGTGACAACTACAGAGGGATCACGCTACTGTCGATACCAGGGAAAATCTTTAACAGAGTATTGTTGAACAGAATGAAAGATTCAGTGGAGACTCAACGTCGAGATCAACAAGCTGGTTTTCGGAAGGATCGGTCGTGCACGGACCAAATCGCAACACTACGGATCATCGTTGAACAATCAATTGAATGGAACTCGCCCCTGTACATCAACTTCATTGATTATGAGAAGGCGTTTGATAGTGTAGATAGGAGAACACTATGGAAACTTCTTCGACACTACGGTGTACCAGAGAAATTCGTCAACATCATCCGGAACTCTTACGACGGAACACAGTGCAAAATTGTGCATGGAGGACAACTGACAACTGCATTTTCAGTGAGGACCGGAGTCAGACAAGGTTGCTTGCTGTCACCTTTTCTCTTCCTCCTAGTGGCTGACTGGATCATGAAGACCTCCACATCTGAGGGAATGTACGGGATTCAATGGACAAGTAGGATGCAACTCGATGATTTGGACTTCGCAGATGATCTAGCTCTTTTAGCACATACACACCAACAAATGCAAGCGAAGACAATCAGTGTAGCAACAACTTCAGCAGCAGTAGGGTTGAACATACATAAGGGTAAGAGCAAGATTCTCAAATACAACACAGGGAGCACCAACCCAATTAAACTTGATGGAGAAACTCTGGGAGAAGTAGATACTTTTACGTACATGGGGAGCATCATCGATGAAAAAGGAGGGTCTGATGCAGATGTAAAGACAAGGGTTGGCAAGGCAAGGGCAGCATTCCTGCAGTTGAAAAACATCTGGAACTCAAAACAAATATCAACTAACCTCAAAGTCAGACTCTTCAATTCGAACGTGAAGACAGTCCTGCTGTATGGAGCTGAAACCTGGAGAATTACTGCAAACATCCTCAGACGGATACAGGTATTTATAAACAACTGCCTACGCAAGATACTGAATGTCCGTTGGCCGGAAACCATCAGCAACAACTTACTATGGGAGAGGACAAACCAACTTCCAGCCGAAGAGGAAATTAGGAAAAGACGGTGGAAATGGATAGGACATACACTACGCAAACCATCAGACTGCATCACAAGACAAGCATTGACATGGAATCCTGCTGGGAAACGGAAAAGAGGAAGGCCAAAGAACACGCTGCGTCGAGAATTGGAAGCAGACATTAAAAGGATGGGCAGCAACTGGAAACAACTGGAAAGGATTGCTCAGGACAGAGTTAAATGGAGAACACTGGTGAGCGGCCTATGCTCCTCAGCGAGGAGTAACGGGCAGTAAGTAAGTAAGTAAGTAACTTGGCTTAACAGAAGGTAGCTAGATGGATAGCCAAAACCAAAACCTGTTCGACAACGACTAGTTGTATTTTCCCTTCTTTCCAGTTAGCCGAAATATTTAATCACATAAACATGTAACATAAGTCTATGGTCGCCTGTGACGCAATACTCCTGTTTACCAGTACCTCTCCTTGAGACCATAGGCATCTGCTAACATTCTGACCTACTTTCTCTTTCGGTAGCAGATTTCGAAAGACTGATAATTCTGCCCACGAAAGAGATTCAGTTCCAGTCTAATACCACAATGTACCATCAAGTTGATGGCGTAGTAATGGGCGGTCCTCTAGGTCCCATTCTTTAGACATTTCTGTGGTTAGTCTTGAGAAACTGTGTGAAAGCGTTTCCAACTAGATACATTATCCCAGATATGTTAGTGGCTCCTTTGTCATGTGCAATAATCAACAACATGCACACTGTTTATTATAATTTTCCAACAATTCGCAGAGAAATATTCACTTAGCTATAGAAACTGGATGATAAGTTTCATTTTCTTGATATTGCAAGACAATAGGGAAAAAGGTGGTTCAATTTGACTGTTCATAGAAAATGTTCATGGAGTGGATTATACTTAAACTTCTGTCCAGCCTAAAAACTATTTTATAGGGCAAAAATGATATGAACTGATGACATATAAGATGAAGAGCTGAAGAATGCCAAAGGTTGCCTAAGACATAACAGATACTCGGTGAAATTCATTGAAAAACACTAACAAGAAACAGACTCCAGCGAAGAAAATTTTCTAGACGATATCCAGAAAAGTGAAAAAGCTAAAAGATGCCATAGCCAATAAAAAGTAGTTTCTATTCATTCCGACTTCGAAAAACGCGGTGCTTCAATGCCAATCAAAATAAAACAGTACAACGTTAATAGCATATCCTGCTGCAAAGTCGATTACAGTGTATAGAGCAACATGCTCTCTCAAATCTGTAGTTGGCAGGTACCCTTCTCACGTTACCTCTAACTGCAAATTTGTGTATCTGCCACAGCAGTTACATTGGCACGGCTGAAAAGACTTATCTTAGATTCAATGAACTTGTTTCGAGGAATCTTCGTTTGAAGGATATGAAGACTTTCAGCAGCGATTTTACCAAGCACCTCAGTAACGCTGGACATAAGGTATTTATTCTGAAGTCCTTCAAGGTAATAGACAAACAACTAGTCTTTTAAAATCAACCGATAACGTTGCTATCAACCGCTCTAAATAGGATTTATGTGTTCAAAAGGAAATAGTTACCACTCTTTGTTTGCCTTGGTAGATTATGTTTGATTTCATTAAACCAGGGTCACTTTTAAAACTCCATCCAAGGTAATAAATTGTCATGTTAGGTTTTAGACTTAACTCAGCACAACAAACACATTTACCCATCGTGTAATCACATAATGCCGGTCCCATGGTTTTTTTGTCACTATTCTGATGGATTTTCTAGAACCTTCTGTTGCATCCCACACAAATTGCATCACTTTAAACTTTTCTTTTAAACCTTTAGACTTTCTTTTTCCTAAACCAAGGACTTCCCATCTGATTTCCAACCAAATCATCACTATAAGTATGATAAACTATGTCGAAGTTCTTGGTTTTATAACGTTTTTATAGATTGTTTGCAGTTCATGAGATCCAAACAAAGTAAAATGACTTCGTTCGGCGCAAATTACTGTTCTTGCCTTTTTCTCAAAATGAATGTCATTGTCTGACCTGACACCCTTAAACAGTGACGAATGCTAACATCTACATAAGCAGCCGTCTAAAAGGGGTCAATCAGATGCTAACAACCCTACCACGTCTTAGTGTACCAACATATTAGTTTGCAACTAACTGTTCGAAAAATTTCGTAACAGGAATACATATTCGGGCTTATGTGGTGAGGATATGAAAGATTTTTTCAAAAACTACGTAGACTTTGTCAAGAAATAGTTTGTTATATTTAGTTATCCCAGTGCGCTTTAGTCGTCTACGTACATACACTGACTATTCTCTCTCAAAACAGTGAGAACAGTTAAATAGGGCTAGTGCTGAATATTCACTGTATCATGTTCCTAATTAGCATTTATGCTTTACCAAAATCTACTAGTCGGTCGTAGAAAGATCCTTATATTCAGCTAGCTGAATGCTGGATAAATTTCTAAGGAATACAATCCAATTGTGTTGATGATACTGAATTATAGATGCAGATAATCCGTGTATATGACTAACGCCCACATAGGAACTTGGAACCGTAGATAATCCGTTAATCTATACCATAAATGACGATTCTCAGTCAACTAGGTCATTTTTAGTTGTATTTGTTGTGAGACTTGTTTGCTTACTTCTAACTGACGCACATATTTAACCTGACGTTGAGTCAGTGGCAAACTTATGTGAGTTGAACAAAGATATCCCCATTTGAATTCTTTATGTAAACAACTTAGTATACAGTCACAGGCATATTTTTGCTTCTTAATTAACTAATTTCGCTTATTTCCTATTTTAGGCTTTCATTGTTGATGTGTCTCAAATGAGTTTAGTAGACTATTTGGAGCTACCAGTTAGTCAAATTTATATGCGTTTCCATAGTCACATTCAATGATAAATTTAACCTGCTGCGTGTAGAGAAAAATCACTTAACATTTAGTACACTGACACTTAAAGCACTTCTCAACTTTATAAATTTGATTCTCTAGGTATATAAAACTTATCGTTGGGGTGATTACATGTTATTTATTTGCACAAGTAAACGTAAATCATTTTACATAATGATGAAGATTGTCATCAATATACAGGGGAGAAATAGCAAATTTTCAAAAAGTTTATCACATACAATAAAATTTCAAAGACACGTCGATATATTTGAACTAGAACGAGCTAGCATCAAGCTGCTCATGTTCTCTGAACAGAGATTGACATGAGAACTGTCATAAGGCTCGAAGAAGCTCAAATATGATACGACGTAGTAAGTTTATCAATAAGATAACTAAAAGCCAGTAGTAGGAACAGAACACTACACAGATGGACCAATGAAGTGAGTTGTTTTCCCTGGGTCACTGAGTTTTAGATGATTATCAATTATCTGAAGCAGCTCTTCGGGTTGTGGAATACGATTTGTATACAATTTCGACCAGATTGGCATACCTAAAAACCAATATAATCACATTTTCAATAAGAAAACAAGAAATCCAATATCATACTTAACTGTTAAACTCTAAGTAGCCAACTTAAGACGTAGGTTAAGGTTAAACGAATGTGATGGTAATCACTGAAGTTAGTGTGAAAGTCCTTTAACAACAGCAAAAGTTACCCGCTATAAATCTCGTATCAGAAAAAATGTAAAATTAAAAACAATTCAAGTATTTGACATGTCATACTGAAATTTCTGTAATATTAACCAATATTTACAGAACAAAACAAATATTGTAAATGTTTGTTGGTCCTTGGAGTTTTGAATATCTAAACGGATGTGTGCAAAAAGAAAACATCATGGAGTGGTATATTTGTTCTAGCTTATTAATTCATATAACGTATTGATTAGCAACAGTAGGTTTCATAGTGAGAAGTGATTGAGAAATAAATAGCCTGTAGAGGATATGCAATTATGTGAATGTAATTACAAGAAGCTAATACAGAAATGTATTGGTTGCATTTGATTAGAAGACAGGATTCCCTAAATACAGTTGTAGGTATCACACAATATAATTCGATTTATAATAATATGTAATACGATTTGATAATTTGAAATAAACTGAGCTTAGGTTTGAATTGTTTCTAATTAATAACATACTTGTAAAATCCTAATGTGTGTAAAGTTTTAATCTCTAATGTTTCGCGTCTTTAGTTTATCCACTGAAGAAGTGACTTAAGTTAAAGCCACCAAATGCTAGAGATTAGAAGTTTTTACACATTGAGATTGTACAAATATATTCCTTATAAAGTATTACAGTTGAGAACTTAATAAAATAAAGTGACGCAATAACAAGGAAAAAAAATTTAACATAAACAAACAATGTAATATGCCAATGAGTAGAAGCTGAAATTTCAGATGTTGCATATTCTAGTATGTAAATCAATCCTTCAGAGAATGAAATCAACAGAAGTCTAATTAGTACAGAGGAGTAAACTAAAATCATAATATTTTACTGAATCCAAAATACAGACCAGAATGATCGTGTTGAAGTCATGTCATTTAGGCCAAAATTTCCATATTTATTAAACTTTACAGACACGTACAATATAATGTCTGAATTTGATTCAACTGGCATGATTTTAGTAAGATCAACTTTATGCTTATTTTTGACCCGACTAAATAATTAAATTTTGATTTATTCCTCCATATTAATTAGACATGCATGAATTTTATCCGGGTTATTTATTTCATTTTCTGAAGAAGTGACTTAAGCTATGTAGTGGAACGTCAGAAATTTTAAAATTTAATCATTGGTATATTGTAAATATACCAATAGTTTATTTTTATTCGAAATTATCAAGTTGAATCATGATAATGGCATTCATAAGACAATATTCAATCTATTCATAACGCTGACAAAATAATGATGTATGTGTATGTATGTATAATTAACATAGAACCTGGCACATGTGTGCATCGGTTCAAGTTGCCATACCACCATGGCACTGCAAGATTAACACCACCACCATTAGTAGAAGTTACTTCAACAAAATAATGAACATTTGAGAGATACTTGAATGACATAGAATATTAAGAATCCTCTTAAGGTAAATTGGAACAAAATACAGAAACCAAAAAAAATATTCTGTCGAATTATATTTATATTACACTTTGCTTTAATACAAAGTGATATAAGTAAAACATTGAATCAGTCAAGTGAATACTTATAATGGTATGGATAATTTGATAAATTATCAGAAAATGCAAATTGGTGATATGGTAGAAGAGAAATGACAAAGATGAGACGAAAAAAAATCTACCAACATTAAAAGTAGGTCGAAATATTGGGAAATGAATATTAAGACTACGTAATTTTAATGGATGGACTATATTAAAAACCCATCTAAATATATAATTAGAAAAGGAAGACAAAAAGGGATAGAAGACATAATTAGTATGATATTTTCGTCAGTTCGAAATAAACGAGGTTCACTATCGTCAGTTTAGACGTGCCTTATATCCAACTGTTTCAATTCATATGTAGCTATTAAGTGAGACATTAAAAATCGCTTATTTATGAAAACCTATAAACATAATTTTTGGGTCAAAAATGAATATCGTTAACTAAGTCCATATTTCTTACTTAATATCTCTTTTCTAAACAAAAACTTAATACAATTTCATTTATTAAAGAACTTGCATGCCCTTGGACTATTTCTTTACCGTTGATCAGATATATGTCGGCGAATAAACATGTTTAGAAAACCTCACTATTGATAGATCTGGCGAGTTAACGAGAATGATTGAACTTTCACAACTTAGTTCTGTAATATCATTTCTAATATTTTGACTAAATAAGTATTAAGCGTTTTGCTTTTATTACTTACATATTTCTCGAGTCCTAACCTACCCCGTCTGACCCACTAACTTATAGTATCATTTTCCATGCATGAACTAGTTAATTATATACGTATTACCTGATTTGCTATCATCGCTGAGTGATCTGGTCTTGCATGTATATGAAGGGATGCTTGAAATGCAAATACTGATTTTGGTTGATTGGCTCATAAATCTTATGTCCTTCCGTTTCGGTTTGCAACTGGTAGTATGGAGGCAGGCTTATAAGCATAGAATAATCAGTTTTGGTGTCACCAATCGCTATATTGGTTCGGACAAGGTCGTATCCATAGTTGGTCGAACATTACGATATAACACAGCTTTTTAAAAATTTACTAACTCTAAAGCTATATCAAACATACAAACCCTAACGTAACGGATACAAGGTATGTAAGTCAATTGATTAGGTTTTAGATCGCCGACTGATGTGGTTGGGACATGTATAACATCTGGACTCTAGGAGAGACGATGAGTGATGCAGGAGTGAAACTGAAGAAAGCCAGGGACTGTTGGACAAAAACGTGACATGGAGTCGCTGACTGTTGCTCTGAGCCATATGGGTAGGTGAAGACTACTTGTTTGGGGTTTGCGCGAATGTTTGGAGACTTTGGGTAACGTGACTAAAAATCGGTCGCAATGATGCATATGCATTCACTACTGTTTCTCTCACAAATCTTGAGCTTAAAACTTATTTATGCTTCCCTTCTCACGAGTCCATCCAAAATTAAAATCCGAATGTTTAATATGTTTTTGCCACCAGTGACGTTACTACTATTTCAACTACTTTGGTAATCATCATGTTTTTTTTTAATGTAGTATGGTAATTTGGGCCGATGTACACATGTAGCAGGCTCTACAATGCACATAACTGAGTGATAGAATACGTCCGCTTTACCTGGATTGGCATTTTGCATCTATACAGTGAATTTCTTTGGAAATAAGGTAATAATTTTACGTAGGTATTTCGTTATTGTTTGAATGCTATAATTTTCATCGCATATGACCTCTTTTTACGCCAGCAAGACTTGATAGTAGTATTATGTCGAACAGATTAGGCGGAAGCGAAATAACACTATTCGATAAAGAATGTGCCTGGATGTAAGCATCTAAATAACTTCAAGATTCATTCCATATGAAATAACTCAATTCCGACTTCAGAATCATATGCTATCGGGCAAACAAATCACAAATTTTTGCTCCAAAAATGTGCAACGGTTTTGACCTTGCTGGCACTTACACATGAAGCTACACACAATGCAACTTCAAGACGTCACATGAATTAGGATTCTGAGCCAACACTTTATTCAATTAGCAAGGACAACATAAATATTTTAGTGAGCATTTCCAAATATCCTGAAATGTCCGGGTAATCCATATTACAGAAAAGGGTTTTATTAATTAAACATAAGTCAGGTACGCTAGGGTGTGACATACTTTAAATAGTTTGACTAAAGTTTAACTGAATACTTCAGCATCCCTTAGCTATTAAAACAGCACAAACAGGACTGTTTAAATTTAATTTTGTACATAATAGTTTATTAACAGGGAACTAAATACAATAGGGATGTGTGTATGATTATTCAGGTCACTCTCATCAAGTCGAGTTTGAAAAGATACACAGTATGAAATACATTTTTCACACCCACCGTGCGTACAACTCACAAGTTTTTTGTATTTAAATATTCTATATCCAAACAATAAGAATCCACCCATAATTCTGACAAAAGAAAGAGATTGTATAGTGTCAAAAATATGCACTTAGCTCATAAAAGCAATCTGGTACTTACCGTCTAAGTATATTTCGAAAGCACCAGTTGAGAGTAATTGGCCTTCAATGATATTACCCAGGAGAAACGTTATCAAACAGAAAGAAACCTAGGGATAAATAAATTTATGCTGACCTAAGGTTCTTTTACAATATTTAATCATAATAGTCATATTATTATATAAGTTATTCATTACAAGAGGCACTTTACTGCAATATTAACAAGTTTCTAATCAGTATACACAAGTTTACTGTTTTATAAACAAAAGCAACTTGCCGATAGACAGTGTAAACTCAGATCAACAATGAATCAGTCTAAACTATAAACAGCAAGTTTCAATCATCTCATTGGATATGATTCATTAAATTCCACTAAACTATGTCAAATGTAAGTACTACTCGACCGGTGCTACTCATACAAAGCAATCCAAGTATACAGATAGGATCCAAATATTGCGCTCCACATCAAGATGTAAAGAAATATAGCTTCTAGTATAACGCTATGGGTCCCGAGATGCATATCAATTTTATGATTAGTATACGTTGCAAATATACACTTTATGAACTACTTAATCTGTAGTATGGGATTCTTTATGAAAGCGTTAGTACAAGCTATGCAAATGTGAGTGTTCATTAAAAGTAAATTATCTGAGACAGGTTATAACGGTTCATGTATATTGCAGATTATTTGACAGCACAATACTTGGTGTCCTCATCAAATTAAAGCTAATAAAAAAGTATAGGGAAAACACGCCACATACATAAACGTGAACATAAACATCCCTTAACTCACTTTATTTTGATTGGCATATGATACAATGTTGGGAGTAGGGTATCCAAGATATCTGAAAGGGTCGAAACTAAACGCAGTCAAAAGAATAACCGAATATTTCACGAGTTGTAAGGACTTCGCCAAATGAGTTCGCCAGGCGGGTGGAGGATATGTATCGCCTTCTATAATAAAATATGGGTGTTTTTGCAAGACGATTCGTGACATCTCCTCAAACACCCGCCGATACCCTCAGGAGACGCTAACGGGATGAGATGAAGATTGATAGACTTACCAAAACATGAACTGAAGAGTAGGAAGTGGATTTGCTGGTTTTTTTAGTGCTGGTATCGTTTTCTCCGAAATGCTGTTGCTTTTTAATCCTCCAAGATCAAGCCAAGTTAAAACAGCACAGCCAAAAACCACCGCAGCCCACATTCCTATATTTGTCATAACTGATATAGTGCCAATTATTAACAAATTTCAAAATGATCAATAATTTAATTTAAGTCAAAATTATCGTATTAAATTTTTCTCCGATCTTAACCTGTGCAAAAAAATATGAAAGCCATATTTAAATATAAGCTTTGTGAACAAAGTATAGGTACACTCACACAAATACTATTCCAACTTATAATTAACTCCGATAAATGTAGAGTGGATTGACTGAATAATTCTACAGTAAGTTTCAGCCTATAAATTTAGTTCAATAATACAATACATAAAACTACTGGTATTCTTGATATCATTCGTCTCTTGAACACGTTGAGTAACAATGCAGGCATATTTGGGATGCGCTTCTCCCCTTCCAAATGCAAAATGTTACTCCAGGACTGGCCTGCTTCTTCCCCTAAATTAGTTATAGGGAATGAAGTAATTGAATGCGTTGATCGCTTCACTTATCTCGGAAGTCTCATTACCCCTGGTGGGTCGGTGTCTGATGAAATCTCAGCGCGGATCCAGAAAGCCCGATTGGCATTTGCCAATCTACGGCACTTGTGGCGCAGACGAGATATCCGTGTCTCAACGAAAGGCCGGGTGTACTGCGCAGCAATCCGCGCCATCTTAACATATGGCTGCGAGACGTGGGCCATGAAAACTCAAGATATGCGTCGTCTCCAGATATTTGACCATAGGAATCTTCGTAACATCGCTCGTATACCATGGAATGACCTGACTAGTAATAGTGAGGTTAGACGAAAGGTTCTTGGGAAACACGGTAAATCAGTTGAAGAGGTCATTAACCTTCATCGACTGAGATGGCTAGGACATGTATTGCGCATGCCCGACCACCCTCTACCCCGTCGCGCCATGTTAGCTAGGGCCGAAATAGGATGGAAGAAGGTTAGGGGCGGCCAAACTAAAACATGGCATCAGTCCATGAAGTCCTTGACTACTGGTCTAAGCCATGTAGGTAGATGTAGACTACCTGGTTGGGGTCCGCGTGATGATCGCAACAAATGGCTGGAGACACTAGGTGATATGGCTCAGAACCGGTCACAGTGGCGCAAGTGTATTCACTCTTTAACCTCATCTAGATCTTAAATTCTATTGTTATTTTCTGGACATCTTTACTTACTCTACTCTCTTGTATTCTGTCTATACGTTACCTCAATACTCTCGTAGTGCTATTGTGGTATGGCAATTTGAACCTACAGGCGTTTGTGCCCGGTTCTACGTTGCTGCTGATGATGATGATGATGATATCATTCACCAAGTGTTACAATCAGAGACGTTCTGACTGGCAATAAGTAGTGAAAGCCACAGCAACAACAATGAAGATAGGATCCAACAACTAAGGAATCTATTCAAGATTCTTTAGATCGAGGTGAAGACCCATCCCTACTACAATTATATAGCAAGAAGAGAAATTTGCTTGATGAAATGTCGACTACTACGATTGTCCGTAAGAGAGCTTTAGCCGCCAGTGTTAAGACGCCCCGTCCTTATTGGCCAGTATCAGATACTTACTTTCAGAATTTTCTCAAACGGTAACGTCGTGACTGTGCTGCAGATACACCAAACTTATTCTTATGCTGCAGAGTAACTTACAATGGTAGCGGGGACCTACGTAGGCTTTCTACCTTCTTCAACTGAAAATCTTAGTTAATATATCGTATTAACAACAAAACGAATTTGAGGTTTATTTATGAGTAATTGTTTTCAATAACACCCTGGCAATTTATACCATTTCAAAAATATGACAACATAGTCCCTCAAAGAAAAAATATAGAGGCTCGCTATCTGATCAATCCTGAAGATGCTTGTTCAATCTACAATCAAACAATTACGCTACTGGACTGGTATACGCTACATGAATGAATCATTTCTAACGTAATTTGACCTTCTTCCGGCCAGTGTAATACAACATAAGGGATATAGAAAACGAGCGTAAATGCCAGTGACAAGCATAACCTGAATGGTAAATTCATTCTTCCATCAGATAACAAACTGCTAGAACAACTTTCACACTCAATCGACCCATTTAATAGAAGACTAGATATATTCATAGGAATACTAGGAAATGACTGACATTTTCGATCGTCAAGGACATGGCAGTCTGTAAACTAGACTATGTCGTTTCTAATTTCAAAATACAGATTCCATTCCTAAATTAATTGTCTGTAAAATAACTATAATCATATGACTATAGTGCACTTATATATGCACTCAAATAATATAAAGTTTGTACAAATCTACACCAATCAAAACAAAAGTCTTGGTACGTTTCTATCGTAATAAGACGACCAGTATGAGTGGAACGTAGTTATACTAACAGGCTATAATTAATACAATAATTAATCGGTACTCATAAAATGAATGACACAAAATAACTGCCAGATGACACAAGGAAACACATAGGTATGAAGTTAGTAAACATTATGACAAGCAGAGGGATTAGGTTAAAGGTAAGAAAATAACTATACTAGAACACGGTCATTATCTCGGAAGCCGCCAGATCACCAGCAACAGAAAACGCGCTGATTCAATCCATGTACAGTTCAATACAAGGTGTCTACAACTAACTGTATTTTTCGGTTTTGTGGTACATAACATAGCAAGCAATGGTAGCAGGATTTATTAGATCTGCCATCTCCGTAAGCCAATATGCATGACTCTCTTATTGGTCGATTACGTTTTAGCAGAGTTTCGATGTTTTTGCAGTTTCTATAGATTCATTGTCTTATAACCTTGTTGTCTGCGTGATGACCTCCATATTGCTATGGTTTATTTTTCATACTGTTTTCTCACTGCTTACATCCAGTATTGTTAGGTATTTAGCGGGGCAATAAATTTTTGTTCTTTCAAATTAATGACACATTTTCTGTACCCATCTTTTCAAATGGCTTTGAACTGTGCAGAAATTTTTGTGTGTTTCCGGCTACAATTGTTGTTAACCTTGTACAATCGTACCTCAAGAGCTCCTCTACTTAGCCACGCTTCTGAATGCCTGACATTTTTCGGCTGGTTTGTCTAGCACGTTTCTGACAGCTTCTGGTACTTTGGGGTCGAAAAGATGCAGCGATTGCTGTTTTAGAGATATTTTTCTTAGCTACATGGATATTATGGTTTGCTCTAATTAAATCGTCATCAGCAAATATTTGTGTACCTTTGAGATCGTCTAGGAGATACCATAACTGTGCTATAGGGTACCCACCTAGGATTTTTGTATTGTTGAGACATCTGTAGTCTCCTGACGGTCGCCAATTACCCTGATTTTTCTACAAGAACGCATGTGGGGATAAGGCCCATTGGCTATCAGATGACCGAATAACACCTGACGGTAGCATGTAGTTAAATTCGACTTTAGTGATACTGAGTTTATCGGGATCTATCATTCCCAACTTGTAGACACTGAAGCGTCTTCAGATTTTAGCGTGTGGGATACTTCATCCTTATTTTTAAAGAGTCGAGGGTTGTCCGTGGTTAATTCGAGAAATTCTATCAGTATGTTCGGGAACATTTTAGCTGGTATTAATAAGAAGGAGGGTTGCACTAAATAAGTGAACCATGCATTGTTTACTTGTAGTGTAACTTAACGTTTCCTTGAGTGTTAACCGTCTCTTTCATTCATCTAATATAAATTCGTACTTTTCTAAAAAGTTCTTTCCACATATAGCTAGTTCCAAATAGACGATTATGAAAACCCGAGGAAACTGTCTTTTAAACCCTAAATCAAGTTTTGAAGTCTTTTGCCCAAAAGTCATGACTTTTGCCTCATAACCCTCTAGGTTCTGCAGGAACGGGATAAGAACATACCCCCCCCTAAAAGGACCTACATGTCGGAATGCATAAACAAACTGAACTGAATATCGTTAGCTAGCTGTTTCAGCGGATCTGACAGCATTCTTCAACCAGCTCCACATATACTAGAAATATTTTGGACAAAATAGATAAATCCAACTAGATATCATCATTTTTGTTGTCCCGCCAGTTCACCAATCCTACAACTTGAGTTATACCAGGACTTGTGACAGACATAATAAAACTGATTCCACACCATGCAACCACTCTACGACTCAGAACTCGACTACATTAAGAGTAACATAACACGATTCTTCCACCGTCTCAACACGCTGGCACCAACTAATTGATGCCAATGGTACTAGAAACACCTGATTTCACTCCAGACGACAGTTCATAACCTTCGATTTCAATCAACCCGTCGGCCCACCAGCTTACCTGAAGCAAACTTGCCGTTACGTGTCTCTCTACGACAACCCATATTGTTCTGCAGTCTTACTAAATGCTAGGTCATTCCTAAATTAAACTAACCATCTCAAAATCGTTATGACCATTGCTAATCCTAGCAGAGTATTAAACATAGAAACCTGGTGTAAACTAACCCTATGAGGCATCTCTATAAGAGTGAACAAATGGGAACTTTTTCATTTTCTTAGGCGTGACACAAACCGAGGCGGAACTGACCCAAAAGCGTTCAGGATTGATAACGAATGTCCAAGTGCACAGAAAATGTTATAAGGGCTAGCATGACCAATGGTACCCAAAGGTATCTATTTGTTTAATGCGTATAAATGGCACTCGATACAGAAAACACAACGAAAACTTAAGCAACATGTTCTTCTTAGTCCTTCACAAATTTTATACATCTAGTCCAATTGGAGGAGACGTCAGTGTAACAAACATCATCTGCAAGTCCCCACAAGCAACTCGACGATTCTGCACGTAACTAGACACGATAGAACCAAGCGGATAGGCTAGACAAGTTCAAACCCTAATCAGGTGAAACAATACCTTCAACTTGCTCTTTACTATCAAGTTTGACGCGACCTCAGCACACATCAACTCTGAATTCCATACGAATAACCACAAAGTTGTGGTAAGTACGTTTAATCATCAATTAACAACTATAATCGACCCAAATATACCTAATAAGTACAGATATCAAAATTGCAGTAAGGAAACGTGGAAGCAAGTCAAGAATAGCACCATCCCAATTTCTTCATTGATTAGACCATTTAAGTGTAGATCCAGTACCTACTACTCCACAAAAGTAAGCGATACTGTAACAACATCCACAATGATATCCCTTTACAGTCCATTTTACTTGTTTAAATTGGAGAGAAACCATAGGAACCTTGAAAAAATTCTGTAATTATGGGCTCGATGGTATCCCAGCAACCCTCACGAAGTATTGCATTAGCAACCATCTAGAACTCTGCCTAAAAGCTTCCACCTTATGTGTGGAAAATCGGTCTCATTTACCTATATAGAAACCCCGTTCATAGCTCTGTGATTCAAAAGTGGATAACGAAATGTGACTGACGACTACAGATTAGTAAACACTAAGCATATGTCATCCAAAATTATGAAAAATGTTATTCGCGGACGACTGTTATCACTGTTACTTTCAAAAGCCTGATCAACCTAACTCAACATGGGTTTATGGTAAATCGTTCATGTGTTATGTAGCACTTGGAGTTATTAAATTGTATAAGTCCTAGACACGACGAAGGTTTCTCGATCACCAGGCTTTGCTTCGATTTCATAGGGCATTTGACAGCTTACTTTGAAATTTTATCCTTTCAAAACTGCCCAGATCTAGCATACAGGATCCGCTACTGAGCTGATTCAAAGCATTTCTATTGAATGTTGACAGTTTGTTGGGTTGGGATCCACCTACTCAAACCAGGTAAGTGTAATCAGTGGAGTTGTACGAAAAAGTGTGATCGAACCACTGCCCTTTTTTATTCTCATCAGTAACGTCTGCCTGCAACTTACACATTATAAAACTTTCCCATTTCCCGAAGCCTTGAAATTAGTGTACTCAATCCATTCTTTCACTAACAAAGAAACTTTTAATAATAATCCTAAAATAAATCAACAGGTTATACGAATAGATTGGAATATAGAACATTTCCTTAAACGCAAGTAAGTGTGATCTGATAAGTTCGATTCAGCAACAGCTTAGATTTTCTAGAGTACGAAGAATATCCAGTTTCCACGGCTGAAGATCCAGTTAAACTGGATTGTGGCATGAACTCCGAGTCATAACGATATAAAACGAACGTCGTACCTATACTGCAGTGTGGCTGCCTACTTTGTAGCAACTGAAAACACAAAGACTTAGTAAAAGTCGAGAGGGTCTAAAGAGGAGTCACTAAAGGCCTTCTAAGGTACAGTGATAATAAAGATCATTGCCAACAGTGTCGCACACTAAAACCAGAGCCTCTTTGGGCTAGAAGCTTAAAATTAAATTATACTTTCATCATCAGTCTTTAAACAATGTCTCCTACACACTAACGTCTGCTATCATGCAATGTTTTTTACTCTCACAGCCTGTGTAGCAGAAAAAATGCTACCTCCGTATCACGAAATCTTACATATCAGTTCCATAACGTGTTTACTATCCTATACCCAACCTTATGAAATGGACTCCTCTAAAAGTCTTCCTTGTGTAAAGTCTTTTACTGAATTTAATATCCATTCTCGCAATTACTTGTTGGATCCAGACTTATGAGGTCTTCTTAGACTTCTAGAAATCACCAATAACATTTATAAACATGGTCTTAGTTCTACCTAAACTGCTGAGAACATGGCACATATCAAGGTTATCTTGTTCACAAATATTCTTCAATCTCCAATTTATGTTTTTTCAGTTTACACATGCAATTGTGTACATTCACATTTTATTCCAAATCTTCTATCTTTCACTATCACTTATAAAATCATTCACAATTTCAATAATACTTTCACAGTTTGATCTTTCAACTATTTCATAAAATTGGCTGCCTAATATACTTTTCATGCCTCATTGGCTTTTTACTTTAATTTATTTTTTGTGCTACATATTTGTGTGGATCCATAGCCTACTCTGAATTTTCTATCTCCTAACATCATTCATGTGACCATTTAAAACCATGCCTAAATATCTACTATCTATGCCTGTTGCTCCATACTTTATTTCCCTATTTCCTAACACCTGGAGCAAGCCAGTTTAACAGACAAGATTAAATAATCCACGTGCAATTGGAATACGCATTTAAAATATCATTTTTGCAAATTAATGTAAAACGAAATCAGACAGCGATACCTAGTGAAGTGCACTGGAGTAATATAAGGTAGTGCAAACCATAGACATGTTTTTATTCATAGCAATCACTACGATAGGTTTCTGGCAACCATACGAAAGTAGAAGTTTCAAGAAGAAATAATTCTGATGTGGTAGTATATTTTAATGCCTAGTGTGAATTAAGCTATCAAAGTTAGCACTTCCTAATATATGCTCGCCAGTACCTATTTACCACAAACTATTGGTGGAAAATATACATGTTATTACTTATTTATTTTAAACCGTAACTATAAGGGTCTTCAAAGTTTAAACGTAATTCACGGTTGACTAGGTATGTATTGCGTCATACTTTACTGCCTTGGACACCTACATGGCCGCATTGTTCGCTAAGACCATTATCAGTAAGAGATTGTTACTTCATACATGTATTTAAACCTTCTATTAAATTATTGTGTATAAATG
This sequence comes from Schistosoma mekongi, assembly GCA_034768735.1. Classification (NCBI taxonomy): domain Eukaryota; kingdom Metazoa; phylum Platyhelminthes; class Trematoda; order Strigeidida; family Schistosomatidae; genus Schistosoma; species Schistosoma mekongi. The sequence goes on along the minus strand of CM068306.1, from coordinate 71,303,611 downwards.
CTTCCATGATGAAACCCTAAAACAGTTTTGTTTCAGCACATCCGCGAAGGGGTTGTTTGTGATTGAGTATAAATATAAATTAGCTACTGGCCCTGATTTAGAATCACATGGACAGCATGGGAATTTAATAAATGTGAAATAAGTATGCATCAAAGTGACTTTATTGTCGAAACCTCAAGAATTTAGGTCATGCAATAACTTAAAACAGGATTGCACAAATACAAAAAAGGAAATGCCATCAAGTAGTATCCAATACCAAATTCCATAACACAGCTTAGGAGGTTCCTACAGTTAGTCAATTCTTAACGTAAATTTATACCAGGATCTGCACCTCACATGTAACCACTAACGGATACACTTGATAGGAAACCACAAGACTAAGTTAACGCCGGAAGTGGTCAGAGCCATTTGTTGCAAAAGCGCAAGGAGCATACTCGTTTTGTGAATTGTTCTTGCGAAACATTTTCGATTTGTTATATCTAATATGGTGTTTGGTTTGTTCACATTTTGTCGGACTATTTCTACTGGCTCCACTGTCTTTGGTTGTTTGACTGTCGGATCTAGATTTGTTGTCTATACTACTGATGGTTTGTAACATATTTATAATTTATTGTGAAGAACAATATTTGCCTACCAGGCTAACAAATGCCTCATTTAGGCTTCATTCTCCTTTGGTTTAGGCTTAACTGGACCTGGCTTAGATTCCTGTTCAGTTGTATCTATAGAAATTGGTGTCGGATTTTTAATTTACCCGCACATCATTAACGACTTAAAGGATACACTGTTGCGACCGACTGAACCAAAATACCCGGACTCCAGCTCACCACTAGCCCTAACGGTAGACATTTCAGATAAGGCAGTTGGTGGAGTCTTTAACTAATGTAAAACACACGGAAGCCAACCTCGTTGTTCTTAAAACGTCTAGCTACCACGAAACCAGGCATTCTACTTTAGTAATAAGGCTTTTGGATGTTTATCCGGCCACTAAACACTTCTAACACATGTTGGGAGGCACAAATTTGGTAGTTTATATGGATCACAGACCTCTAATATGTGCCTTTAATGTTAAGTTCGATAAGTATCCTCGACGAGGTATTTGCTCGCTTGGATTTCATATTACAGTCATTAATCATACGTCGCATGAGAAAAGTCACGCAGTTGATGAACTATCTCATGCAAAATGTAATATGACTTACCAATCTATAGTAGATTTTAAAACCTTGGGCGGAAGCCAGGGCGATTAACATACATGTTCACAAGTCGACGTATTCGCCTAGCCTGGCTTACGTTTTGCACACATACATGCAGATTTAGTAGAACACCTAGCACACTCAATTGGTTCTAACTATTAGTTTGTGTATGAAAGGATTTACACGATTACCGGTAGCGGTTGCAGTCGCAGAAGTCATAGCTGAAACATTAGTGAAAGCCTTCATTCATAATTGTGTAGTCACACTTGATGTGCCCGTTATATTAACTACTGACAGAGAGGTTCAACTCGGGCTGGAGTTATTTAGCAGTTTATCAGAACAACTAGAAACTAACAGGTTTCAATACACATCGTATCATCTACAGGCAAATGCTCTAGTGGGAAGGTTCCATCGACAATCTAAAGCTGTCTCAGTGTCACACTTTAACCCCACTCAGCATACGGTATTTCTGGCTTTTATAATAATGGGTAAAATAACACCAGTCAAAAGTGATTTTCAGTGTTCAGCAGCAGAACTAATTTCTGAAACAAAAATGATACTTCCAGGTAAGTTTATTAATCCTGAAGCGGTCAGTAGAAATCAGGATCAAGCTACTTATGCTGACTGAGTACGAGATCAAATGAATCAACTTAAGCAAATTTATGAACAAGAAAAAACACGAGCAGTGTATATTCCTGAAGATTTGAACACCCGTACTCATGTTTGGGTTAAATATGATAAAGTCGAACCTTCGCTTAGCCCTCTCTTCCAATGCTATTAGTACGGTAAGCAAAATACTTTGTGATACAAAAAATGTATGGACATAACTAATATAGATAAGTTAAAAACAGCCTATCTGTGGGTTACTAGGTCACTTGCCAGATAGAGTAACGATATCATCACGACTGCAGTTAATATTATGATGAATTATAAGTTATGTATGCCATATGCGAGCAATGTGTTCGGAAAAGTCTGCGCTTTTTATATAGAGTTATGATTACGTTATGTCCACTAATAATATAATTCCGAACTTCCGATGAATCACCATATATCCAGTTGACTAATATACATTCACAAACAATCGGATGGGTGTATATATTAAAAGTTAGCAACGATGAATCTATGGGAATGATATTTGAACAGAACATTAACGCAACAAACAGAATCGAGACAAGCTTCGGAAGGAGGCAATATTGGGGCATACTGCAGTAAACTGTACAATATGTGAAATACTATGTTTTGTTTCACCACTGGCTGTTGCACTTCTGAGTCCGTTTTCGAAACCCATGGCACCCTATCAACCTTTTTAATCACATTAGTTGCTTATACCGTAAGACGTAATAAATAACTTGACACAAAGATAGTGTGTTTAAACCCTTGAAAAACAAGAAGAGTTGAATAAGTATCTCGGCTCCAATAAAAGATTATCGTGTAATACATATTTTCATTCTCAGAGTGCTGCTTTCTTTATATCCCTACACACCTAGATACAAAGCAAGCCGTCTATATTTACGACAGACTTCGTAGCAGGACGCGTTCTGCAACTTGATCTTCTCGTCAAAATAACGAGTATGTTTGAGATTCTATACAAAAGTATGTTGACAGTATGCAAGAATGTGAAAGGAACTCCAATAGAATAGTTAAACGTTGAGGATGGTTTAAAAATGGGCACGAATAACTGAGATTGCAGGAAGTGGATCATTCATATTCAAGGTGAGTTTAATTTACTGGGTAGTAAGGATTATTATTTAATTTATCTATTTTTGGATAAGGTTTATTTTAAAAAACCAAAACCAAAACTACGTTTGATTACCCCAATTTTTAAATTTGTTAGTTTCTTTTCTAGTTAATCCCTTAATGCTACCAAACTTTCTCATTCTCTGATAAGTGTGAATAAAATAATTACTTATTTAACAATCCTATCTGTAGTTTTAAGGGAAATTAAGCTCTTTTTTGGGTGATTCATAGCCATGCCTAAACGGCTCTCATGGTTTTAGCTAACTTCGGTATGCATATAAGTTAACCATTTTTCGATTGATTCGCCACTTTGATATCGTGAGTACAGTGTGCATACTTTTGTGGGTTCGGGTTTCGGAGTGCATTGATGCCTTTAGGCTGCATTAAGATATGGAATCAGGTCAGTTCAGCTTACTCTACTTGTAAGTAGGTTGACCAGTTATTACTTGGCCAATTTCTGATGGTTGCTTACTACCTAAATGACCATAATAAGGACAACATTTGGTGGTTCAACTGGCATTCCTATGTCTGTTAGTACTAGCCGTAGTGGGTAGGGGGGCTGGCGTATCACCTGGTGATGCATAGGACTCGACATGTCCTAGTTAACACTGCTTTTTTTCTGGTTGACTTCGTAGAGGGAAGAGGACATTTATCCCTTAAAGTAAATCGCTAGCCTTCTTTTCCAGGCTTCTGCAACCTTGTGAAGTACGTAGCATATTTCAGGTTTCACAATGGCCATCTTTGCTTCACGTAAAAGAAAGTACGTTATACACTATCGTTTCGCGGCGCAGTTTCAGACCATTCAAAACTTTGTTGTTTGTAAAGACATCCGCCTCAGTCGTCTTGTTTATGTGGTAGGTAGGATACAGTTTCCAGGTCTGACAAGAAACTGTTAGTTCTGCTGGGAGCAAATTTCACCTCTTCTACTTAGGTTATATAATTTGTAGCGTTTAATAATCCCCAAAATAAATAGTTGCACATGCTCTCGACATTGATGTTGACCTTGTTTGTTATAGTGGACACGACTAGTTAAAAGCGATCGGTCAATCGTTACTATCTGATCACAACACGATGCGCCGTGAGTGGCATCTCTCTCTAGTTTGCCAGCATAGAGGTTGATATTCCATTGACGCTCTATTCACGATCATATATAACTCCTTTTCCATCCTTCATTGCCTTCTGACTTATTCTCATTCGGAAGAGTGAGTTCAATCGTTAGAAGTTGTTCTAGTAATACGACAAACGTAACTTGGTCATATGCCGGGTGCACTTCGTCATGATGTCTACAGCTCCAATAAATAGCTAAGTTGCTACAGTTTCGCTGCAGAATCAAGAATAGAAATACAAGCAGAGGACAAATTACTTGGATTGAATAAACTCCTCTTAGGTTTCAAGGGGTTAGTTCTATTGCTTACCATTGGAATTTTAGAATATACGATATGGTTGTAAGTAAAGGATAGTAATATAAGTTGAGATACGTGTAAACTTCAGCTAAATATGGCGATGATAAACCACATGAAGAAATTAAAACCTCGGAAAATTGCACCATCAAACCATTATTCTTGTAAACGATTTTTAACGTGGCCCATCCGCCCAAAATGCCCTAAAAGACATAGAAAGTAAGTTAAGGTCAATTAAAAAGCACGCAGGTTTTCCTAGAAACAACTATTGGAAGAAATAATGTATGCACCCACGACTAAATTACCAAGGAATTAATTAAGCACTCACAGTTACTTGCTACCCAAAAGCTAATACAAGCCTTTAGACTTCTGTCCCTCAAAATACAACAAAGAACCTAATCAATAGTGAATATTGAAAACCAGCGGATTTTTAACTATGGGTTACTGTTATTCAAGTTCATGTGTATGGTTTTGGCCACACACTTAAGGTTTTTCAGGTAAGTGATTGTAGATGGCTTGATTGGGCATTTTATCGTAGCCGGGTAGACATGACTTTTACGGCCGAACCAATGAGGAACGAGGGAAGCGTTGCAAGTTCACAGCGGACACTTGAAGGCATCATGCTAACAATAGAAAGTGTTCGAGATCTTATTAGTGACAAAAATCTCTTTGTTCATTTGCAAACTATGGGATTGTTAAGAAAATGATTAAACTGTCAATGTGGCAAGGAAACGGCAGTTTTCTAAAAAAACAAGGGACATGAGATGGCTGTTGTACTGATTGCTGGTGCGAAAAGTCCATACGAAATGATTCACTTTTGCTCGTTCTAGGCTAGAATTGGAACAAATCCTCGTTTTAATAAACGGATGGGGGATTGGCATTAAAGTGACGACAGCCGCTTCATTAGCGGATGTTTCTGAAAAGACGGCAATTCAGTGATATGAATATTGTCGTGAAATATGTAGCTCTCTGGTATATGGGATAGAGCATTAAACAAGGGACATTGTAAGAGGATTCGCGACAGATTGGCCGCCACACTTCTTCCTCTGTTAGAAAAATACATATTACCCTGAACAATAATATGTAGTGACAGTTGGAAAGTCTATCCGTACTATCGATCTCAAGGAAGGATGTTATGGATCCATCTAGATGAATATTTATATAAATTGCATCGTGATATTAAGTCTGAGGAATTTGGGAATAACTTACATAAGTTTTTAGATGACATAAAAACAATATATCCTGCATAATTTATTAATTTCAATCATATATAATTTATTAGAAATGACGGATTTCTCATTTCATTTTGGGCTATAGTGAAGTCTTGATATAATATGCATATAATCTAACAGGATAAATACTCTGTAATTTGCCAAAGATTTCCGTGGGGGAGGCATACTACAAAGAGTCTGAGTTGGGAAATCTTTAATAAATCACCAAAATTTAGAGGGAATCGTTGGTTCTGACTTAGAGAGCTGTGACTGGTTCATTTCGATTAGGACTCCCAAGGTCATTTTATGGTCGTTCAAGTTCGGCCGTAAAAGTCATGTCTACCGCAAACCTGCATGTTAGTTGTATTATGGGTTATGCAATTGCCTGTTACGTTGATTGTATCTACCAGTGCATTCTCATTGGCCTAAAGGTACCTCAAGGTCGTCGGTAAAGTTTAATTTCACCCTATTTTCGTAAGCGATGCAGTTTGACGTTCGTACGTCGCAGTTGAGCGATAATTAAAGTGATTCTGTATAATGTGACTTAGCTTTAGCTTACCGCCATATTTTTGTGTTCTCTAAATTGTAGGCTGTTCATCTTTGACATTGAGATCACTTTATTCAGTTTCTGAAAGAGTACCTGTCATCGACCATTTATCCTACATACCAACTAGTTGGCTTGATGAGTTTTGATACCATTAACTTACTCAATTCCGCAGCATGTGGCGACCCAGATGTGATGATGCCTGCAAGTCAGCGTTTAACTGTGGCTACTCAATCAGGCAATTGCGATAATGTGTGTTTGGAAATATCTTTGTGTGTTTTCTCAGTAGATGATCGTTTGTCTCCTGATGGGAGATTTTTGGGACTTATCTACCTCAAAAATATGATGTTGGATGGCAAAATATGGCATAATATTAGCCCCAGCGTCAAAAAGAAAGTGGTGATTCTGCTTTTTAACTATATATTAGGTGGTGCAGAAACCAGTAACTTTACCAATTCGGTTGAAAGTATTCCCAGGATTAACGGTATTATTTCTGAGCTCATCTCAAAGTATGTAAAAAACGAGTGGCTAAAAAATGATTGGTCTAATTCTTTCTGGCAGAATCTGTTGGATTGGCATGCATGGTCATCACTTAGATCCGGACTGAAGGCTGCAGCAAGTTTCAGGTTGCCGGCACGACGTCATGCTTTTAATAATGTAGTCAAAGAGTTGTTGCCAAGTGTTATAAACTGTTTTAGCAGTGCTATTACCAACCTAGAAGCGAATATTGGTTCGTGTATAAAAATTTCAAAGCTAATTTACTCCTGCTTTAATTTAACAAACAGAAATGACTTTATTGTTGTAGCCGATAGAACTAACATATTTGAATGTGCCTTTATGGTTACTATTCAGGCTTTGGAGCTAGCATTTCGGAATGTGTTAAACTCTGAAAAGTCCTCCTTGATGTCTGTTTTTCGTCGACGCGTGTCGAAGTTAATGCTTGCTCTGTTTCTTTCCTGCCCTTCAAAGACCACAGATTGTTTAATTGAACCCATCTTAGAACATATTCTGATTATTATTTCAAGTCCTTGTAACACTCAGTCGGATCATAAGGATTCGTGTGCAGTGAAGTGGCTTTTGGGAATTACTTATTGTATGCTTTGTTGCAGATCACCCAAATATAGAGGCCCAACGTATCTCACTGAACAGGGAAAGCATAAAGTATGTTTTGTTTATACAATAATATTTTTCTATCAAGTAGTGGATGCAGTGTTTTATAAAGTGTTTAACTTAGAATGCTTTGGTAGCTCATCATATACAGGGTTCAAACTTCAGTCACTAGGTTTGGGGATCGAAACGCGTTTTGCTTCATTTCGGATAACTGAGTTGCAGTCGCTCAAGAACCGAGTGACAGAACGTGTACTGGAGAGGTATCTAACTTAAGATTCTAATAAGCCATCCCAATAAACCAAAAAGTTGGGCCAAAGTTGCGGAAGGTTGGGCCAAACAACATGTAAAATATTGGGCCACGTTTTTCCGAATATTCGTTCTGACACGCTCTTTAGTTCCACGTTTTTTCAAACGTGGATCTGCGTTTTACAGTACGTTGCCCTGCTGGCCCAATGTTTTGGTCGTTTGGCCCAACGTCGATGTATGTGGCCCAGTGTTTTGGTTTACTGGGAATATGGTCTCGCACCTAAATTTCTTAGTGTATACATTCTGGAATTTTATTTTAACGATCCAGGTTCTGTGGACCATTTTTGTAAATTGTATCCGACAAAATAATATTCAGTCAGTTTATGTGCCCACGTCTGTTTGAAAACTGCATAGTCTAGTGATATCTGATTTGTCTTTTTATTTTTGATCTTGGGATGAGAATATTTTGTTCTGATCTAGTTAAAGTACAGCGATTAGACGATGCTAAAGATGTCATCTTGAGAAATGTAGTTTGATGTATCCATTAATTCGTGTGACTAATAGGCCTTTGGTTTCCCTATTACACATGTATTTGCGAGATTTCTACCTTGTACAGTCCGTTTGGGTGTTTTGTTGGTTTGTAAAGTATCATTATAGTCCCACTTCGTTATGTCTAGTAAACAGGCTTTATACAAAATATTTCCTCAGCATGTATTAAGCACCACTGAATTGGTTTACAAACGTTAGATTTTATCCGAAAACTAAGTGTTTCTTTTGTGTTATCCATGTCTTCAACAAAGTAATCTCCGACTGAAGCTAAGGATGACACTAATGCAGGTAATTTTAACTGATTTATTTCAATGGTATTTCGTAAGACTCTATTATCAGTCACAGTTGTCGAGGTTATCAGTCGTGTTTTGGTTTACCGAATAATGCTCTAGTCAAACTTGAGTATTTTCTATTATATAACAAATGTGAAACCTAAAGTTGGTTAGATTGGGCCTAGACCTAAATCATTTCTTTGTTTCTTTGCAATTAGATGTGTGTTACAGACAGCTGCATTTGAGTAAGCTTAACTTGCCTAAAAATATTTCTGACTTAATTAGCGTATATTACGAGAACGTTTACGCAAACATCCACTTTAGAGCTAGTGAAATAACAGTGAAATCCAATAGTTTACATATACTTAACCGTTCTTATTAAGATAATAGTTGCTTTTGATTTATTTTACATCAGTCCGCCAGTCATCACACCTGTATCAACTGACCCCTGTACTCAAAGCGTCACTACTTTGAGATACATTTTATTTGTTTACAAATGATGTCGTTATTTATCCACTTAATTTAATGAACATATATTTCAGCTAGAATTGTGGATGTCGCAGCCTTGCCTGTTACCCAATAACAGAATTAGCAACAAGTGGACGTATTTCATGGTGTCAGTTTTTGAACGTTGGTTTTTACTTACTCCGAACGAGTTGCAGATTCTGACAAGTGATCCAGAAGGTTGTTTATCTTCGGGTGGTATTTCTAGTATCAGTGTAGGGAGTGACGCTAAAAACAATTCTGTGCATGCTGATTTAAAGTCTATTTGGAATGTTGATTGTCAAGCAAATGATTTATGTAAATGTAATGTTGAAACAGTATTGGGTATTTGTGATAGTTCTCAGAACATCTTAACACCTCAAACTTGTCGCCAATTAACGGAACTTATCTTTACAATATACTGTCGATTTTATGAAGAGGCGAATCAAGTATTATATGATATGGTTCAGGTGAAGTATTTGAATATATATTATCATTATGGCTCGTTTTGAGTATTTTAGATCATATCACCTTATTCATTTGTGCACCCACCAATCATCCTGTTTGATATTTCCCCATCTTTACGGATTTTCTCTATGGGTACTTTTCTAAAATTTCACAATCTGAATTACCTCTGGACTGGCGTCCAATAGTTGAATTCCCACTTCCACCAATATATGGTATAGTTCAACGACCAGCCAATTGTTGGAAGTGGGAAGTCTACCTTTGGACGCCGGCCCAAGGGTGCAAATGGCTAGGGACCTGCTGTGATACCTGTGCTCGATTTCTTGTCGGAATATAGGGTATGCATTGCTGAGGAGTCCTATACTAGGATAAAGCAGCTGTCCAGTACTCTCCGGTTCTAAGTGGTGCCCAACAAACATCAATCTGTGACGTGCACAAGAAACTAAATGTTTCTGTACTCAAAATAACTTAAAAATAACATTATTATTTATCATAAACGGTTTGTGGGAATCAGTTTCCCAAGTTACTTGCCAACAAATTATCACTTGAATTTTAGGTTTGATATCTGTTCATATCATTACTTTATGTCATTTTATCATAAAGCTTTTAATGAAAATTAGTAAAACAGTCAGTAAATATGGGAGGCAGATTATTAAAAAAGTGTTATTGGGTTAAATATTTATGTGCTAAATAATCTGCTTTGGTCTTGACGATTAATTTTAAAATACATTTAGACAAGTTTCCAGTAAACGGAATCATTGAAAGTGTAGTTAATAAGAACCGAAGAAAATTTACAGAATAATAAGGTAAAATGAGTAAAGCTCAGATAGGACGCTAGAGTAAATTAAAATAATTTATAACCAAGAACATATGGTTAGATGTTTTACAATTAGGTGTTAGAGAATGACATCACTAGGACAGAATGTGATTGACAGTGATATTCTTTTGAATACACAACCTCGTTTTAAATCTTTTAATAGCGGTGGCTTCGGTAAAACATGACCAGTTCAAAGTTTTTGGTAATTGGTTATTTTGAGATACTCCTATCACATCAGCTTTCAGACATGAGGAATCATATCGATTTTCTAGTCTCACCTGTTGTAGAAAGTGATCGTAGTTATGAACACTCTTTTCTATTCTCCCCATGCACATTTGAAGAATAAAAAAATGAATCTGTGGATTCTGCCATAAATTTCTGTTTTTTTTTCCTTTTTTAAAAAATGTGGAATGGAAAAATCGTATGCAACTTTTTCTTTGTACATTCGTTTGGTTGCTATGCCAATAAAATTAAGTTTCCTCGACTTAATTCTACAATAATTTATGCTCTAGTTAACAGTATAGCCATACTTTAGAAGTGGGCCTTAAACTTATACTTACTGTTCTCAAAGTATAATAGATAATTACTTTTACATTATTTAACGATGGCAAAAACCTGCAACTCAAATGGACGAAATCAGTGTTGTCCCGCTCTCCAAGGTGGGTAGTTTCATTGCATGATTTTCATTGTCGTCCTGGACACTATCATCAACACATGCTTGAAGTAAGCTTTTTAGCCATTCCACAAGTGTTAAATCAGTCGTTGCATTTGATATGTCCTTTAGTTGGATAATTTTTGAGTGCTGAAATCTCTACTAGCCAATCGACGTGAGACCTTAATGAGTGACTGGATGATACACTACCTGTAATTGCTATTATATACTCTTAATATCTGTAGGTCTCCTCCATCTTTTCTAGTCCCCAGCTTGGAAGGGATAAACTCGAGCCTATCGCCACGACCCTGTCGAGCGACATTTGTTGAAACACTAATTCCATTAGGTCCCACTATGTCAAGTAGGTAGGGGGGGTGGCTGAGTCATACTGCCGGCTGTACGGAGGTATGATGGCACTAAGATATTTCTCCCGTACAACCAGCATTACAACAACCCTTCCTTTTAAAATGAATGGCAGTATTAGACAGGCTCAACTCTAAAAATATACACTTCATCTCTTGTGGTAAGGCGTTCCCAAGCGCGGAGCCGATCCATCAACAATCACTTTTAGCAAGGCCGTGTATAACCAGCCTCAAGTGGTTATCCCTTGGTCACCGCGTTCATGCTTGCTGGTCATCAAGACCAACTATTATTCAGCTCCTTTTTCATGTACTTCAATAAGGAGAATTCGGAAAGTTATAACTGCCCCTATACCTCTAACATCATTTGAGATCACCCCCAAATGTTATCTCAAGGCCAACTTTTGTCTAATTTAACACATACATATACATCAAGTTCGTATTATTAGTCTGCTAAGAGAACGTTAGTACCAATAAAGTGCAATTGTTTTGTACCATCGTATAATCCAGTTATCAGACTCTAGACCAGTTGATAAGAGCTTGTAAATACTTGACACAATCATTTATATTTCATTCTGAAACTAGGTAGTCAGTAATGTCTAATTAAGTTGCACAGTAAGTTGTTTTGTAGTAAGCCTAACAAATTAGTTTAACTTTCTAATCTTTCCCGTTACAGTCTCTATTCTTTGTGGAATTTATGCATTTAAACAAAGTTAAACGGATTTTCTCGTGTTAGGTTTTAGCTTAATCTACTTTTATTCCGTTACATTATCATTTATTCCGATTATTTATCCAGTTGAATTTCTAAAATACTTTCTGATATTTGCTACTGTTGACTGGAAAGGTGAAAATTTGAGCTATTTTTTGTTTGTTTTATGGTCTTTTGATAGTTACGTAATATCGTGACTTGGTTTTCCTAATCGGATATTTATTTTCCACGCTTATATTAGTCAATAAAGGCCGGAACAGATAAACCATTTGTCTTTGAAGCTACTATGAGACTTATACAATTATGTATACCATATTTTGGGATCAGTAAAAATTGGATTACTTTAGCTGATCACCTTATAACTGACGGATTGGCTGTAGGAAATTCGATACACAATTCTGTGGGATCACTGCCTATAGAAAATAAAGTTGCTTCTGTTGCAATCTTGACTCGAACTCTATGTCTTTTATCACGTTACAGTATTCAATGTAACCTACCAGCAGATGATGAGATGTGAGTATGTAAGAACTTTTTTCTCCAAAAAAATGTTTTTACAGATAAAGTCATGTTTTAATTGTTATATGTATATTTGTGTGTATGCTGGTGGTAATGTTTAAACAGTAGAATCACTGAAGTCGACGTCTCCATGAATATTCATCTTTCAGTGTTAATGAGATAAACGTCAAGCATTCCGAACCACTGTGTTGTCATTTCTGATAGGTGGCATAAAGAAAGTAAAAAATTATACCGTTTTCTCCATGACATATAACTATTTGATGAAATTTGTAACCGTTGTGTTTAAAAGTGCAAACAATTTGATTGGGGTTCGTAAATCTGTAACATTTAGTGTTTATAGGTTCTATTTATGATAATTAAAGTATAATTACAAAGATAGATGTACGTTTACTGTTTTTAGGTACACCTTTTAACTCTTCCTATTAATACTATATTCCTCATCGTTTTTCCTCTTATTATTGAAAATCGTAGTCTGTTGTACTGACGAACTGTATCTGGCAGGGTTCTACGCTGGTTTGTTTGTATACTATTTTCAGATTGTGAATACTTTAGCTGGAACATTGTTACAAGTGATCGATATCAGCATAAGTATGACATTTTAAGATTACAACTGCAACGTTCGTTGTTGTGACTTTTTCACATATGGTGTTATAAGCTTCTAGCTACGTAGTTCACTTTTAATTCTTATTATCTACTTTTCACTGTATTGTAGAATACATTCAAATCCATTGGTATCCTTATGTAATTCACTTATGAAGTACAGGTAATGTGCTCGGTTTTGAGCTACACTACATGTATGATGGTTTCTGATGCTTTGCCCAGACCACAGTATTTCGAACCAAGTTCGTCCATTCGATTTGATGGATAATCAGATGATATTATAGTTTAGTTTTATTACTAAATTTTGAGGTTTTGTATAAGCTTGTAGATTTAAGCTACTCATGATAACTCTCGGTACTGTAAAAATTACTGAGTCATTGTAATTAGTTCATATGCGAGTTGATGTGTACTGTTCGTGTTAGAGAAATTCCAGTTAGTAATTCAGCTTATAATTCAACATTGACCAGAAAACTAGGAACTTTCAATGGAAATTAGAAATTAGGTTGTATTAGATTTCTATACTCAAATAATGAGGTATACCACACATGTTATACCTTAGTTAATAGAGTTGAATCATATTAGGGATGAATTGAATTCGGGTTATCCACAACTTCCTCAATGTCCATTCGGTGTATTGTATCCGACATTTTAGGTACTTTTCTGTCCCTTTGTTCAGTAGGTGTTGCATATAGGAGTGATGTTTTCATGATTTCGTTTCACTCCATAACTTTCACCATATATATGTTTTGCATTCTTAATGCTGCACTTTGCTATACTAACATGTTCATATTATAAAATTGTGAATAACTTAACACTCCTGTAATCGTTGTTGAAAATTGCACTCTAATATGCATCATTCACCGTATAAATGAACGAAAAAGTTGTTGCAAACATTGAGTAAAGCCCACATTAAACATCGAATTTGTTGCAGATAACCTAAACATACTTGATTATTTGGTCTTACATATAGACCAGATGATTATATTTTTGTGTAAACTGATCATATGTGAATTTTATCATACTATGCGTAATCTTACACCATTGCGCCATCTATTTTACCAAAGATAAATCCAAGCAAACCATGTTTTATGGTTACCACCTTTTTCAAGGCATATTGCTGTCTTTACCATCTTATTGTCTTTGAAACTTGAATTTTGTTTTAAAATTAATCGATACATGAATCTATTCCTTTAGATTTTAAAGGATCAATTTTCAAGTGTTTTGTCTCAAATAATTATCCATGTTTCTACCTACTGTTACTCTGTTTATCAAGATATTACTAAAAGATCGTAGCGGTACAGCAAATGACGTATTTTGTAGGTTTTATATCTAAATCACTGAAGGTTCAAATATAGGGGGATTTTGTATTTATGTAATATTGGTCACCTATTTTGATTTGATCCCAACATTGGTCTTGAATCTAGGTGCTCAACACATAATCTGAAGACTCTGAGTTCAATCCCTTGTAAGGTCGCTGATGTGAATTTTTGAGGAGTCTCATGCTAGGTTGAATCGTCTGTTCAGCTCTTTTTGATTTCCAATTGTTCCTTAATCGAACTCAGATCTTTTCGTGGAACTACGAAAAACCCAATGTTAACACTCGAACTACTTATAAGTAACTGAATTCATCATAGTTAATTTTTGTGCGTCCTAAAAATAACGGCGTTAAATAACTAAGTGGAAACAATTTAAACACTTACGTATTTATAAAATACCAAATATCTCTTGGTTTCGGGCATGGAATGTTAAGTTTGATTATTCTGATTAGTTGTTCATTTGCAATTCACTGTAATGGTAGACGGTAATTACTTTTCAATATCATGAATCTTAACCAATTAAAATCTGTAACCAGCAGATTTAATGCCTTGTTTTGTGAGTTGTGAAACTATTTTTTTGTGACTGTAAACACAACAATGCTAATTGAAAACCAAGGGTTGTCATAATACTAATTTATTGGTATATGACTATTTGATTATGTGGATTGCTTTTTCAGCATTTTACATAAAATAATAAGAATTTCTGAATATTCTATTCCTTTGACCTTTGGCCATCAACATTTAAGACTTCGCAGCATTTTTATCATCATTATCATACAAAAAAGGTTTGACTTAATATTACATCAACCAAAGAAGATTGACAGCACTGTGATGAAGTCTAAAATTGTAAAGCATAAATTAGCGAAACAACATAACGTATAGTTTGTATTAAACATGACAGTTCAATTGTGAACATAACTAAACAAATAACACCTAACTAGGAACATTGTTTCATTATTTACATCATAAACAGTGAAAGGCTGCAGTAGTATCGCCATTATCTTCTATTCTAGACTGTTGCATATAACATCTCGAATCATTAAGTTTTACTACTTATTAAACTTTATGCATGTAATCTTGACGAACTAACGAATGATAATCCCATAATTATATTTATCACTTGATAAAAATATGCCATAAGCTGACTACTCATCTACTCTCTCCTTGCAACTGAAACATCTGCAAGTACAGTGTTTATGTTTTACAGTATGGATGTTGTTCGGATACAGTACGTAAAACTTGATTTAGCCACAGAAGCTCCTGTCTCAAAATAATAACAATAGAATTTATACCTTTAATTGGCTAAACTACACATCACTACACTGGATACGTTGTTACAACCCTAACGTGAAATTTTTCGAAGCTAGTGTTAACGAACACGAAACTGTTTAACACCATCCATTCAAATAGACGTGGTTGCACATGTTTGGTATGACTATTCACACAGATTTGTTTGGCATCCTACCTACCTACTTCTCGGTGACTTCAAAGATAGTTCAAACAGACCTCTTTTATCTTATATGACTTCACCACTGTTATCCACGTAGGTAGTCAGAAATACGGAGCTCAACCAATCACAATTGGGGAAAGTTTTTTTTACCAAACTCAAAGAAGTATTTTATGTTTCACTGGCGGGAATCGCTTGTCATACTTGTGGACTCTGATTTTTACTTGACCAAACATGCTTTAAGTAGCAAAGTAAGCTAGCACATGTGACGCTGTAAAGAATTTCTTTATATAACATATCTACTGTACCAAAAGCCATTTCTCTTATAATCATTTCTATGTCGTAATCAGTGACAACAGTAGATAACCCTGTCTAGCTATGGCTAGTTTGAAACAATGGAGAAAGGTGATCGTATATCTTCAGTCTGCTCGAACTAGATTGGTAAGTTTAATTTATACCAATCAAGCTAATCGACGTTAAAGGACTGGCACAATGTTTGTTCTTCTTGCAGTTCTGTTTGATCAGGCGTTTTTACATTAGAGTATATATTTTGTGTGCTATTCAGTAATGGCTTTTTTAGTCAAACTATGTTCAAGTTTACTACTACTTTCTGATTGCTCTCATTTAATATAGCCTATTGTTACGAATTTATTTTCTCTAAACATTTTTGCTTGCATATTCCACTTGTTTTCTTATGAATAGTTCACCATTGAAATCAAACTTCAATAACGCTCTTTCACATATCAATCGATTTTTGCATCGTCCATCTAATTGGGATCAAAATATCTCTCAAAAGCAACTAATGTTGTGCATCAGATTAGCAGCTGCATACAGTCTTATGTGGCTTTTGCAACTAGCAGTGTGCCCTGAGGATGTATTAGCATTGCATAGTGAAAATTTACTGAGTGGTACGCTTTTTTTGATTCAGGTATAAAAAATTTTGTGAGAAATTTATTTGTATTTTATGTTTTCATATCTTTGTGTTGGGTACTTTGAGTAATCCCATAGTAATTTGTCTGAAGGTAATTTATAAATCAGTTTTCTCGTGTAACTTCTAATAATTGACTTCTAACAACATAAATTTCCTAACTAGTATCTCATGGTTACTCCTGGAAAACCGTAAACTCAAGACTTGCATCTTATTCAATGGAAAACCTTATATGCTTGTAGTGAAAAGGTACTAGGTTCGATTGCCATTGTGAATATCAGCACTAGGATTCATGTACATCCAACTGACCAGTCATAAATACGAGGATACACGCCTCTTAGACTTCACTACTAGCTACATACCATACACTGTAAAACTTGTGATTGGAGGCTATCTGTATTGAAGCCATCCGTTCTGGATGCAATATATACTGTCAGAAACTATTACATTGCAATATTGAGTATGACCAACAGGAAACTACAAACGTTTAATAATTAGATTTTTCGACTGATAAATTTATGGTTGAATGTGGTGTTGAATATGTATTATTTTCTGAGTAATTTTAACTCATTTATTAAGAGTATGATCAGTCAAACAGTCACATAAAATAAAACGTGTCACATTTGCGCTAGTCTGTTACCACAACAAGATAAATACCAAAGTAGTAAGAGCTGTAGTAACATAAGTGGCATTGAAAAGATTCGACATAGAGAATATAATTCCTAAAGAAAGAATTAATCCGTATAAAGAAGAGAACAAAACAGCTTTAAGCTCATTGTTTAAAGGATGGAGAGGAGCAAAAACACTTGGGCAATTGAGACCGATTCTGAGCCAGATCACGCAGTCTGCATCTGTCAGTTATGATACTTTCATCGACACCAACCATATAGTCTGCATCTATAGACACAGCTCAGACCAACGGTGAATGGCTTCATGGTCACCCATAACTTTCTTCAATCCTACTCCTACACTAGTCATCATCATGTGTAGAGCTAAACATTTGTTAGGGATACGTCATACATCTCAACTACCTCAGTGTATAATACCTGTGATCATAATAAATGATTATTAGCGATCTCTAAACTATGGAGTTTCAGAATAAACATTAATTTATTCAATGGTCTATTCTTATTAAATGGTTATGTAGTTACGGTTTCAATGAGTTTTCTTAAATTTCATGTATGCCTTGATTGATTAGTGAAAGGCTTCTATTCATATTTAAGAGATCGTAATTATATTAATCAAGAACTATGCACTAATTGGTTTATATGATCTCTTGTAAAAACGAATAGTTAAAAGTTAAACATTGTTTTAGAACTTTTAACATGACATCTTCCTTCATCTCTATCTAATGTACACTTAGGATGTGAAAGAATGTGAAACCCAAATCTATGTACTAACTTTGTTGGGCAACTTGATCCAACGAATTGATATAATTTCTTATCCTCAATTCATTCCTCTGATTCTAAATACTTTGGATCATTTATGGAGTCTTAGTGAGTCAATATAAATGTAATAAAGTTGTATGTTTGCATTTTGTTATGTCAATATCAGTTTAATAAAATTGTGTTAAGATATTGATATATATTTTGGTAACTCACGGATGCTTAAGGTTTTGTGATGGTTCAGAATATGGACGCGGCTAATAGGTCTAGTCTGGCTCGAGTTATATTTTGATGCTCTTGATACTCGACATAGTTACGACGAACGTTTATCACTGTTATTACGCCTGAGATTGGATACTACAGCTTCATTTTCTTCCCAAACCCTGAGCTCGTCTATAAGACGAAACTTGTAAAAGATTGTGGAGATAGAGACAAGATGAACATCATTTATTTGAGCACATTCTTTTATATATCAATTAATTTTCAGTGATTATTAGTTAAATAAAATCGTCAACTGAAAACATAGTAGGAATACAAAACTTAGAGCATAAATTAGTACAGAATTACAATTGAATCAATTGATCTTAGTAGATGTTATAAACATGTACTCTTGTATCTAACTGAAACTGGACTGAATTAGTACGGTGAAAGATATGACCGCATTATTTAGTTGCTGATATTTACGTGCTACTTGATAACTTACACATGAAGTGAAATGGTATATACATAAATCACTTATCGATCCAATTAATTGTGATTCACCACTTATCTACCTATGCTATCACAACTGAGCTAATTTGTTATGACTAGGCTGATAGTGGAGCCCCCGAATACTATGTACATCCTACTCTAGACCGAGAGTTAATCTCGGACCGTAATTGATCGTAACTTTATTATTCCCAATCAACCAGTTAGAATAAAGGACACGCCGTCACGATGCAATTTATAATTCCACCACTGACAACGGGATCATGCAAAGTCTAAAGCAGTACAATAAATTATATACACAGTAGATAAAGTTATACTTCTAGACGATATTGACTCTCATTCGCAACACAAACGTCTCGCTCAGTTAATTCCAGAACCAATATGGGCCAGTTGAAGGTGGGATTTGACCTCGAGCAAAATGATCTCTTGTGCTGTTAGAGGTATGAGGGCGGTTATCACTTCCCGGTTACCCACACCGTGGAAGGGTCATTCTTGAGGAACCTGAAAGAGAAAGAGGATTAGGGGAGGTCATGATGACCTGAGAGTGTGACCGCAGTGCCCAGGGGACAGCTGTTTGAGGTCGGTCGAGTACATTAATTGTTGCTCCGGTTGTCAGAAGGGGGGGCATCGACCTCATGGCTTCCGAAGGAACTCGGCTTTCACCATGAAGCGTCATATTGGTCCTTCCAATTTCCAGGGCCAGTAATGGAATTCAGTTTGACTAAACAACGTTTAATAGTACTAGCATTCCATCCTCCATGACACCAGATATATCAGAAGTCGAGCGAATGAAGTTTACAAAAGTCTATGCAGATCTTTCGCTTGATTTTCCGAAATATTGTATCCTTCTTGGGAATTTGATATCCCTAAGCATGGTTCACTGGAGTAGGTTGTGGGCTAAACATGGATTACGTATATCCTGACCATGTAAGATATCGAAGATACCTAACTTCATCAACTTGCCAGCCATCATTAGCTAGAACAACCTACATGGGATCATTATCAGTTACCCAGTAGTTTAGTAATTTGACAGTTATTGTACGCAGATACATAACTAGTGTTCATAGTCTACACATGTCCCCTTATTTCTGCGGTCCCATTTTACATATGCATATTTATAAATAGCTAATTGTTTCACAGTTTGAACTATATTCGAACTATATATTGACATTTGTGCTACAGGTGATGGAAGTCGACAAAGGCAAAATAGGTTTATTTCGTTACAATCCGAAATACAACCTCGGCCTTGGACTTGTAATTCGCCATATTTTTTCAGTCGTCCAGACTAGTACTGTAGGATCTCGTGGAACAAATGTTCCTACCAGTCTTATTCATAATTCTAATTATATAGAAACAGGACCACTGTATTTATATACTTAGGAGTTGTGAAAATTAGTAGTGAACACTTAACCTATACTGTTTTGATAAAGTATGCTGTTTATTGTGGATTATAACGATACCAAGATAAACTATTCTATTAATTAACTGATATTACTTTTGGTGTTACTTTTTCATTTCCTAATATATATCTTGTATTTCTTGTTTGTAATCGTCACAGATTGATCTTAGTTGATTAGTATTGAAAACCATGGAATACTAGACAGCTGTTTCCTCTTAGTATTAGACTCTACAGCATCGCACACTAGACTACATCAGGGACCGAACTCAAAACTTTCAGACTTCATGGCCAACATGTAACTCTCTCCACCACTGTGCTGGCTTCCAAGAGTAGGGTTCCTATGTCTATCATTATGTGATGTAGCGTGACAATCATTCAACCTAAATGAGATAAATCTGTGACGAATTGAATTAAATTAAAAACTCATCTCCACAAACCACCTCAATTTATCTTTTATGTTTATTTTAACACTTTAATAGGTAGTTCGAATGCTGCACTAAGAGCTAGTATTTTGAATGCTGTCTGTCTCGTAGTAACTCAATTTAATACATTCAGTGAATGTTCTGAATTTCTCTTAGAGCTCAGTACAGTAATACAGAGTTCTCTAATTAGTTTAATCCAAGTTTCGTTAGATCAAGTTGAAGATAATCGAATAAATGGTTCAGAAGCATTATTCGAACCAGCTCTTCGTTTATGGGCAAGTTTAGTTGAAGGCTCTTGTGCAACTTGGTCACCAAATTTAATGAATTTAATGCCCATATTGGTTGGTGATACTACGCATTCGATTCAGAGTGATAGAGGAGGTATGCCCAATAATGGTTTGTTAAAACAATCATTACTTTGTCGCGTGGATTCTGGTGAACAAGCTAGTGTAAGTGACAAGATATCTATTGATTATTTCATAAAACGATGTACTTGGTAGATTTTTTTGTTAAATCATAGTCTTTGTTTTGAATTTATTGCTCTGATGTAAATTGGTTGGAATTGGTAGGCAGGAAACTCTACTCGACCTAGGTTTCGTGCAAAGTGTAACTACTGTCTCAGGGAAATTCATGTCTCCTGTGCGATTCAAACCCATATTGCCCAGTATTATATAAGTTGGACTGTGACTGGCAAGTGGAATCCAGGACGCGCGTTTCGTCCTATTTGGGACTCATCGGCTGGATGTACCTGCATCCCAATGTTGATGTTCACACTGAGATTCGAACTCAGTCCGTTTCGTGTCGAACGCCATCGCCTTCACCACTAGACTACTGAGTCCAGACAGTCACACTTGTGCAACGGGCACATTGGTGTTAGGATAAACTTGTATATTCCCGTTGATTTGTTATAGACTGAATCTGGTTAGTCATTGTTGCTATATGTCCCTCCTGAGCGAATTGCCTCGATATGGCGACTGACCAGCATTTGTCTGTTGGGGATTCATAATCCCCGAAAATACAGTGGTTAATTAAATCAAGCGAGTGAAGTTGTATTGATTTTTTGTAAGCTTGACTTGTAAACTTGCATTACATTAATTTAAAATTATCGTGAGTCTTACTCTTAATAACATTCAGTTGTATTTGTAAAATGTTGATGATTTCACTTAATGACTAATCACTGTGAATTAATTGATATAAAAATTCGATGCATTTTTATGTAAACGTTGTTCGCCAGTCTCATCTCCGTTTTTGCTCCACAATACAATCTTCCTATAAATCCAGTCTTTTGGAATAGCTGCAGGCTGGGAAAAACAAGTTGTGGTATCCGACAGAAGTACAAGTATCTGAGGTAGCGTTCGCAGTTAATCGTATCGAGAAATCGTAGCAATCAGGTATATAATTCGGCTACCCTAGAGATCGTACGCGAACCGTATTAAGCCCATAAGAACTCATGCGTATTTTGTCTCAACTGACCGGGGAAACATAACAGTTGGTGTCATAACAAATATTAGCTGAAGTGTGAAGAAATTAAAAGTTAGGGGTAGCTAAACCAAAGCGTAATAACCATCTGAGCGATGTCAGTAGCTAAAACTACCTGGTTGGAATTCGTACTGTAACTGCATTCATTAACTAGAAACGTTAGGTGAAACAGCTTAGAATTAATCACATCACAAATGCACTGACTCTTTACCTTTCGTTAGATAGTTGTTCCTAGTATTCGTCATATCCACCTCATCCAATATTCTTGAACCATATTCTCAGCGTTTGCCTACTGTTGCCATCATTGGTACTACTATTAGCATTTTTGGGTTTCACGAGTGGCTTCAACTAAAAAGTAAAAAAGAAATCTTTTATCCATTTTTTATGATTTCCCTTCTCCATCCGATCGGATGTAATTATATTTCTTTTGTCCTCCAGTATCCTTTAAATCGTTATTCCATTTTATGCAATTACATTTAAAGCTAGTCTTTCGTATTGCCTATGGTACGTTGAAGATAGTTGACAAAACCGGTGGTGAAATCTTACGTAATTTTTTATGTCAGTGGTCTGAACCATTTTGGATTTCAATTTTGGCTGTCAGTTTTAATTTATGTTCGTTTGGAGAACAAGTGAATTTAGAGGATCTGTATTCTCAAGCTTCATGCGTTGACGATGAAAATAATACAGATAAGGAATCCGAATATAGGTATGTAAAGTCATGCTGATAATTTTGTGCACCATATCCTATTTATTATTTCACGTGGATCAAGCATTCATTTTAGAAAAATTTTATTTTGGAAGTGTTACGATCTTTGATCTAGTGGTCTAGTTGCGAAATACGTGAAACGCTTTACAACTTTCCATGTCATCTGTGTGCTAGGACCATGCTAATCTCGGTATCGTTCCAATATTAGTTTATGTACCGTCGAGGCGAGTAGACGCCAAATTGTGAGGCGTCTTATATTATTCGCAACAAAAATGTTCGGTGCAGAGAACACGTCACTTCAGAAATCCTCTTCCCGAGTTATAGGTCCTATCTGTCATCCCACCGTCTCATTTGATAAATGTGTGTTGTTTGACGGTAAAGAAGTTATGTTATTGCTATTCCACATATTTGTATATTGAATTGATTTTGTGAATAATTTTCCTGCGAGTATCACACAACTGCGGAATGAAACACGTGAATCAAATCACGGCTCATTTAGAATCGGCCGAACCTATATATGACAGTTAATGTATATAATCATTAACAATTAGTCTAGTGCATATGTTAATACATTCAGACTAGCTGGTTCGGGTCCACTCGATGACATTGAGTGACACTGCTCAGATTTGGTGCTAATAACGCATGTGTTTTTACTCTTTGTTTAATCTGGACCATGAATTTTGAAATTCCTTCATTCGTATATTTTCATTTCATTCTCTTTATGTTTAGTTTTTCCAATTGTAATTGACAATACATCGTTTCAGTTCCTCTGCTTTTTAACTTACTAGTTTAATGTCGTTGTGCTTATGTGTTACTGTAACACATATGTATCAGACTATACTTTTAATATGACTGAACAACTTATCCAGCAACATAAAAAATCTGGGACATTTACTATTGTAAGACAAACATAATTATCGCCTATTTTCAGTCACATAACAGATTTCATGCTTATCACAAAATGAGCTTCAAATTCTATCAAAGAATTATAAAATATGGGTGAAACAACTGTTTTTAAAAGCCATCAATCTTCTGTTTTGGAAATATTCATATTGTGTGTGGTTAACAAAAGTTGCAATGGTACTGCTATCTTCCAATCTTTGTAGTGTTTGTGTCCAAATCATAAAAAGTATTTACTAATCAAACGTTTTCACGAACTGACATATTCACTTTCGTTAACTTGTATTTTAAAATCTTATAGGTGTTTCAATCCGGTTCATGCTACTTCACATTGTTTTTGTTCTGTCTTTTATTTCTGAAGGTTAAGTCAGCTGAAACTTTTCATCATCTGGTTCACGATGTATTTAGAATATGAATGTTCCGAACAAAATGTTACAGTTTTAACATCGAGTACAATCGGTTTACTTTTTCTGGCTGCTAGATATTGTTTGATTCGTGCTCCCGAGGATTCACATTCTGATGTTACACCAAAAGCTACGGAACTTCGACTAGAACTTCTTGCTCGATTAGTACTATATCCGAATATGTGGTAAGTTTGTTGTTAGAATGTTTTTTATAGGAAATCCATGCTTCTTTTGGAATGCAGCTTATGTCCTAACAGTATGGATCGGGGATATTTTGCAAGTATTACTGGATCATAAGTGTCTTCGAAGCATTGGTACCTTATAGTGAAACCACAGAATATATTATGTTGAGTTTAGGCGTAGAGCTAATCCGATGTTAAGGATGTTAACTTCCGTTCACTGATATTAAGAGCATGTATCATGCATGTCTATCTACCGTCTATTCCAAAGTGTTGCAACGGCTATCATTGTAGAAGATTTAAAGAAGGATACGAATGGTCAGTAAAAAAACATGGCCAGATCTACAATGTCGTTGATTGTTAGTCTCGTTTATGTCCGTGGTATGGATCTAAGTCATGATTTAAAACCTTTGGTGATCTGCCTTAAAACCAATCACAATTGTGCGGATTCGTTCGTTTTTGTCAATAAATGTTTTCTCCTTCTGTGTTCATTCATCACTGAAATATACTTGAAAAATTGATTTACTCAAAATCGGGTCATTTTCGTATCCTTCAATTATTTTAAATAGTGGTTTGTAATCCACCATTGTTCGTTACACATTTTTTTATTTTACTCCTTTAGTGAAAATAAACTAAACTGGTGACATCACCTTATTGTCAGAGCGCAGAGTTATCTAAACACGTTAACTAGAAAATTATGACTATTTTGAAGAGTACGTCTTTTCCTCATTGATAATATTTCGGTCCGGAATTCGACCAATCTCAGTTAACATTTAAGTCGAACTCCGTAATGACCACTCGATCATTTACACTTTCAACTTTAACCAACTTATGTGATATCGGGCGACCATAATCGAATACAGTTGGTAGGTTGAACACAGTTGGTCAATGCTTCTCTAATACTCCTTAAGTCGATTACTAATAAGTGAATGATTATTATTAGTAGTATGGGTGGTTTAGTTTAGTTTCTTTTACCATATATTTCTCACTAGTATTATAGAAATTGTATTGTCATCATGTGCATCTACATTTTAGGTCTTGCTTCATTCAACTATTACAATTAGTTCACAAATTTTCTATTAATGATAACAATCAACTTAATTTACACTTAATCCTACAAGGCTACGATTCAATTAGTCAACAGTATTGTTGTATTACAATGAATGAATTAAGAAGCTTGTTAAATTCACCAATTAATCGATGGTTAACACGTGTTGATTCTCTATCAAATTATATTGATCGACGATGTATAGCTGTTGCTGCCATCATTTGTTTAAGACATGGTGTTCAAACATACACTATTACTGATGCTCAAATGTCTGATGTGAAATTACTAGAAAATTTAGCTGTTAACGATAATTGGCATGCTCAATGGCTTGAACTAATCATCAATCTTATTATACAGGTTTGGCAATTGTATCTCGTATATTCTATAAACAATGTGTTACTTATTTGTGATTGATTTTTGTACAACCGTTTTTTTCAGCCTTTTTTCTGAGAATTCCTTTCTCTGCTTATACGGCACTATTATGGAAAGCAACATATGCATCAATCATTCACAAGGTATCAGAGCATAATCAAAATACCAAAAAACAGTAAATATCAATACTCCAGAGAATTTATCTAGTGCCTCGTTTAAAAAAACTGAAAAAATAGTTTACTATAAGCCAAACTTTAATTAGTAACACACACACACACACTGAAGATTAAACTATAAAAGGAATGCTAATTAAAACCAAAAAAGCGCTAAATAACTATTTCGTCCAAGTATGCGACTAATTAGAGTTTACAAAAATTAAACCTAGGACCTTCAGGTCTCAAGAGGAGTGCTTGACCATTGGAAGAGTGGGCTGATATCTAATGGTATACACTTCCTGATATGCTGTGAACCGTTGGCCACTTACTGGTGTGACCTTTTTCGAACCAATACATCGGGTGATGTCAATAAGACTGTTACTCAGTGCTCTTACGTTTTCTCGGTTTAGCCATTTCCAACTTACTGATATCATTTTATTTTATTTTCTCATGACTTGTATTCCTTATACATACTGTTTATCTTCTAAAGGTTCTTTACGACGAAGATAAAGTATTTCTAGAAGATGCAAATACTCAGTTTTATCATCGTTACCCGATAGAAATCTCCACAATGAAGAGTTTAAAGCATCGACTTAGAAATGAACTGAATTTATGGCAAGATCAAGTAGGCTGTCCTGCAATGGCTGACGCTTTAATTAACTGTTATGTAGATCCAGCTCTTCGTGTCCAGTTAGAAAGTCAGTTAAATCAGAGTGATTAACATCAGAAAACAGTAACAACAATATTATTATGTGACTTTTTTAAATATTTTAGTGTTCAAATATTTTGTTCTCAAATGTAACCCAATTTATTTATTTTGTTATCGAGTCAGTTTTTGATTCCTTTATGTGTGGGTCGTGGTCTGGCACTGTAGAGGAATTCATATTTAAGACTACAAGGTTACTTTCAGTGCTACTGTTGCTATCAGTGATTCAGGTGTTAACACAGTTATTTGATATGGACTACTAATGTTATTTCAATAAACCCTCTCTTCCTTACTTCTTTTTGTACATAGTTTTTAGAGTTGAAGTTTGAGGTTTTATTACAGTTCTACTATTCCACCTGCTTGTTTAAGTTTAGTGATGTAAGGAGGTTGAGCGCATCGACCACTTCACCCTTCTGTAAGGTCTGATTAGCTACTGAGTTGGTATCTGATCAAATATATGTATGGATTTTGAATGCTTAGTAGACTTTTACCGACTTACGTTAATTGCGTTATAGACAAGATATTCACTCCTCAATCAAAGGATGAGTATACTGCGGAATACTACCCTGGTTCACTATATGGCCTTTCAACGTGGGCTTTACAACGTAGAGTACGTTCGTTGGCTACACCAGTATTTGATCATACGTGTCTTCAAAACATATTTGTTACGACCAACGAGTGAGCAATCTTGAAATTATACGCAGTGTACCAAATGGAAAACGAGAATCGAGTTTCGAAGATTGCAGGTCTTCATTAACTGAAATGGTTTTGAAATATATTACATGTGTCTAGCCACCACCTACCTTGATGATAATGTGGGTCGGAGAAGAAATGGGCATGACAAAGGTCAGGTGGCGACTAAACTAAAACGTGGCATCAATCAAAAAAAAAATTAATTATTAATCTGAGCTATGTTTGCATGTGTAGACTACTCGTTTAGGTTCGGCGAGATCATCGTAACCAGGGGTCGGAGGCGGATGGTATTGATCCGAATCAGTCGCAATGGTATGGGTGTGTAGCACACATTCCTTCACTAACATATCACACCCATACCTCCCCACAAGTGACCCAGAACCTATAGGCTTCGTGGTGACTATGTAGATTTTAGGCCAGTGCGCCGGCATTTAATGGTTGACATTACGAACTAATGCAACAAACAAGAAACCCCATTGATTACACTGTACTGTGTAATCTCTGAAATGATGGTGTAACAGTTTTATGGCTATTGAACTGCTCACAACATCCTATTTGTCTACGGTCAAAACGTGCTGAATATACATGGAATGTAATAGTTGATTCCTTCAACCTTTTATCTCGAATTGCTACAATGAGAGTGATAGCGGAAATCAACATGGGCTTTATGGTAACTAGATCACTGCATAACACAAAACTATATATTTTTTGCATACAGGGAATAGGTAATAGTAAGTTCGAGAAATTTTGGTTTGACTGCAGATGTTTTGACTAAATATTATCCTTTCACTAGCATTTTCGTCACAAACGTATCTATCTATGGTTGTTTCTGAATATATTTCTGTATGCAGAGGTTGCAGTCAATTCTTTACTTGAAGATCATGTGTTATGTGTGGGAAATGCGTACGTCACTAAATAGACTCATTCCAGCAGGCTCGGAGAATGATAATGAGCGATGACAATTAAAACGTAGACTGACAGAGTCTGCGTAAGGATCATGAACAGTGGTGGGCAGTAAAAACAAAAGCAGTAGAAACAGCGGCGGCGGCAGGCAATAATAATCAGCTGTTCCAACTTATCAAGGACACTGGTATTAAGAAATCGGCAGTTAGTGAAATAATCTCTGAAAAAGATGGGTCTATGATTCACTCTCAGTCCCGAAAATGAGAACAGTGAGTGGAACACTATCAAGAACAGTTCAACTGGCTCCCAGCCACTCTTCGGTTACCTACTATCCCCAGGCTACCTTAATGGGAAACTGATACAGGTCCCCCAACTCTCAGTGACGTTGAAAAGGCTATAAGTGACTTGAAGCAAGGGAATGCAGCAGGACCTGATATGTTGTTTACCGATATCTTTAAGGATGGTAGTCTAGTCTTAGCTGGCAGTTTGACTGGGAACGTCTGGGAACTGAACATCATCCCATCTGACTGGTCTCCGCTGATGAATCCAATTAAAAAAAGAGACAAAAATCCTCTTGTGATAACCACATAGGAATCAGTTTAACTAATATAGTATCTAAACTATTATCCTCGGGTAAACCAGGCTAGTTTCAAACCTGGATGTGGTTGTATTGATCAAATATTCACTCTACGCCAGGTTCTCGAACATAGATATGTGTACGAACGTCTGACTATAGTTGTATTTAATGACTTGAAAGCAGCTTTCAATTCCGTAGACAGTGAAGTCTTGTGGCAGTGTTTGTCATTAAAAGGTGTACCTCAAAAGTACATAAACCTTATAAAGGCTTTCTACTCGGTTATCACCGGTCGAGTTAGAGCATATGGCGTATTGTTACTAGAAATTTCATCCTCAAGTGGGGTTAGTCAGGGTACGTGGGCCATGAAAACTCAAGATATGCGTCGAATTCAGGTATTTGACCATAGGAATCTTCGTAGCATCGTTCGTATATCATGGAACAGTCAAATAAGTAATATGGAGGTTAGACAAAAGGTTCTTGGGAGATATGGTAAATCAGTCGAAGAGGTCATTAACCTTCACCCATTGGGATGATTGGGACGTGCATTGCGCATGCCTGACTACCTCCTGCTTTGTCGCGCGATGCTAGCTAGGGTTGAAGTAGGACGGAAGGATGGTAGGGGCGGCCAAACCGAAACCTGTCATCAGTCCTTGAAGGCTTTGACTATTGGTCTAAGCCATGTTGGTAGATGCAGATTACTTGGTTGGGGTTCGCGTGATAGTCGCAGCAAATGGCTGGAAACACTTGGCGAGATGGTTCAGAATCGGACACAGTGGCGCAAGTGTATTCACTCTTTAACCTCATCTAGATCTTGAATTCTATTATTATTTTCTGCACACCTTTACTCTCCCCTCTTGTATTCTGTTATTGTGTTACCTCTGTCATCTCGTAGTGCTAATGTGGTATGGCACCTTGAACCTATGGGCGTATGTGCCAGGTTCTATGTTGCTGATGGATGAAGTAAGTTCTCTACATTGGCTACGTCATGTAGCACTTCTGCATATTTCTTTCATCATCATTAATTTGTTCATTATAATATGCGCATTTTTACTTTGAATAGATGATGTTAAAGATAATTCTCCATATATAAAAACACTGAGTGTCCTTATTCATCTTGAACTTGTTCACCCTAATTTCTCACTCATTCTATCTCTCATTTAGACGAGATTAAATCTACAAAATTAATATCACAGTATAATGTAACTGTATGTTATAATGCAAAGGTGTGTACGAATGAATATTGGTACCTGAGATCCGAAAGAAGGTAAAGAGTACACTTGTCCAACTTTAATCGATTCTGAGCTACGTCACCCAGTGTCTCTATACAGTATGTTTAGTAAAATCAATAACTTATTAATTAGCAGTCAGTAAGTTAGTTACGAAATAAGATGATTTCTAATCAGCGTTTTAAAATGATGACATTTTTATCCAGGGTCATCGTCAAATTTGCCTAACCTGGATAGTAAACAAATATTTTTTAATACTTGTGAATTATTGTAATGGTTTTATTAAGTTTTTTTTTAGAGATTTAATGTTTAGTAAGTTTCAACATTGTTATGTGTCACAGATTGATCTCGGTTGGCTACCATTGGGAACCAGGGAGCAATGATCAGCTGTTTCGTCCTAGTTTGAAACTTTTTATTATTGTACATCGTCGATTCGGCCATTGAGTTAAACCCAGACCTTTATGTCTTGCGACGAACGCCTAACCATTAGCACTACTGAGCCGGTGTCCAACGGTAGGATCCCGACTTTAATCAATTAGTGACATAGCGCAATTGTCATTCATACCACTCTCTACTGAACCACCTCCAATCAACTATGTAAGATAACTTTTTGTTGCATATTTATTTAAAAACCATTATGCTTTTATCATTAGCCATACGACTATATTATCGCCGTCTTTGGTTTAGTTGGGGATATGCAATTTTGTGAGACATTGTTAACCAGTTTTAGTTGACCATATTTACTTGCTTTATTCTTTAGCGTACTATACATTTTATCTTATGTGTATGTGTATGAGTAGTTTCTTATAGAAATTATATGAAAATACTTTTAAATCAGTCGTATTATAACTTTATGTACAATAGTATATGACTTGTACTACGTGAAGTATTATTGAGTGGATAATGCCTTTGAAATATTATTTACCTATGATTGGATCATGAATGGTCAAGCTGTTCTGATAAATAAACAATTCAAATTAATGAATACTTATTATGAATGTGTATCATGAAAAGACCAAGAACAAATATTTGAGCAGAATAAGATGAATTCATTTTATTTCATTTGGTTCTCGTCAGCTGCATACAACCTATTCTGTTGTAAAATAAACATTTAAACAAATGTGGCATACTTATAAATGATAATTGTAGTCGGAATTTAGAAAGTTTTCTAACATGGTGTGTAAAAACATGTCATCCCAGTCGTTTGAAAGTATCAGAGAATATTGCCAGTATATTTATAAGATACAGAAGAAAGTTCCAGAAAACCAATTGATGCAGTAACAACAAATTACAAAACTAAAATTAAGTGATTACGCATGAGTATATTAATCGGTTTCCCTATTTTTTGGTACTTTCACACTACTCAGATAACATGTTTTTCCACACCGTGTTAGAAGACTTTCCATTTAAATTCCGACCAAAATTATCATCTATACGTATGTCACATTTACTTAAATGTTGATTTTACATTAGAATAGGTTGTATGCAGCTGACGAGAACCAAACGAAACAAAGTGAATTCATCTTATTCTACGCAAATATTTGTTCTTGGTCTTTTCAAGTTACTGAGAGGAATCAAATGTAAGAATTTGTATCAATTGATTGTATATTAAGTCAATTGTCTTAATAAATATGTTATTTTACTAATTATCACTTTTATCAAATAGCTTTTCATGTACTCAATTTTTAGTTTAACTTTATATATCTGGGAACTGGTTATACTGTTACTCGGTTGCACTATACTGAAGTAAGTGTTATGCGTTATATTTGAATAAAAAAATAAATTCAGAAGGTGATATAACTTATTTCAGCATAAGTTCTAGAAAGTATTCGTCAAATATATTTTGATTTGTAGGCTAAAGTTATTCTGATAAATTTATACAATGATACAGATAATACGAACACTTTTATTTGATTGAACCACTCAATAACTCATGTGTAAAGAAAGCTGTTTTACTTTTATTCTTATTGGTATGAAGAGAACAATTCATAAAGTGATTAGGGGAAAGATTATGAAAAAAGTGAAATAATACCTCATAGCTACATGTATTTGCATAAGTTTGGCAAGATTATATGTATTATGATCTTACAAGTGTTTACAAGTGGAAGAATTTAATTACTAAACAGTATTATTAGAATAGGTATTACATTGGTTAGATGAATATGCTATGTCAAAATGTTTTATTTGTAAATGTTGCAAAAATTACATTAATTAATCACTGGTTGATGATCAATGTCATGTCTAGTTGTTAATGCTTTTAGGGACTAGACAAATATCACATTGTGATCACTACTGAGTGTTCAATTATTTCAAATATCTTTGTTCTGTAGTCGGTCACTCGCATTCAGAATAGCTCGATGGTAACATTTCAGATTGTCGTATTGAGTAACCTGAGACCAAATTCACAGAAAGCATCAGTTCCCTCAAGGTACGCCTTATTGACGTATGCTAAATAGTATGTACCGTAGTTCCAGTGTTTCTTTCTGATAACCACCTAATGAACTTCCATTACGACAGTCTAAAGAACAATTCGGAAACATATGAGTGCAATAAATTTATGTAAACTATTAATTTAGGTTTGTTAGACTCGAAACATTATATCTTGATAATAATTTTGTGTTCATCATATTTTCGCGGTAGATTTCTCAAACCTGTTCTGATCAAATGGTTTGTATGATTAGGTTGGTTGACGATAAGAATGACTTTTAACACCTTAGTATTCAATGAATACTGCATTTGATTAGGCTTTGAAATCACAAGTATTGAAATTTGACCAAGTAATATAACACTAAATATCTGAATAAAACACAAATAATAGATAAACTTGACAATAATAATAGGCTGAAAATGTCTGATCATGAATGAGAAGTTAGTTTCCAGTAGGTAATAACAGGATTGTGATTAGCTGTAGAATCCAGGACGTGCATTTTTCTTACGGGAATCATTACATTAATGTTCATATTTAGACTTAAATCCAGTACTTTACTAGAAAATCAATATGTTCCTACTTAGTTCAAGTTTTCACCAGCTTTTTTAATAGGTATGCAGTTATTTATAAAGGCTTGTAATTTTTCGTTGTTGATATTCGTGACTCCAACTGATTAGTCATCGCCTTTACATCGTCATAGGCCTTCTTTACTAATTTAGTATATTAAAACTGCTGCTAGTATTTTAATCTAAAACTGATGGCAAAAGACTTTTTTAAAATCATCCTTTACAAAAGTATGGAAACATTGAACAAACCACTTCACAGTATACTCGTCTTTTGGTTGACTGACAGATATCTTATACTGTAGATACATTTTGACAAAGCCAAGCAATCTTCAGTTCACATAAATATTTTGTCAGACGCCGACTCGTCTGGGTTGATAAGGCTTACAATATTAATGAAGTGATCAATGTTCTTAACTACTTTACTCCATATCATTAGTTTCTGGATTGATGCAGATTAGTCTGTAAACAAAAAAGTTTTGCATTTACAGATAGCTGAAGATATGATCGACAAATACACATTGGGTGTTGCTTCCTTCTTTGGTTGCCAATTTGCACGTACTTGGAGGTACAAGTACATTGCGAGGACAAAGGTCTTCATGTCTAACTGAATGTCAACCAAAGCGCTTACGTCCCAAAGGATAAAACAACTTCTGTAGTCCTATCGCGCTACATCTGTTAGACAGGAGACAAAGTAGATACAATGGTTATATCTGAAATGGTTAATAAACAATATAGTTCAATCATAGTAAGATTCGTGACGATTGTAGGCACCAGAAAGTTAAAGCAATATTTGTACGGACAAGGAGTCAGTAGTTAGTCTTCAGTTATCCTGTTAGGAAAAACAAGGTATAGTCTAACCTTTAGTCTCACGATTGAATTAGTTCCATTCTAACCTTATTTTGTTTTTTATCTTCATGTACTATTAATACATCTGTGCTATATTATGTGATCGAACTGTCTTCAATATTTTCGAAGAAATATTCCTATTTGGCACTTCATCTTCATATTTTTATTAAATCTCTCTCTTGTTACGAAATCAATTTATTCTGAATATTTTCTTGAAGTGCCCTTTGATTTATCGATCAACAGTTTGTTAGGAACTTCAGTGCTTATTTCTTTACAGTCCTCTCTGGGCTTTGAAGAGCCTTTTATTCCTAATGTAGAAATATATACATAATTTGAACTATCTAAAATTAGTGGTCTGTATGTAACTGATGATGGCGCAATGAAATGCAATAAATTGGACGTATTCTGCAAATACGATCGTTCTTGATGTTTCTTTCTAAAATTAGGATTAATAAGGTAGAATATGTCATTATTGTCATCTTTTTATTGTGACCTTTGCTATTACCTTGATGTGGTTTTCAGCCTTGCCTATATTTGCTGGGATATTCGTTTCTTAAGGTCTTATCTTACTAGGCAGGTCAATTGAAATGGGGTAAAACTGAATACAATAAACCTAAGGTCCAAAAACGATGTCATACTTCCGACTGTGCATAAGTGCGACGGCAGTAAAGTATTTTCGTTGGAAAATCAGTATGATATCGAATGAAAAACGTAGAATAGTTCGGCATAAGAAATGTGTGCCATACCTTACTCCATGGATTTTCATCTCCTGCAGTGAAGATAACATGACAAAAATCATTCTTAAAAAGCCAAGTACAACCGACCTCAGTCAGTTGTCTCTTTGTGAGTGTGATGACCATCCAAGATTGTCAAGACCAACTCAAACGCAATTTCTATTCCAGATACCTTTAAGAAGGAAGTACCTTACCATGGTATAGGCAAATCAGAAGTGTTAACTATCCTTGAACTTCAAACACCACTGTTTCCATTTTCCAATTACGTGCGAAATCAAACACAATCACAAGTTATTCCATTATCATTTTAACGTAGTGATAGCAATATATAGATACATTGACGTATCTCGTTGATATAAAAAAAACCCTACAATATAATAATCATAGAATCAAATAATGTTAGCTATTCCTGGAATACTGATAATTACGTTTTTGTTTCAAATTAAACTAGCAGATTTTTCATTATGAAACCTGTATGCCAAGCATAATTTAGTGCAGTCTGTCAACTGCATAAAATTCACGTATCGAAAAATGAACTTTATCAAGGACATACATTTATCACAAGTTCTAAGCATGTATTTCATCCAATTGTAATGAGTTCATTAAGATTTTGCATAACTTCATATATACAATGTTTACATAGTCAAACTTTTACACAGTTATTCCTGTGTAGTTTAAGACTTCTCTTCAATGCATATTCATAGGATTAGAACACAGCAAATCAGTTCTTACAGTAAATATGATATCCTAGAGACACTTAATCAAAATCCAACAATTTACAGGAAGCTTCCATGAGAATATCTATGTTCGTACTAGTTGAATGATCATTGGTAACTAAGTTAAATATCAATTTCACAAATTGTTATTTGAAAAGTTGTGTTTATTAGAATTTAACTATGTCAGAATTTGAACAACTAACCATTTTAGCATTGGATAAACATCTTATTATATTTCGATTTCGTTGATCATCGTTAGTAAATTAAAGTAACAATTGTATTCTTTTAATAGAATGGATTGGTGTTCTAGTACTTAATAACGATCAATCACTTAATTCGGTTGTTTACTCATTCATGTATGTTTTTGTTTTTCTAACGAAGAGGCTCTTAATGAAGGTAACTAACAATATAATGAAAATCTCATGATTGATTATGAAGACCTGCAGAATGTTACACAGTTTACTTTCATTTTCACTAATATATTCATGAAGTGAGGTGGTTTTGTGGAGATGGATATTAATTTGTGTTGACTGGATTAGTCAAAGATCAATGTTGGTAGAGTACCACGAAAAACCATGGAGTACTGGACAGCCATTTCATTCTAGTGTATAACTCTTCGACAGTACTCACTCTAGATTCCGCCCAAGGGGCTTCAAGTTCGTGGATGCCTAACTCTGTGCATCACTGAGCCGGCCCCGATTGGTAGAATCCCCACTTCCATCAGTTTGTGATATAGACTGGTGATCATCTTTTGTCATCGGTGATAACTGTGTCAATCATAATACTAAATATTCCCATGATGGAAATTGGAACAATACATATAAGCGAACAATACTTATTTCAATTAGACCTTCACTAGGCTTTACTTCAATATACAACTATATTTATATGCAATTATGAGGAAAGATTAAGCCGATCAATGCAATTTACTAGGCAATAATGATAATGAAATAGACGAACTACATAAATTATCCTAATTAGTAAGAGGTGCAAATTGCTAGTCATAGAATAGGTGTAGTGATAAGAACAACAAGTTGGATAAATATTCCAACAGAAGAAGTACATTAGACATGAAAATAATATTACGTAACGAAAGGGTGTAAATAAGATAGTTCTAATAAGATCGATAGTGGAGACAATAAACAAAAAGGGAAGAGTGATGGAAAGATAAAACAAAACAATATAAAGGATGCACACAATTCATGAAATCATTTGTTAGTTTTTATTTGACCAAGGGAGTGAAAGAAGTGTCACATATTTCTTCTGAATGCATAAATTCCACCTATGTTAAGCAACTGGGGCGGGTGAACATTGTTGAGTAGTCTCAATAGGTTTTGTTATATTTCAGTTATTTTAATTCATTCACCTGGTAAAGATTCTTGTACTTATCTTGACGAATTATGTAGAGTTGGATTCAAACCTAAAATATGATAGTTGAAACTTGAAAACATTAACAAGTGAGTTACATTCTTCATTCATTACGTTAGTATTATTCAGTAAAAGGCATCTTGATATCATGAACTGGTCTTAATTAGACAACCATCGATCGCCTGAAAGCACTACACGACCATTTCGTCCTAGTATAGGACTCACCAGTAGTGGACATTCACGACCCTACCGGGGATCGGACCCAGGACCCTCTAGCTCCGCGGCGAACGGTTTACCAATAAACCACTGAGCCAGCATTTCTTATTCAGTCAATTCGTGATACGTTTGCGCGACCTCATGCATCGTCATTGGTAGTTAACTGCCTCACACCTGATACGGTCGGACTCCATTGGTCACGTTGTGGATACTCACTGCCGTAGAGTCCCATAGTGGGACGAAACAGCTGTGCAGTGCTTCAAGGCAATCAATAGTTGTCTAATTCAGACCAATTCATAATATCAAAATTGACTGTAAACAATGTCCACAACATCCAATTATAAAAGATATTTTACTTGCAAATTACTAGTTAGGTTATGTATATTTGCAATCAAATTTTGTCTTTTGTCTTTCATTTATTAGTTACATTATGCTTGTTTTAATGCATTTGTAATACTCGTATGATTTCATTGTGTAACAAACAACCTTGTTTTTGATTGGTTAACATCAGACAGTTGTATAGAATTTATAGAGTGAGTTAATCTCTTCTTTAGTTAAATAGTTTCATTTGTTTACTTGAATTGAATTGGTACATTGAAAAAATAAAAGAAGTAAAAGATAAATTAGATATTTTTAGTTTGTTATTTAATGGATCAATTTCACGAGGAAAATGTCACCTCATCAAATGGTATTAGTACAACACGTCAGCCAATGCCAACTCCATCATTACCAAGAACTGTTTATGCTCATCGTATGCAATCTTATTCACCATTAACATTTACATCTATTAATGAATATTGTAATAATGAAGTTGCAACATCTATTTATACAATATGGAATTTTCTACCAAAAGTGATTTATGAACAATTACATTATATGTCAAATATATTTTTTATTCTAGGCTGTATACTCCATTTATTTGCTGATGGTGCTACATCAGTATTTGCAATTATTGGTCCATTATCATTTGTTCTCTTAGTAACATTATTAAAAGATGCTATATTTGATATAATGCGACATCGTCAAGATAAACAAATTAATGAAAGAAAATTTCCTATTATGCATATTAACATAGATACAAAACAAATTTATTGGAAATTAACCAAGTCACAATTAATCCATGTTGGTGATGTTATATTATGTAGAATGGATGAAGAATTTCCATGTGATTTAATTATATTAGCAACAAGTTCAAATGATTGTACATGTCGTATAACTACAGTTAATTTAGATGGTGAAAATACACTTAAAACACAATATTCATTATTACAAACACAATGTATATATGAACATTATTTTAATGATTCAATATATTATACATTCAATAATCAATACATTGATAATCAATTAAAATCATTATTTATTAAAGTTTATTGTCAACAACCAAATGATGATTTTACACATTTTGATGGTTATTTAACCTTATTAACTAATTCATGTAAACAATCATTGACATTACGTAATATTTTATATAAAGGTGCTAAATTAAAAAATACAAAATGGATTATTGGTTTAGTTGTATATACTGGTAATGATACAAAATTATTATTAAATTCTAAAACAGTTAAACGTAAATATAGTTCACGTGAAAGTAAAGCTAATGAAATACTGCTTGCATTTATGATTGTTTATGCTAAACTGCAGTAAGTTATCTATGCTTCGTCAGTAGTTACGTTAGGACTAAGGACTACTTTATAACCTGTCTTTGACAGAACAGGTCAATATGCAACATCTAAGTCACTCGACTACTAGTTTGTGATACTACGTAACTTTTATAGCACGATTCGCGTATTCTGCTATATAAAGTTTTGTGTCAGACCTTGCTAGAATACGGCCCTTTATTCTCAGTAATGGTTCCCGAGGGATAAACTCAACTGGAGTCGTGCAACGTCGCTTTACTCTTCGTATCTTGAGGCTGATCGTACTCTAGACTAAGAAAACTAGATGCACTAAAGTTAGGCCTAATACCCTATGGGCGACGGCAAAATAAACCTAATCTTCTTTATAAAATAGTCAACAAATTAGCGTTTTCACGC